>CM035126.1:52280644-52849081 GCA_020205555.1 Panax stipuleanatus | reverse complement strand
GAGCTTAAGTGATATCAGAATCGTAGTCTGCCTTGGAAGCCACACTGAGAATCATGAAGAAGATCTGAGCGTCTGCCGAGCCAAGTTAAGAATTGCAGAGTGCTCTCAGAAGTGTGGAGTCTGAAAGACAAGCAAGTAGGAATCGTAGTCTACCAGAGAGCTTAAGAGGAATCGTAGTGTTTTCTACGATCAAGTCTGAGTCAAGCTGTGCAAGCCAACACACAACGATTATGGTACAATGACCATAATCATGGTGTTCCTCCAGTCAGCACCAAAGATCATAGTTCTGATGAAGGGAGGAAGAGCAACAAATGAAGAAAGGCTTATAGCCGTTGACAATTTAATGGTCCCAATGATTCCATATTCATCCTTAGTTAAAATCGAAGAAGCGTATTGATGAAGCTAAGAAAAGGACTAAACCGCCTGCAGAAAATACCTTTTCAGGTGTTAGGTGAAGTTGCAGTCTGCTATGTCAGTGGGCCAGTCGGCATTGCAGCAGGAAAGCAGGATGTCAACATAAACTGCACAGAAGACGTCTGAAGCATTAAATGCTACAACGGGAGCATTCAAACGAGTATATTTTGAATGGCTCTTTTATAAAGAAATCAGACAAGGATTCAGATCAAGCAAGCAAGACGAGAAAAGAAAGAATACATTGAAAAAAGCTCAAGAACACTCAACGATCAACACTACGATCCTGAAAGAGGAAAGCTTGCTTCGCTACTCAGTTCTTCAAAACTAATGCTTAATTGTAACTGAGTAGCACACCTCAAACAACTACTGTCAATCCAAGTGAGGAACCAAGTCAGAGGACTTAAAGAGTTCAAAAGTGAACTAAGAGAAGATCCAAGTCAGAGGACTTGAAGAGTTCTAAGTAATCTAAGAGAACTTCCAAGGCTGTTGGCCTTGAAGGAATATAAGTGATTCAAGTAGTAAGAGATATCCTTAGTGGATTTCCTACTCGTGGAGTAGAAGAGTGGATTAGGAGCCTTGTGTGATCTGAACCACTTAAAACCTTGTGTCTCATTGTCTCTCATTAACTGCTATATCTATTATAACTGCCATAACTGCTTATCAAACCATAACTGCAATATCTTTAAGGGAAACAAAACATATATTCCGCTGCTGTCAGTATAATCAATACTGACAAAGTATTTTTAACAAAGAATTTTTAAAATATCTATTCAACCCCCTTTCTAGATAACTAACGTGCCTTTGGGAACTAACAATTGGTATCAGAGCAGGTTCTCTCAACTAAGCATACAAGCTTGAGTAGATCCAATGGCACAACTGATAAGCGAGACCAAGACAGGTAGAGGAAGCAAGCCACCAATGTGCAACAAAGATATATTTGCCAACTGGAAAGTTTGGATGCAGGCTTACATGGATTCAATATATGATGATCTATTTGAAACTGTTCTGAATGGGCCCTATATTCCAACAAGGCTTGCACCAACTACAGAAGAACCAAACAGAGTTGTGATTAAAGTTAAATCTGAATGGACTAAAAATGAGAAGAGAGATGTTCAGCTTGACAAGAAGGCTAAGAATATCTTGTTCCAGTCCTTAGAAGACAGTCTGTTTGAGAACATGGTCAACTGCAAAACTGCAAAAGAAGTCTGGGAAGCATTGCTCATCATGCATGAAGAAACTGAAGAAGTCAGAGAAAACAAACAATCTCTACTGACTCAACAATATGAGATGTTTGCTCATGTTCCAGGAAAAAATGTTACTTCCACTTTTGAGAGATTCACTACTTTGCTCAACTCTCTTAGAGCTTATGGAAAGACCTATCCAAACAAAGATCTAGTCATCAAGTTTATGAGGTCCTTACAAAGCAGATGGGAGGCCAAGACCACTGCAATCAGAGAGTCAAAGAATCTGCATGTGATGATAGTTCAACAACTCTACGGGAACCTTCTTACCTACGAGCTAGAACTGACTCAACGAGTAGAAACTCTGTCAAAAGGAAGAAAGAAAGATAAAGGAGTTTCTCTTAAAGCAAAAGTAGAGATCTCCAGAGCACATGTTGAAGATGAATCTTGTTGGGAATTGCATATTCAGATTTGATATTGAAAGTAAATATAAATGCTCAAGTTTACAGTCCTTAATAGAATCAATGTACAAGGACTTAGATGATAGATCAAAAATGTTAGGTTGATATGAGCTTTAATGTTTATCATTTATGTAAATAAATGTATAGAAGAAAAGATCAAATTTGTTAGGTTGATCTATTTGAGCTATAAAAGTTAAAGCCTTGACAGAATCGTAGTCTGTCAAAGGTAGCATTCAGAAGACAAGGCAGAATCGTGGAGCTTAAATGAAGATGTCCATAATCGTAGTCTGCCAAGAGAATCAAGCTTGCGAGACCAAGGCAAGATTCGTGGAGCTTAAGTGAAAGAATCAAATCGTAGTCTGCCCTTGGAAGTCACACTTAGAATCATGGAGAAAATTCGAGCACCTGCCGAGCTAAGTCAAGAAACGAAGTGTGCTCTCGAAAATGTGAAGTCTGCAAGACAAGCAAGCAGGAATCGTAGTCTACCAGAGAGCTTAAGAGAAATCGTAGTGTTCTCTACGATCAAGTCTGAGTCAAGCATGTGCAAGCCAACACACATTATGGCAAAATAACCATAATCGTAGTGCTCCTCCAGTCAGCATTAAAGATCGCAGTTCTGATGAAGGGAGAAAGAGCAATAAATGAAGAAAGGAGCCGTTGACAATTTGATAGTCCCAATGATTCCATATTCCGCCTTAGTTCAAATCGAAAAGCGTATTGAAGAAGATAAGGAAAGGACTAAACCGCCTGTAGAAAACACCTTTTCAGGTGTTAGGTGAAGTTGCAGTCTGCTGTGTCAATGGGCCAGTCGGCAGTGCAGCAGGAAAGCAGGATGTCAACATCAACTGCACAGAAGACGTCTGAAGCATTAAATGCGGCAATGGGAGCATTCAAATAGATATATTTTGAATGGCTCATTTATAAGGAAATCAGATAAGGATTCAGACAAGCAAGCAAGACGTGAAAAGAAAGAATACATTGAGAAAAGCTCAAGAACACTCAACGATCAACTCTACGATCCTGAAAGAGGAAAGCTTGCTTCGCTTCTCAGTTTCTCAGAACTGATGCTTAATTGCAACTGAGTAGTACTCCTCAACAACAACTGTCAATCTAAGTGAGGAACCAAGTCAGAGGACTTGAAGAGTTCAAAAGTGAACTAAGAGAAGTACCAAGTCAGAGGACTTGAAGAGTTCTAAGTGAACTAAGAGAAGTTCCAGGGCTGCTGGCCTTGAAAGAATCTAAGTGATTCAAGTTGTAAGAGACATCCTTAGTGGATTTCCTACTCGTGGAGTAGAAGAGTGGATTAGGAGCCTTGTGTGCTCTGAACCACTTAAAACCTTGTGTCTCATTGTCTCTCATTAATTGCTATAACAGCTATATCTGTTATAACTGCTATAATTGCTTATTAAACCATAACTGCAATATCTTGAAGGGGAACAAAACATATATTTTGCTGCTGTCAGTATAATCAATACTGAAAAAGTATTTTAAACAAAGAAATTTTAAAATATCTATTCAACCCCCCTTCTAGATAACTAACGTGCCTTTGGGAACTAACAATTGGTATCAGAGCAGGTTCTCTCAACTAGCATACAAGCTTGAGTATATCTAATGGCACAACTAATAAGCGAGACCAAGACAGGTGGAGGAAGTAAACCACCAATGTACAACAAAGATAAATTTGCCAACTGGAAAGTTCGGATGCAGGCTTACATAGATTCAATAGATGATGATCTATTTGAAACTGTTCTGAATGGGCCCTATGTTCCAACAAGGCTTGCACCAACTCCAGAAGATCCAAACAAAATGGTGGTCAAAGTCAAATCTGAATGGACTGAAAAAGAGAAGAAAATGTTCAGCTTGACAAGAAGGCTAAGAATATCTTGTTCCAGTCCTTAGAAGACAGTCTGTTTGAGAACGTGGTCAACTGCAAAACTGCAAAAGAAGTATGGGAAGCCTTACTCATCATGCATAAAGGAACTGAAGAAGTCAGAGAAAATAAGCAATCTCTACTAACTCAATAATATGAGATGTTTGCTTTTGTTCCAGGAGAAAACGTCACTTCCACTTATGAGAGATTCACTACATTGCTCAACTCTCTCAGAGCCTATGGAAAGACCTATCCAAACAAAGATCTTGTCATCAAGTTCATGAGGTCCTTGCCAAGCAGATGGGATGCCTAGACCACTGCAATTAGAGATTCAAAGAATCTGCATGAGATGAAAGTTCAACAACTCTACAGAAACCTTCTTACCTACTAGCTAGAACTGACTCAATGAGCAGAAACTCTGTCAGAAGAAAGAAAGAAGGATAAAGGAGTTACTCTTAAAGCAAAAGAAGAGATCTCCAAAGCATATGTTGAAGATGAATCTGACTCTGAGGAAGATGATGATGATAATGATGATGATGATGAAGCTGCAATGCTGGCCAGAAGATTCAGAAGGCTCATACTCAAAGGAAGAAGCAGCAAACCTAAAAGATTCAACAAGAGTAGCAGTCAAGAGCAGATCAGTGACCTATGCTATAACTGCAAGAAGCCTGGTCATTTCATTGCCAACTGCAACAAGCCTATCAGAGAAGAGCTGAAAAGAAAGTCAAATCCAAAGAAGGAGCTCAAAGGCTACAAAAAGAATAAGAAGAAAGACAAAGGGCTTGTAGCTGGAAGCTCTTGGAGTGATTCAGACAATGACACCAATGTTGAGTTTGAAGATGGTGAAGCACCTCAAAAAGCCAACATATGCCTGATGGCCAAAGATGCACTTAGCAGGAAAGATGTTGAAGCAGTCATAGATGAGGTATTTGATTTCAACTCTCCTGATATAGACATTAATGATTTAAGAACTGGCATTCGTGATATGTCAACTGATCTATATCAAAATATGAGATGGTTAAGAGTTCTATCTAAAGATTATACTGATCTTCAAAAGGAGAAAGAGAAAGTTCAGAAGGAGCTGGAAGCAGCTCTACTAAGTTCTGACTCTCTCTCTCTCTCTAAGCTTGAAGCTGAGAATAAAATTTCGAGAGAGACCAATGAACTGAACATGCAAAGAGAGTCAAATCTAACCTCTAAGATTAAGAAGTTAGAAAAACTATCTCTACATGAAATAGATCTTCTTCATCCATGGACTCCCTGATATCCAATCAGAGAAGTGTCTCTGATAGAACAGGCTTAGGGTTTGGGGAATCTACCTCAGAACCCAGTGTGGAAAAGACAAAGGAAACTAACATGAGTAATGCTTCTAATCTAAACAGAAGTATCACATTTGTAAAGTCCACACAGAAGGATGAACCAGTGCAACCTTGCTCTTCTGATCCAAGACATGTTCCTAAACACTACGGATCTCATGCTGGCCTAGGGTTCAGAAAGGTGAAGAGTGACTCAGTTTGTAAGACCCCAACTTTTATGAATAAAAATTTAATTTTATTTATATATTATTTCGAAATAGTAAGGTGTTGATTTGATAAATATGAAAGTTATGGGTGAAATGTGCAAACATTTTTAAAATGAGCAAGTGGTTATAAAATATTCTTGTTGTCGGGGAATATTCGTTTGGTCGTGGAATATTTTTGTTGTCGGGGAATATTCGTACGACGGCGCAGCTATTTGTGGGCCCCCACAACGGAATAACTGTCGGATATAGAAAGCGACAGAAATAACTTTTTTACAAAATAACGACGTGGTTGTTACTGTAATACCCGAGAATTTTCATATATTATTAAATAAATATATTAATGGAAATGAGAATTTATTTGAATATAAATGATTTTGTGTTATGAGATGAATTAATTCAATTATATATAATTGAATAATTATAATAATTGAGAAATTGGTGGAGTTTGTGATAAACTCGTTGATTGCCTTGTGTGGCACAGTGACGTAATATAAGAATGATTATATTAATTTAAGCGAACAATTAATCTATATTAATTGTTAATCGAAGAATATTAATTAACTGTTATAAAATACTAATGAGGATTGATTAATAATATGTGATTATTATTGCAAGAAACATAATAATAATGAGCAACGTGTTTATAAATATAATAAGATTTATATCAAAGTGATAGTTAATCATATAAAGGTTAATTAAATTGTTATGGAGGTTAACAATTATATTGATTGATGTAGGATATGTGTATATTATTAATTAATATTCAATTTATAAGATGAGAAATTATATGTGCAAGCATGCGAATTAAATGTATAGTAACTATATGTTATGATATGTGTAGGTGACAAATGATGTGTGGATATACATTAAAATAATGTATCATGGATCTATTATAAATAATTGTTGAGTAATACAATTTAATAATATATGATATAATGTAATGTGGTAGTATCCGATTGTATTATATCGGTAAGATAAAATGTACATAGATTATATGTATTCAAATTGCATTTATTACATTATGGGGAGAACATTGTAATTATAACCTAAGAGTACATATAATATATAACATAAGTGTAGCATATAGTCCATTTGTAAGAATGCTGAGATTTGCTTGGCTTGTCCCAATATAATAGTCACTCTCATTTCCCTCATTCACGTGCACAGCCATTATGGCCTAAGCCTATTGCTTCTCCTTAAACTCAGTAAATTTCCATAGCCTTGTAGCAATGATGAGCAAGGGAGTGGTTTTAATGATGGATTCTAACAACTAAATACCTACCATTCTATAACCTTCATGCAATTTGACAATCCGTTAGTTTGATTTGGGAGTTAGAAGCTTGGACTGTGTATTCATTCTTCTATATAAAGGAACTCCCTGCACCTTCATTTCATTGCTGAAATATTTCTAAGAGAAGAGAGTATACTATGATTGTCTATTTAGTTCAGAAGGAATTTCTATAGTAGCATCAGCAAGCTTACTCCATAACAGAGGTATAAATCCTCTTCGTGTCTTCATTTTCATTTTCTCTCAAAAGAACTCCATTGTTGTTCTCTGAGTTTTGTTGAAATTCTTGATTATGCCAAATTGGTTCATGATTGGTTTGTAGAACCCTTATATTGTTGTTATATGAACATACACTCATGATGGAACCACTGAATAGTCTTTCATTTCCATTGTTCCTCTTCAATTTCTGTAAATACATGAAATTCGTAAATTAGTTAGAGTTCATGAAATTGGGAATTGATAATTGCTATTGACTGTTATATAAGCATATATGTATGTGTTAGTAAGTTAAACAAGTCTAATGTCTGGGTATGTTGAGATCGATGAAATGGGAGGTTTTGGGTCGGTTTTCGCTGCAGTCTGAACCGCAGAAAACTGCCTCGACGCCGCAGCTCCGCAGCCCGCGCCGCAGCGCCGCACGCAGCGCCACTCGCGCCGCAGCGCCACTCGCGCCGCAACGCCAGTATTAAGCTACTGTTGCCGCGCCGCAGCGCCAGCCTCTGTGTTCAGTTTTCTGCATTCTGCAACAAAACTGTTATGTACCAATTGTTTGATTTTTGTTTAAACAAGCATGGGAGCATGATTAATACATATATATAAACCTAATGAGGCAATGTAAGCATGTTTTAGTATATTAGCATGCATGGTTAACCAAACGACACATAGTTTGGAAACGAATTTAAAGTTTCATAAACGACGTTAACATATATGAAGCATGTATACATTCTGACTTTTCGAGCATGTTTATAGGGCCTTGAAATACATGAAAAGCATGTTAACTTACATATGTAGGTTTCATAAGGAAGCATGAACATGATAGACCTTATTAATGAACTATACTAACAAAGTATAAGCTTTGAACGTGAACGTTGGTATGTTATGACGAGAATTAGAATTTGACATTTATGGACACATGTGATAGTACTCTTAGACTCATTCATGTGTCATGCATGTATATATACCATGATTAGTTGTCGTGATTAAAGTTTAGCATGAACAAAGCATGTTTTCAAGATAATAACAATGCTAGCTACATATATGCAATACGAGTACTCATGAGCATGACTAATACAAGTTATATGAATATCTTATGTGTTTAAAAGCAATCATGTTAGACCATATGAGTTCGTGTCCTTGAATGGCTTTAAGTATTAACTTAAGAACCTATACCATGTACGATTGGATTTGGAAAAGTTATACAAGCATGAAAGTATCCTTTAAATATGAATACATGCTACGCGATATTATATGATGTTACTTGAACCCGATTTTGACGGTTAACTTAAGGAGATGCCGTAACTTGCTAAAATGAAATATATTTAGTATTGATTGTGGTCTTATGTGATATTAATAATATGCAAGCATGTTTGCTAATTGTTGAGATCTTATATTATATGAGAATGCGTTTAAACTCTAAAGAAGGAACGTTAAGGATAGAAATTATATTCTATATAACTGTGTAGCTAGGTAAAACTTAGCTTATGTGTTGATCGTATATTCAAAGAGAAAATGTGAAGTTAAATTATATGACTAATGAATATCATATATATACGTAACTGTATTACGATAGAAATTCGAAAGTGTTGATTGCTTTTCGTGGATAAACTACGCTAAAGGCAAGTTCTCTTACTTACACTATTTTAAAGTGCAAGTATCCTAACCGACGCATTTACTTTATGCAAGGAAAGCTATGACTGTAAAAGTTTCCTAACTTATACTCTTTTACTATGCAAGTATCCTACCTTGTGTATTGCGAACTAGTTTCCTATTTAATCGGTTGAATCGAATTAGCATACTTGAACTCTTATTTCATTAAAGCTATTATTCATGTTGAACTTAGTATTGTTCTTGAATATTGTGAAAGTGTCTATGCCATTTGATTCGGCTGGACTTATGTTATTGAAAAGCAACCCAAACTAATTGATTGGTGCGGGATCTTGTATTTGACTGAGAAGAACAACCTTCTTTGAAGGGAATATATAATTGTCGGAGAACCGACGTGCACACTTGAGTATGGTTGATTGTTATGCATAACAAGGGTACTTTAGGCTGATCACCTGTTGTACCTGTTTTTGTTGGATTTTCAGTTTATTACTGTCAATTCTAGTAGAAGTTCATAGTCCGTAGTGACTACTCAGTATTCAATTATTTGAAATCTTGAATTGACTTATTATTGAATCATATTGATATTATCCTGTCCTTAGCGACTGATATTGAGAACTGTTGATATTCTTGTTATTCTTGAACTATCAAATCTTGTTATTCTTGAACTATCAAATCTTGTTATACCCTTTCGAGAATTGAGAATCTTATTACTCACCCTTATTGTATATTACTTGCTGGGCAATTTGTGCTCATTCTTGCTTTCCCTAAAACATTTCAGTTAAGGCAGAGCATGGTGAACCTTCGGGCGTTGATAAGGGCAAGGGCAAAGCTACCAACTAGCTTATGTCTGTTATGTTTTAAATATATTAATATTGTATGAAGATGATGTAGTAAGACTGGATTTGATTATGTTTAAGCTTAAGTTAGATTATGTAATAAATCGTTAACTGATATTATTATGTAATCTATTAAGTACTGTAGGTTGCGAGACTTGGGGGAATAATTATAATAAATCATTGTAAATTATTCTAGAATAGATTTTCCGCTGTGATCGTATGATATTTAATTATTATTATTGTGATGTATTACCATGAGCACGTGATGAACCGAATTCGAGAGACCAAGTGGCGGTCCTGGAATTTGGGGGCGTCACAGGTTGGTATCAGAGCCATAGTTATAAACCTTAGGAACGAGTGTCCTTAGACTATAACTTAGGTGAACTTAGAAGTTAGGAAGGAGATAAAACTCATGTAGAGTTTTCCTTGAGAGACTTAGACTGTTATGAAATGTAACTTCATTCTATACAATGAACTTATATTTTATTTAACATTCTAATGGAGATGCTATTTCGTGTCTTGTGTTTGTGATTATAGGATGACAGACACAGGTGTACCTAGTAGAGTGGCCGAGGAGGAGCCCAGGGATATACATGTAGTGTACGAGGCACCTCTAGAGGCTACACCAGTGCAGGCTGTTGCACCGATCGAGTCCGACGATGAGGACGAGATTGAGATAGAGACTGATCCAGAGGAGGAGCCGATGGAGGATGAGCCAGTAGAGGACTCTGATGAGGCTACTATAGAGGAGCAGATGCTAGGAGAGTATGAGGAGCGGATCCTAGAGTTAGACTGTAGAGTTCAGGAGCTGGAGGCAGAGGCCCACGAGAGAGAGTCTGAGTTCCAGAAGCTGAGGGACGAGGACCACCAGAGGAAGCTGGCTATGCAAGAGTTAGAGGTGGAGATTGCCTACCGTAGGGAGGCAGGGATCCAGATGGGGACTCTATTTCACAGGTCAGTGGCTAGGAATGTAGATTTGTCAGAGAAGCTAGAAGAGGTTGAGCAGAGGGAACTGAGTGAGAAGACTGAGAAAGAGGCACTCCGTACTCAGCTAGAGTTGGAGGTGATGGATAGGTTACACTTCGAGGAGAAGTGGGAAGCGTCCAATGAGAGAGCTGACGACCTTGAGGACGAGGTCAGGTGCAAAAAGAGAAAGATGAACAAGATGGGGTATGTGTTCCGTTCAGCTTTTGAAAGGGTGATTGATGGTGTGTACCACTACCCGGCAGAACAGGGACAGACTCTACATACCTTGAGCCGAGAGCTGTTTGCGTATATAGCACAGTTGGAGTACAAGAGCGCAGTGGAACGCGGGATGATGGGATGAGATTTCCTTAGTCAGTCTAGTGGTAGTACTAGTTGTGTCTTTATGTATTGTATATACTATGTTGTAATTCCGATCTTTTGTGTAAGATGTGGGATGATGATGTAAACCCCGAGTTAGCTTCTGTTAGAGGGGTAGTATGGTAGTAGGTTGGTATATTCCCCGTCTTTTGTGATATTAGGGGATATATGTGATGACATTTATAGCAGTATGCTAGGAAATCATGTAATGAAAATGAAATGGCATATGAATATAAATGGAGTTGATTTTAGAAACGTGTTATAAATTTATTCTTTTAGTATTAAAAGAAATACTTAAGTAATATACTTGAATAATAATAAAATGAAAAAAAATTGTGATGCAGATAATGCCGCCCAGACGTAGATTGACTGCACCCGAAGAATCCGTTAACAATGAGAGAGAACAAGTAGACCCGATCCAGAAACTGGTAGACTTGTTAGGAGAAGCCTTAAGGGGAAGGAACAATGAACCCGTTCACCCGAACCCTCAAACTGTGTCAGTAACAACCTTTAAAGACTTTAAGAGTGTAGGACCCCCGGAGTTCGAGGGAACTACCGACCCAATCGTCGCACAAACGTGGATCAAAGAGATCGAAAAAGCTTTCACTATAGCTAGCGTAGGCGAAGATCAGAAGACGGTGTTTGCCACGTACATGATGAGGGGAGAAGCGAACTACTGGTGGGAGGCTAATCAACAAAGAGCTGGAGAAGGGATAATAGCTTGGGATAAGTTTAAGACACTGTTCTTCGAGAATTACTTTCGAAAAGTATGAAGAATAGGATGGAGGTGAAATTCCTAGAGTTAAAACAAGGTGAAATGACGGTGGCGCAATACGCGGCTAGGTTTAACTAACTAGCGCGATTTGCGGAGCACCAAGTTGGTGATGAAGAGAGGAAGGCTAGACGCTTTGAACAAGGGTTGAAGCCATGGCTGTTCAATAAGGTATCAGTTCTTCAAATTGATTCCTTTGCAGCATTACTGGAGAAGGCAATCATTGCGGAAGGTGGCAGTGAGGCCTTAAGTCTGTATAACAAAGAAAAGAAAGGAAAGAATACTGGAGGAGAGAATCGTACGGGAGGAAGCAGTAGCGGAGGAAGCAACTTGGGAAAGAGAAAGTGGGAGAACAACAACAACAACAAAAACAACAATAATAATCAATCAGGGAATTTTCGTGGAGGTTTCAAGAAGAGGGCTGAAGGATGCCCGAAGTGTGGGAAGAATCACCAGGGCGAGTGCTGGAAGGGACGTGGCACTTGCTACAACTGCGGACAGGAAGGGCACATCTCGCCCAACTGTTTGAAACCGAAAAAGATACAAGGATGCTTTGCTTGTGGCTCGACGGAGCACCGAATTAAGGACTGCCCAAAGAAGGGAAGTGGCAGGGGTAGTAATCAGCAAGGAGGCAACAAGCTGATGATCGGTGGACCGGCGCAATCCAACCGCCCAACCGCCAGAACCTTTAACATGACCGTCCAAGACGCAGTGACTGCGAAGGATGTGGTGTCAGGTATAATCCCAATCAATGATATAAATGCTTATGTATTATTTGATTCGGGTGCCACCTGTTCTTTTGTATCTGAAGAATTTGCTAGTAGACTTAGTACACCTCGAGAACTATTAGAAAATCCTTTGATCATAGAAGTTGCTAATAAGGAAGTGATCCCTGTAGAATAAGTTTATCGAAATTGTCGCGCAAGTATTAGTAAACATGAACTGAGCGTAGACTTGATTCCTATTAGACTGGGAGAATTTGACGTAATACTGGGAATGGATTGGTTGTATAACCATGCTGCGATAATTGACTGTCAGAACAAATGTGTGAACCTTCAGACTCCGAGTAAGTCTAAGGTAGTGTTTTATGGTAGCTCATCGCTTAAGCAATCGTGTTGCGTTACGATGATGCAGGCCAAGAAATTGTTAAGGAAAGGATGTGGAGGATATTTAGCTTACATCGTTGATACTCGGAAGAAGGGAGTAGAAATTAAGGATATATCCGTAGTTAATGAATTTCAAGACTGTGTTTCCGGACGATCTGCCTGGTCTTCCGCCAGACAGAGAAATCGAATTCGTAATAGACTTAGCACCGGGAACGGCACCGATTTCGAAAGCTCCATATCGTATGGCGCCAGTAGAAATGAAGGAATTGATGATACAATTGCAAGAATTATTGGATAAGGGTTACATTCGACCGAGTGTTTCTCCTTGGGGAGCACCAGTACTATTAGTTAAGAAGAAGGACTGGATCGATGAGGCTCTGTATCGATTATCGAGAATTGAATAGAGTAACGATCAAGAACCGGTATCCGCTACCGAGGATAGACGACTTATTTGATCAACTGAAGGGAGCAAAGTGTTTCTCAAAGATCGACCTACGAACAGGATATCATCAACTGAAGGTACGGGATGAGGACATACCAAAGACTGCGTTTCGAACCCGTTATGGACACTACGAGTTTTTGGTAATGTCATTCGGATTGACTAATGCTCCGGCAGCATTTATGGACTTGATGAACCGAGTTTTCAAGCCATACTTGGATAAATTTGTAGTGGTTTTTATCGACGACATTTTGATCTACTCAAAGACAGAGGAAGAACACGCCGAACATCTAAAGATTACTTTGGAGGCACTAAGGAAGGAGAAGATGTATGCAAAATTTTCTAAGTGCGAATTTTGGATGGAGAAGGTTCAATTCTTAGGCCACGTGGTGGATAAGAATGGAATCTCTGTAGACCCTGCGAAGGTTGAAGCAGTAAGTAATTGGGAACAACCGAGAACACCGACGGAGGTGAGAAGCTTTCTAGGGTTAGCTGGGTACTATCGAAGATTCATCCAAGATTTTTCTAAGATAGCAACCCCATTGACCAATTTGACTAGAAAGACGGTGAAATTTGTATGGACCGACAAATGCGAAGAAAGTTTTCAAGAACTGAAAAGGAGATTGAGCGAAACACCTGTGTTATCATTACCAGATGATGCGGGAAATTTTGTGGTGTATAGTGATGCATCGCACAAGGGGCTTGGCTGTGTGCTCATGCAACATGGCAAGGTTATTGCATATGCGTCACGACAATTGAAGGATTACAAAAAACGATACCTACTCATGACTTAGAGTTAGCGGCAGTAGTTTTTGCGTTAAAGATATGGAGACATTATCTATACGGAGAAAAATGTGAGATATACACGGACCACAAAAGTCTAAATATATCTTCACACAGAAGGAGTTAAACATGCGGCAGAGAAGGTGGTTAGAATTAATCAAAGACTATGACTGCGATATTCTTTATCACCCGGGAAAGGCAAATGTGGTTGCCGACGCTCTGAGCAGGAAAGGAAGGGAGAAGTTGTTTAATTTAACAACTCAGGAAGAGTTGATAAGAGAGATTGAGAAATTGGAGATAGAAGTAAAAGGACCAGAAAAGTCTGGTGAGAAGTTAATTGTAATGGAAGCTTGTCCGACGTTGTTGAATAGAGTAAAGGAAGCTCAGGAAAAGGATGAAGAGTGTGAGAAAATCCGAAAGAGGATCACAGAAAGTGAGGAAGAAAAATTTTGAATGGATAAAGATGGTATTTTGAGATTTGAAGGGAGAGTGTGGGTACCAGCGGTAACCGAGTTGAGGGAAGAGATTTTGCACGAGGCACACAATACGACATATTTCGTTCATCCGGGAGGCACAAAGATGTACCGAGATCTAAGGCAACATTTTTGGTGGCCTAATTTGAAACGGGAAGTCGCAGAGTGCGTCAGTAAATGCTTGACTTGCCAACGCGTTAAAGCAGAGCATCAGCGGCCAAGTGGTTTACTACAACCGTTAGAAATACCAGAGTGGAAATGGGAGCATATTACCATGGACTTCGTGGTAGGACTTCCAGTTACACAGAAAGGTTATGATGCTATTTGGGTTATCGTGGATCGACTAACGAAGACCGCACACTTTCTACCAATCAAGATCCGCTACAGTTTGAACCAATTAGCAAGCCTATATGTAAAAGAAATTATTTCACGACATGGAGTGCCGGTGTCAATTGTCTCTGATCGAGATCCGCGCTTCACGTCCAATTTTTGGAAGAGTTTGCAGGAAAGAATGGGAACGCAGTTGAGGTTGAGTACAGCTTATCATCCTCAAACAGACGGACAAAGTGAGCGAACAATACAAACGCTAGAAGACATGCTTAGGACTTGCGTGATGGATTTTAAGGGAAATTGGGACGACCACCTACCCTTAGTAGAATTCGCATATAATAATAGCTACCATGCGAGTATTGGCATGCCACCGTACGAAGCTCTTTACGGGAGAAAGTGCAGAACGCCGTTATGTTGGGACGAAGTCGGAGAACGACGAATACTCGGACCAGAGTTAGTTCAACAAACCGCAGACGTGGTGACAGTGATAAGAGCCAGACTTGTAGCAGCTCAAGATCGCCAGAAGAAATACGCAGATTTGCATCGGCAGGACCGAGACTTCAAAGTCGGCAGTTTCGTATTCTTGAAGGTATCTCCATGGAAGGGAAAAATCCGTTTCGGCAAGAAAGGAAAATTGAGTCCAAGATTCATAGGACCGTTCGAGATACTGAAGCGAGTGGGCGAAGTGGCATGCAAAGTTGCGTTACCACCCGAGTTGGAGCATATCCACAACGTGTTCCACATTTTCGTGTTGCGACCGTACAAGGCCGACTACAAGCACGTGATTTCTTACGAGCCCATTCAAGTGGAGAAGAACTTGGCGTATGAAGAAATTCCTGTCCAAATATTAGATAGGAAAGAACAAACTTTGAGAAATAAAGTTATTTCATCTGTAAAAGTACTTTGGCGTAACCACGATGTCGAGGAGGCAACGTGGGAGTTAGAAGATAGGATGATGAGGGACTATCCCCATCTATTTGTGTAACCTTGTAGCAATTCCGGGACGGAATTTTTATAAGGGGGGGGGAGGATGTAATACCCGAGAATTTCCATATATTATTAAATAAATATATTAATGGAAATGAGAATTTATTTGAATATAAATGATTTTGTGTTATGAGATGAATTAATTCAATTATATATAATTGAATAATTATAATAATTGAGAAATTGGTGGAGTTTGTGATAAACTCGTTGATTGCCTTGTGTGGCACAGTGACGTAATATAAGAATGATTATATTAATTTAAGCGAACAATTAATCTATATTAATTGTTAATCGAAGAATATTAATTAACTGTTATAAAATACTAATGAGGATTGATTAATAATATGTGATTATTATTGCAAGAAACATAATAATAATGAGCAACGTGTTTATAAATATAATAAGATTTATATCAAAGTGATAGTTAATCATATAAAGGTTAATTAAATTGTTATGGAGGTTAACAATTATATTGATTGATGTAGGATATGTGTATATTATTAATTAATATTCAATTTATAAGATGAGAAATTATATGTGCAAGCATGCGAATTAAATGTATAGTAACTATATGTTATGATATGTGTAGGTGACAAATGATGTGTGGATATACATTAAAATAATGTATCATGGATCTATTATAAATAATTGTTGAGTAATACAATTTAATAATATATGATATAATGTAATGTGGTAGTATCCGATTGTATTATATCGGTAAGATAAAATGTACATAGATTATATGTATTCAAATTGCATTTATTACATTATGGGGAGAACATTGTAATTATAACCTAAGAATACATATAATATATAACATAAGTGTAGCATATAGTCCATTTGTAAGAATGCTGAGATTTGCTTGGCTTGTCCCAATATAATAGTCACTCTCCTTTCCCTCATTCACGTGCACAGCCATTATGGCCTAAGCCTATTGCTTCTCCTTAAACTCAGTAAATTTCCATAGCCTTGTAGCAATGATGAGCAAGGGAGTGGTTTTAATGATGGATTCTAACAACTAAATACCTACCATTCTATAACCTTCATGCAATTTGACAATCCGTTAGTTTGATTTGGGAGTTAGAAGCTTGGACTGTGTATTCATTCTTCTATATAAAGGAACTCCCTGCACCTTCATTTCATTGCTGAAATATTTCTAAGAGAAGAGAGTATACTGTGATTGTCTATTTAGTTCAGAAGGAATTTCTATAGTAGCATCAGCAAGCTTACTCCATAACAGAGGTATAAATCCTCTTCGTGTCTTCATTTTCATTTTCTGTCAAAAGAACTCCATTGTTGTTCTCTGAGTTTTGTTGAAATTCTTGATTATGCCAAATTGGTTCATGATTGGTTTGTAGAACCCTTATATTGTTGTTATATGAACATACACACATGATGGAGCCACTGAATAGTCTTTCATTTCCATTGTTCCTCTTCAATTTCTGTAAATACATGAAATTCGTAAATTAGTTAGAGTTCATGAAATTGGGAATTGATAATTGATATTGACTGTTATATAAGCATATATGTATGTGTTAGTAAGTTAAACAAGTCTAATGTCTGGGTATGTTGAAATCGATGAAATGGGAGGTTTTGGGTCGGTTTTCGCTGCAGTCTGAACCGCAGAAAACTGCCTCGACGCCGCAGCGCCGCAGCCCGCCGCAGCGCCGCACGCAGCGCCACTCGCGCCGCAGCGCCAGTATTAAGCTACTGTTGCCGCGCCGCAGCGCCAGCCTCTGTGTTCAGTTTTCTGCATTCTGCAACAAAACTGTTATGTACCAATTGTTTGATTTTTGTTTAAACAAGCATGGGAGCATGATTAATACATATATATAAACCTAATGAGGCAATGTAAGCATGTTTTAGTATATTAGCATGCATGGTTAACCAAACGACACATAGTTTGGAAACGAATTTAAAGTTTCATAAACGACGTTAACATATATGAAGCATGTATACATTCTGACTTTTTGAGCATGTTTATAGGGCCTTGAAATACATGAAAAGCATGTTAACTTACATATGTAGGTTTCATAAGGAAGCATGAACATGATAGACCTTATTAATGAACTATACTAACAAAGTATAAGCTTTGAACGTAAACGTGGTATGTTATGACGAGAATTAGAATTTGACATTTGTGGACACATGTGATAGTACTCTTAGACTCATTCATGTGTCATGCATGTATATATACCATGATTAGTTGCCGTGATTAAAGTTTAGCATGAACAAAGCATGTTTTCAAGATAATAACAATGCTAGCTACATATATGCAATACGAGTACTCATGAGCATGACTAATACAAGTTATATGAATATCTTATGTGTTTAAAAGCAATCATGTTAGACCATATGAGTTCGTGTCCTTGAATGGCTTTAAGTATTAACTTAAGAACCTATACCATGTACGATTGGATTTGGAAAAGTTATACAAGCATGAAAGTATCCTTTAAATATGAATACATGCTACGCGATATTATATGATGTTACTTGAACCCGATTTTGACGGTTAACTTAAGGAGATGCCGTAACTTGCTAAAATGAAATATATTTAGTATTGATTGTGGTCTTATGTGATATTAATAATATGCAAGCATGTTTGCTAATTGTTGAGATCTTATATAATATGAGAATGCGTTTAAACTCTAAAGAAGGAACGTTAAGGATAGAAATTATATTCTATATAACTGTGTAGCTAGGTAAAACTTAGCTTATGTGTTGATCGTATATTCAAAGAGAAAATGTGAAGTTAAATTATATGACTAATGAATATCATATATATATACGTAACTGTATTACGATAGGAATTCGAAAGTGTTGATTGCTTTTCGTGGATAAACTACGCTAAAGGCAAGTTCTCTTACTTACACTCTTTTAAAGTGCAAGTATCCTAACCGACGCATTTACTTTATGCAAGGAAATCTATGATTGTGAAAGTTTCCTAACTTATACTCTTTTACTATGCAAGTATCCTATCTTGTGTATTGCGAACTAGTTTCCTATTTAATCGGTTGAATCGAATTAGCATACTTGAACTCTTATTTCATTAAAGCTATTATTCATGTTGAACTTAGTATTGTTCTTGAATATTGTGAAAGTGTCTATGTCATTTGATTCGGCTGGACTTATGTTATTGAAAAGCAACCCAAACTAATTGATTGGTGCGGGATCTTGTATTTGACTGAGAAGAACAACCTTCTTTGAAGGGAATATATAATTGTCGGAGAACCGACGTGCACACTAGAGTTTGGTTGATTGTTATGCATAACAAGGGTACTTTAGGCTGATCACCTGTTGTACCTGTTTTTGTTGGATTTTCAGTTTATTACTGTCAATTCTAGTAGAAGTTCATAGTCCGTAGTGACTACTCAGTATTCAATTATTTGAAATCTTGAATTGACTTATTATTGAATCATATTGATATTATCCTGTCCTTAGCGACTGATATTGAGAACTGTTGATATTCTTGTTATTCTTGAACTATCAAATCTTGTTATACCCTTTCGAGAATTGAGAATCTTATTACTCACCCTTATTGTATATTACTTGCTGGGCAATTTGTGCTCATTCTTGCTTTCCCTAAAACATTTCAGTTAAGGCAGAGCATGGTGAACCTTCGGGCGTTGATAAGGGCAAGGGCAAAGCTACCAACTAGCTTATGTCTGTTATGTTTTAAATATATTAATATTGTATGAAGATGATGTAGTAAGACTGGATTTGATTATGTTTAAGCTTAAGTTAGATTATGTAATAAGTCGTTAACTGATATTATTATGTAATCTATTAAGTACTGTAGGTTGCGAGACTTGGGGGAATAATTATAATAAATCATTGTAAATTATTCTAGAATAGATTTTCCGCTGTGATCGTATGATATTTAATTATTATTATTGTGATGTATTACCATGAGCACGTGATGAACCGAATTCGAGAGACCAAGTGGCGGTCCTGGAATTTGGGGGCGTCACATACGCTCCACCATGTCTGAGAAGATTGCCATCATACATCGCTGAAAAGTTGTCGGTGCGTTACACAATCTGAATGACATCCTTCTGAAGGCAAAGGTGCCATAGGGGCATATGAACGTCGTCTTCTTTTGATCTTTTGGTGCAATGACGATCTGGTTGTATTCAGAATATCCATCTAACAAGCAGTAGTACTCATGTCCAGCTAGTCTGTCCAACATCTGATCAATGAACGGCAAGGGGAAGTGGTTCTTCTTGGTTGCCTTGTTCAGCTTTCTGTAATCCATGCAGACCCTCCAGCAGGTTACTGTCCTTGTCGGTATCAGTTCGTTGTTCTCATTCTTCACTACCGTCATCCCACCTTTTTTTGGAACACATTGAACCGGGCTCACCCATGCACTGTCTGAAATGGGGTAGATAATTCCAACATCTAGCCATTTCAGGATCTCCTTCTTCAATACCTCTTTCATGATTAGATTGAGCCTCCTCTGTTGTTCTACTGTTGGCTTGATATCCTCCTCTATTAGAATCTTGTGCATACAGAATGACGGACTAATTCCTTTTATGTCGGCGATAGTCCATCCAATAGCCGACTTGTACTCCCTTAGAACTCTTAACAGCTTACTTTCCTGCAATTTGGTAAGCGCTGATGCAATAATAACATGTAAAGTAGATGAATTGCCCAAATAAGCATACCTAAGGTGATTGGGTAAGGGTTTGAGTTCTAGTTTAGGTGGTTCCTCTAGAGAGGGTTTCATCTTTGCTGATGAAGTTCCTGCTTCTTTCAATGGCTCAAATGGTAACTTGAACCTGTTCACTCTAGGATGAGCCTCTAACAACTGTAGATACTCCTTTAACTCTGGATCCTCTCCATCACAGTCTCTCATCAATGTTGCTTCTAACGGGTCGATAATCAGTATCCGCTGTTGTTCATCTCCCACCATTTTGTCAATGATATCCATCCTGAAACACTCCTCATCCTCTTTGGGGTAGTTCATGGCTTTAAATACGTTGAAGGTTACCTCTTGATCATGCACTTTCATGGTCAACTCTCCTTTCTGAACATCAATGAGAGTCCTACCGGTTTCCAGAAATGGTTGCCCAAAGATTATCAAAATATCCGTATCTTCTTCATAGTCCAGAATGATGAAGTCTGCTGGGAAGATGAACTTGTCCACTTTAACCAAAACATCCTCATCAATCCCCCGTGGATAAGTTACTGATCTGTCTGCCAGCTGTAGGGAGATGTTTGTTGGTCTAGGCGCTGGTAAACCTAACTGAGTATAAATTGAGAGTGGCATGAGGTTTATACTGGCACCTAAATCACACAGACATTTGTTTAAGGCTAAACTCCCTATTGTGCATGGGATGGTGAAACTACCCGGATCTTTCAACTTTGGTGGATGCTTCTTTTGCAAAATTGCACTACATTCCTTCGTTAGTGCCACAGTCTCGAAATCCTCTAATTTTTTCTTCTTTGACAAAATATCCTTCATGAACTTGGCATAACTAGGCATCTGCTCTAATGCCTCCGCAAAAGGGATATTTATGTGTAGCTTCTTGAACACTTCCAGAAACTTAGTGAATTATTTCTCCAATTTTTATTTTCTGATCCATTGTTGAAAAGGTGGTGGAGGGTAGACTATCGGTGTAACCACTTGTTCCTTTTCTGTAGACTTTTCTCCTGCTTTTCCTTCCACTGTCTGTTCCACACTGGTCTTAACCTACTTATCCATATTCGGCTTCTTTGACTCCTACTAGGCTAGCTGTTTCCCACTCCACAATATGACAGCTTGCATTGCTCATGTCGTCCCCTCGGATTCTTTTTTGTGTCACTCGGCAAGGTTCCTTGGGGTCTATTATTTAATGCACTCGCAATTTGTCCAATCTGAGTTTCTAGATTCTTAATCGCAGCCGCCTGAGTTTTCATCGCCGCTTCATTTCCTGTTCTGTATTTTGCCAGTATCTCCTCCAAATCAGCCTTTTTCTTTTGTTGAGGAATTGCCTGCTGATTTTGATTCTGAAAACCAGGGGGTATGATGGTCATGGAGCCTGCTGCTGATTCTGATTTTGGTTCTGGTTGTTGCTCCAAGAAAAGTTTGGATTGTTCCTTGCCCCCTGATTGTATGCATTCTGATATATGTTGGGTGTCCTGTTATAGCTACCCACAAACTGTACTAAAGCCGAATTTATTGTACAACAGTCTGTCGGATGCTCCCCTGCACAAAGCTCACATATTATTGCTACCTGCTGTGGGTTCCCACTTGACATGGCATCCATCTTCTTTGATAATGCTGCAAGTTGTGCAGAAAGAGCTGTCACAGAGTCCACTTCCAAAATACCTGCTGCTGTTGGTTGAGTCAATCTCTTAGTCGGCCACTAATAACTATTTTCAGCCATTGTGTCTATCAAGTTCCATGCCTCCTCAAATTTCTTTTCCAGAAAAGCTCCACTTGAGGCTGCATCGATGCTGGTCCGTATATGACTCCCTAACCCGTTGTAAAAGTTATTCATCTGCATCCAATGCGGGAATCCGTGGTGTGGACATTTTCTCAAAAGCTCCTTGTACCTCTCCCATGCTTCATATAGTGGCTCCCCTTGTAACTGTGCAAATGAAGATATCTCTGTTCTCAACTTATGTGTCTTTGAAGGCGGGAAGAACTTAGCCAAAAATTTCTGCGCCAGATCATTCCATGTGGTAATTGATCCCGGTGGTAGAGAATGGAACCAACCCTTCGCCTTGTCTCTGAGTGTGAACGAAAATAATCTCAATCTGATTGCATCGTCTCCCACTCCGTTGCACTTGAAAGTGTCGCAGATTTCTATGAAACTGATGATGTGGTCGTTCGCGTCGTCACTTAGAAGATCCCCAAACTGATAATTATTTTGCACTATCTGTATTGTTCTAGGCTTAACCTCAAAATTATTTGCATTGATCGCCGGCCTAGTGATACTTGACTGGATTTTAGTAATCCTCGGTGTAGCATAATCCTTCAGTGGTTTATCTTCCTGTTCAGCCATGTGTTCGTTGGGTGTTTCAAGTTCTTCTCGAGTTTTCTGTATTCACTTGCTTAACCGCTGAAACCGCTTGTTGATGTCGTCCTCGTAAGGCAACAACTCTAGTTTCTGTGATCGAGTTTGCATGCAGTACTCGAGCGTACCTGAAATAACTAATCAAACAAAAATAAGAATAATATATATATATATATATATATATATATATATGCTTAATTAAAACTGATCTAATTAAACTGATATTGTAAGTAATAAATGCAATTACTGTCCCCGGCAACGACGCCAAAAACTTGTTGGGTATTTTCTATACGCGTTACACGCAAGTATACGTGGTTAACAAATAATATAATGATAAGATCAAGTATCGTACCCACAGAGACAATAATTTCTATTTAATCAAACAAGTACCAGTTTTATATTACTTCAGCTTTATCAAACTAATGATTAAAAGATGATTTTCTAAATAAATTACTACTTAAACCAATTTTAACACTAACTCAGGATTTTAACAAGTTTTGGAGAATTAAGCCTATAACTTCACTTATTACTTCACTTCAGATAATATACTTTCCTTCAGTTTATATCAATTACTCCAGATTATTAATCAAGAACACTAAAGCAAATATAACCATCTCTCAATGCATTACATCCATACTCACTCAAATCCACAAATGATAGAATTAAGCAAGACACCTTAATTAATTAACTCACTATATCTCTATGTGAATTATAATTGAATAAAGTTTAATATCAAGTCCTTAACAGATTACATATGATGCATAGATATCTCTATCCTATACATGAATTATGAATCCCAACGAAGCAGAAATCACAAACATATGTCACTATTGCTAGTTCAAATCCCATATGTCATCTCTCGAATTCATATGGGATAACGGATAATTGGTGATCAAACAATTATATAGATGAAGCACAACTCATAGCAAATAATC
This sequence comes from Panax stipuleanatus, assembly GCA_020205555.1. Taxonomy (NCBI): domain Eukaryota; kingdom Viridiplantae; phylum Streptophyta; class Magnoliopsida; order Apiales; family Araliaceae; genus Panax; species Panax stipuleanatus. Next base: position 52,825,515 of record CM035126.1, on the reverse strand, counting down.
TGGAAATAAAATTCATAAACTGAATTAAATGCTATTTAATCCTCCGTTACATAATAAGATCCGTTATAGGCTTAAATAGAAAGTTAGTTTATCATAGATGAATCAAAATCCATAATCCACATAATAGCAATCATTCTGAATACAAGATGTTAAAGAAGAGAGAAAATAAACTCTATAGTATATCACCGCTCGTCTCCACACTTCATGCGTTCTTCGCGATCCAATGATGCTTCAATTCTAGTCCCAAGTCAATCTCCAAGCTAGGACTTGTGTATGGCTAAGTGTTTGTAAGATGCTCCTTAAATCACCTTTTATATGCCCCCACTCGCAGCCTTAATCATTGCCATTTGTTAGTCCAAATCCTACTCGAAGTAGGATTCTCTAGCTGATGCCGCGCCTACCTGCCCCAGCGGGTAACTTTCTCTTGACACACCCGCCCCGATGGGTGTACTCTTTGTCCGGTAGTGCTAAAATTCCACAGGTCCTCCTCGGTGGAGAATTACTTCTTCAGACACCCGCCCCGGCGGGTGTTCTTGTCATTAAGCTGGAAACTTCACTTTTACACTCTTTCTTCCATCCATTCCATTTCCTGCAAACAATATTACAAAACCAAATAAAATGATAGGAAAACTACTTGAAAACACCAAGAATCAAGCTAGAAAGAATACTGATTTGTAGGTATGAAACCCACTCATCAACTAGAAAAATGCTAGATTTAAATAAATCTCGCCCATTCTAGCTTCCCGGTTCTGTCTGGACCTATTTTGAACCGTTTGAAAGCTAGAGTTGGCGAGATTTAAAGAAATCTAGTTCGCCCGCAGAAATGTCAATACCGATTCATATCAACTGAATATTTAAACAATAATTTAATCAAAATGAGTAAAGCAATATATATATTAATTATATATATACGAAAGCTGTAAAGGGCGATGAGTTTTTAGTCCAGCGCCCGGACTGGAATGTAAATATATATATATATATATATATATATATATATATATATATATATATATATAAAAGCTATAAAAAGCCATGGAGTAATCCAGGCTTGACAGAATGAATATATATATATATATATAATTGTAAAGGGCAATGGGTTTTCACTTCGATGCCTGGACTGGAATGGAAATATATATATATATATATATATATATATATATATATATAAACGGTAAAGGGTTGTGGGTTTTCACTTTGAGGCCCGAACTGGAATAGAAATATATATATTTATAAAACCTGTATAAAAGCCACTGAATGATCCAGGCTGGACAAAATGTAAACAAATATATATAAAAGTGGTAAAGGGCGGCGGACATTTTATCCTTTTCTCGGACAGAAATGTAAATATATATATATGCAACTATAGCAAAACTATAAGAAATTATAGCAGCAGTTCATAAGTATTATCAGAAGTTTAAATAAAATAAAACTTTATTGAACTTTGAAATAATTACAAACAATTAACTTGGTTACTTACAACAAATTGACTCGATTATAGAAACTTAACATGTCTAAGGAAGAAGGCAAGAGAGCTGAAGATTTGTTAGATAGGAATCTAAGTCTTCACAAGCTTTCTATTGGATTACTAAATCCTGCCTCAACCAAATGACCAAGCCTCTCTTATATAGGAAGAGAAAAGGCATCACTAAAATAACTCAATGATTACAAAACATGAATGACTGTATCAAAACAGTAATGCTTTATCAAAAGATGAAAGCATTATTACAACTTTTGACTATTACAAACAGCTTTTCACTATTACAGACGCGTTTTAAATAAATTACAGACTCAATAAATGAAATACAGAATAACTTTTGACTAAAGAGGCCGTATGGCCGACATACAGGACATGACTCATACAAGACGACAAATGACTCAGCAACTGCTTTCGGCTGCTTTAGACAAAAAAGCACGGGCTGCGTGGGCAGGAGCATCTTGCAACGAGGCTGGCCAAAGTAACTGTAGGAATTCGAGGCAAATGGGTCCTGAGCATCTTGAAGGGAGATGCTTCCATACGGATCATTATGACTAGAATGCTGACTGGAATGGGACGAAGAGGATGAACAGACGGAGGGAACTGAGTCCTCACTGAGTTTATCCATTCCTTTTTTAATAAGACGAGATAACTGTTTGAGTTCATTATCAGTACAATGCTCAATATCCGCAAAATCTAACTTTGAAACAGAAGATTTTTTGGATTTTGATTTACTAGAGGAAGATTCCTTAGAAGGAGGAATCGATTGAATAGGAGAAGGATTGGGAAATTCCTTCTGAACTTGACCAACAATGCGATAAGGATCAAATTTATCCCACCATTTTACTGAGAATTCTCTTGTAACATGAGTAATTTGACTAAGATTAGAGCGGGAAACATCCTTTTCGGATGTTAGAACATTATCAGGAGAAAGAGCAACATTAACAACAGGAGAATAAAATCCATAGTTCCATCTAAGAATCCATGGAATTTTGTATTTACTAACAAAATGAAGAATTACTGGAATGCAACAATTGGATTGCACCACAGGAACCCTAGCACTAAAAACATTTAAAACTGACTGGAGCTCAATTGGAAGTATTTTATAAATGAGACCAAAACGTTCCCACCATAAAACGAACCAATGGGGAATTTGACTTTTAAATTTGTGATCGAATTGAATGAACCACGAATGACTAAACGATGGAGTTTGAAACAGAAAAACCCTGTTCCAAGCTTCCATGTAATCATAATAGTAAAACTGGCTATCATGACCTTCTAACTGTCTTAGATCAGACGGATGATTACCCCAGTTTGGCATGGTGATAATCTGCTTAATATATAAGGAATGATAGATGATCTTAGAGGAATCATTTCTATCATAAATAGGTTTAATAACAATTGACTGAGTTTGAAGCAAGACATCCTTATAATACATAAGAGATTTATAAGGAGCCAAAGGAATAAAATGCCAACCAGTTGGAAAAAACTGGGCAGCCAACTTAACTGGATCATCAATTGATTTCATATGTCTTTCAATATGAAATAAATTGGTGGAATAAACAGGAATGTACTCAGATTGAGTATGCTGACCAGCAGGAGGATTACTGGACGAGGCAAAAGGATCAATAACTTGAGGGGGCTGGGCCAAAACCGAGCTAAAGGGCTTTGTACCAGAAATAAGGGGAGTGAACCTATTGACTACAGTAAGAGGGGTAACTGGATGTGGGATTACAGCTCCCATGGGCTTCTGACTAGGAGGGCCTGGGCCAGGAGGGCCAGGAGGCCGAACAATCTTATCTTTACCTCTCACACTCATTTTGAACTGGAGGGGTACCTGAATTAATAAATTCCCGAGTTAAAAAATCAGGAACTGAATTATCACAACCTTTAATATAATCAATATCAAAATCAAAAATACTTAGAATAGATTGCCATCTGGCAAAAATATGCTTAGCAGCAATATTTTTAACATCTTTTTCTAAAATATATTTTGCTGATTTGCAATCGATACGAACTAAAAATTTTTGATTTAATAAATCATTTTGAAATTTGGTAATACATAAAACTAAGGCCAAGATTTCTTTTTTAATTGTGCTATAATTTAATTGGGATTGATTCCACGCGCCTGAGTGGAACCGAACAATTTGCTCAGAAGAAGCAGGAGTCAACTTCTGCTTCAAGATACCACCGAAGCCAATTTCGGAGGCGTCAGTTTCAACAATTTTAAAAGATGATTCATTGGATATGCCAAGGCAAGGAAGGACCTTAACATATTTCTTGACTTGCTGAACGATGGCAGTATGCTCATCAGTCCAGGGAGGAGGATTTTTCTGTAAACGAAGAAACAAAGGTTTACAGATTTTTCTCAAACTTTGATAAAACTTACCGACGTAATTTAGGGATCCTAAAAAAACGCTGGAGTTGAGTTTTATCGGTAATTTTGTCAGGAAATTTATCGGCGAATTGAATGACTCTTTGAATTGGTCGAACAAGACCGCGATAAATGTCATGACCTAAGAACTTAACCCTAACTTGGAATAGACTGCATTTGGTTGGTGAAAGAACCAAACCATTGACTTTAATGGCTTTGAAGAACGAATTCAAATGTTTGAAATGTTCATCAATTGATTTAGAGAAAACAAGGATATCATTAATATACACGATGATAAAATGACTGAAGGGGTTAAGTATTTCATTAATAATATTTTCAAATTCACTGGGGGCGTTTTTCAAGCCAAATGCTTGAACAACCCATTCATAGTGACCGAAAGGAGTGGTAAAGGCAGTTTTGTACCTATCACTAGGATGGATACTGACTTGCCAGAAACCAGACTTGAGATCAAATTTGCTAAAAATGGTAGCGTTACTAAGGCGACTAAGAAGGTCCTCTTTATTGGGAAGGGGATACCTAATCCATTCTAAGACCTTATTAAGCGGCTTGTAATTAATGACTAAACGAGGGACACCTCTTTCTTTTTCTGCTTCATTATTAACATAAAAGGCAGGGCAAGACCAAGGAGATTTACTATGTTTTATCAAACCTTTTGCAAGTAAGTTATTAATCTCTTGCTTGCAAAGTTCCATTTGTTGATGACTCATTTGAATAGGTCTAGCCTTAGTAGGAATTAGATGTTCTTTAAATTCCTTAGCGTAAGGTAGTTTAACTACATGCTTTCTACGATGCCAAAAGGCATTAGGAGAATCGTTACATAAGTTTTTTACCATGAATAAACGAAGTTCTTCTATCTTGTCTTGAATTTTTTAAAGTAGAAGGAGATCTTCAACTTGCTTATACTTAATCTCTTGTTTTAAATATTGTAATTGTGAAGTTTTACAATTTAACAGGTTGAGTGACTTAGAAATGGACTCATCTTGAATAAATTTCAAGTCTCTCTCTTTAGGCTGAGTGATAAACTCAAAAACCACTTTCTGCCCAAGATGTTCAGTAGTTAAACCATTATTGCTAGTGGTAAATGGGTATAATAAATTTATAAACGGGAGACCTAAAATTATTTTATCTGTCAAGTTACGAATTAAAACAAAGGATGTTTTAAAACACATACTATCCTGGCAAATATGAACTTTAGGCAGTTTATATTTTATTTCCATACTACTACCATTAGCTGAATTAAGACGTTCACTGGTTTTCTTATAGAACTTGGTTGGAATTAATCCTTCCTGAATGCAATTTAAATCAGCACCTGTATCAACAAGGGCAGGTAGCTGAATTGCAAAAGTTCCATCAATAACTAGGCGAACAATGATATACCATTTTTGAATAGTTATATCTTTTAACCTTTTTAACGAATTACCTTGAACCATCAGAAGTGATTCATCGTCTTTGACTCCTGAAGACTCGGGTTGGTCTTCGTTATCAGAAGAATCAGAAATATGAAGTTCTGAACCCTTAGAGGCCAGATTAGTCATATCTCTTCTTAAATCAGAAATTTCAATCTTGAGACCAGAAATTTCTTTCTTAAGCTTATTGACCTCTTGATTTAAATCCGGGAGAGTGATTTCTTTTTCAACAGTTTTAAATCTCTCTAGGGTTTTATTAAGGCTAATATCAGGCTTTTCTTTAGCTTTCATAACGTTACCCTTTCCCGAATTATTTTTAAAAAATAATTCTTTTAACTGTTTCATATACTGTAATTTTAAATCTTCATCAGTAAGTTTACTAATTAATTCAATTAACAAAGAGCTCTCTTGATCCTCTTTGGTAAGTACATTAATAGTTTTACAACAATCAGATCTACAATTATCTGTACAAAGGGTGACTTCATTATCTTCACTAGGAGTTTGACTATTTTCATCATTAGTAGAGGAATAAGGAATATCAGAAAGACCATTATCCTCATCAGACTGAGTTCTAATTAACTCAAAAATCTTTTCAGTATCTTCAACAGAAATATTTAACTGACTTAATTTTTGTTTTATCTTACACTCATTCTTATAGTGACCCTTTTTACCACAATTATAACACGTAAAAAGGGTCACTATAAGAATGAGTGTAAGATAAAACAAAAATTAAGTCAGTTAAATATTTCTGTTGAAGATACTGAAAAGATTTTTGAGTTAATTAGAACTCAGTCTGATGAGGATAATGGTCTTTCTGATATTCCTTATTCCTCTACTAATGATGAAAATAGTCAAACTCCTAGTGAAGATAATGAAGTCACCCTTTGTACAGATAATTGTAGATCTGATTGTTGTAAAACTATTAATGTACTTACCAAAGAGGATCAAGAGAGCTCTTTGTTAATTGAATTAATTAGTAAACTTACTGATGAAGATTTAAAATTACAGTATATGAAACAGTTAAAAGAATTATTTTTTAAAAATAATTCGGGAAAGGGTAACGTTATGAAAGCTAAAGAAAAGCCTGTTATTAGCCTTAATAAAACCCTAGAGAGATTTAAAACTGTTGAAAAAGAAATCACTCTCCCGGATTTAAATCAAGAGGTCAATAAGCTTAAGAAAGAAATTTCTGGTCTCAAGATTGAAATTTCTGATTTAAGAAGAGATATGACTAATCTGGCCTCTAAGGGTTCAGAACTTCATATTTCTGATTCTTCTGATAACGAAGACCAACCCGAGTCTTCAGGAGTCAAAGACGATGAATCACTTCTGATGGTTCAAGGTAATTCGTTAAAAAGGTTAAAAGATATAACTATTCAAAAATGGTATATCATTGTTCGCCTAGTTATTAATGGAACTTTTGCAATTCAGCTACCTGCCCTTGTTGATACAGGTGCTGATTTAAATTGCATTCAGGAAGGATTAATTCCAACCAAGTTCTATAAGAAAACCAGTGAACGTCTTAATTCAGCTAATGGTAGTAGTATGGAAATAAAATATAAACTGCCTAAAGTTCATATTTGCCAGGATAGTATGTGTTTTAAAACATCCTTTGTTTTAATTCGTAACTTGACAGATAAAATAATTTTAGGTCTCCCGTTTATAAATTTATTATACCCATTTACCACTAGCAATAATGGTTTAACTACTGAACATCTTGGGCAGAAAGTGGTTTTTGAGTTTATCACTCAGCCTAAAGAGAGAGACTTGAAATTTATTCAAGATGAGTCCATTTCTAAGTCACTCAACCTGTTAAATTGTAAAACTTCACAATTAAAATATTTAAAACAAGAGATTAAGTATAAGCAAGTTGAAGATCTCCTTCTACTTTAAAAAATTCAAGACAAGATAGAAGAACTTCGTTTATTCATGGTAAAAAACTTATGTGCCGATTCTCCTAATGCCTTTTGGCATCGTAGAAAGCATGTAGTTAAACTACCTTACGCTAAGGAATTTAAAGAACATCTAATTCCTACTAAGGCTAGACCTATTCAAATGAGTCATCAACAAATGGAACTTTGCAAGCAAGAGATTAATAACTTACTTGCAAAAGGTTTGATAAAACATAGTAAATCTCCTTGGTCTTGCCCTGCCTTTTATGTTAATAATGAAGCAGAAAAAGAAAGAGGTGTCCCTCGTTTAGTCATTAATTACAAGCCGCTTAATAAGGTCTTAGAATGGATTAGGTATCCCCTTCCCAATAAAGAGGACCTTCTTAGTCGCCTTAGTAACGCTACCATTTTTAGCAAATTTGATCTCAAGTCTGGTTTCTGGCAAGTCAGTATCCATCCTAGTGATAGGTACAAAACTGCCTTTACCACTCCTTTCGGTCACTATGAATGGGTTGTTCAAGCATTTGGCTTGAAAAACGCCCCCAGTGAATTTGAAAATATTATTAATGAAATACTTAACCCCTTCAGTCATTTTATCATCGTGTATATTAATGATATCCTTGTTTTCTCTAAATCAATTGATGAACATTTCAAACATTTGAATTCGTTCTTCAAAGCCATTAAAGTCAATGGTTTGGTTCTTTCACCAACCAAATGCAGTCTATTCCAAGTTAGGGTTAAGTTCTTAGGTCATGACATTTATCGCGGTCTTGTTCGACCAATTCAAAGAGTCATTCAATTCGCCGATAAATTTCCTGACAAAATTACCGATAAAACTCAACTCCAGCGTTTTTTTAGGATCCCTAAATTACGTCGGTAAGTTTTATCAAAGTTTGAGAAAAATCTGTAAACCTTTGTTTCTTCGTTTACAGAAAAATCCTCCTCCCTGGACTGATGAGCATACTGCCATCGTTCAGCAAGTCAAGAAATATGTTAAGGTCCTTCCTTGCCTTGGCATATCCAATGAATCATCTTTTAAAATTGTTGAAACTGACGCCTCCGAAATTGGCTTCGGTGGTATCTTGAAGCAGAAGTTGACTCCTGCTTCTTCTGAGCAAATTATTCGGTTCCACTCAGGCGCGTGGAATCAATCCCAATTAAATTATAGCACAATTAAAAAAGAAATCTTGGCCTTAGTTTTATGTATTACCAAATTTCAAAATGATTTATTAAATCAAAAATTTTTAGTTCGTATCGATTGCAAATCAGCAAAATATATTTTAGAAAAAGATGTTAAAAATATTGCTGCTAAGCATATTTTTGCCAGATGGCAATCTATTCTAAGTATTTTTGATTTTGATATTGATTATATTAAAGGTTGTGATAATTCAGTTCCTGATTTTTTAACTCGGGAATTTATTAATTCAGGTACCCCTCCAGTTCAAAATGAGTGTGAGAGGTAAAGATAAGATTGTTCGGCCTCCTGGCCCTCCTGGCCCAGGCCCTCCTAGTCAGAAGCCCATGGGAGCTGTAATCCCACATCCAGTTACCCCTCTTACTGTAGTCAATAGGTTCACTCCCCTTATTTCTGGTACAAAGCCCTTTAGCTCGGTTTTGGCCCAGCCCCCTCAAGTTATTGATCCTTTTGCCTCGTCCAGTAATCCTCCTGCTGGTCAGCATACTCAATCTGAGTACATTCCTGTTTATTCCACCAATTTATTTCATATTGAAAGACATATGAAATCAATTGATGATCCAGTTAAGTTGGCTGCCCAGTTTTTTCCAACTGGTTGGCATTTTATTCCTTTGGCTCCTTATAAATCTCTTATGTATTATAAGGATGTCTTGCTTCAAACTCAGTCAATTGTTATTAAACCTATTTATGATAGAAATGATTCCTCTAAGATCATCTATCATTCCTTATATATTAAGCAGATTATCACCATGCCAAACTGGGGTAATCATCCGTCTGATCTAAGACAGTTAGAAGGTCATGATAGCCAGTTTTACTATTATGATTACATGGAAGCTTGGAACAGGGTTTTTCTGTTTCAAACTCCATCGTTTAGTCATTCGTGGTTCATTCAATTCGATCACAAATTTAAAAGTCAAATTCCCCATTGGTTCGTTTTATGGTGGGAACGTTTTGGTCTCATTTATAAAATACTTCCAATTGAGCTCCAGTCAGTTTTAAATGTTTTTAGTGCTAGGGTTCCTGTGGTGCAATCCAATTGTTGCATTCCAGTAATTCTTCATTTTGTTAGTAAATACAAAATTCCATGGATTCTTAGATGGAACTATGGATTTTATTCTCCTGTTGTTAATGTTGCTCTTTCTCCTGATAATGTTCTAACATCCGAAAAGGATGTTTCCCGCTCTAATCTTAGTCAAATTACTCATGTTACAAGAGAATTCTCAGTAAAATGGTGGGATAAGTTTGATCCTTATCGCATTGTTGGTCAAGTTCAGAAGGAATTTCCCAATCCTTCTCCTATTCAATCGATTCCTCCTTCTAAGGAATCTTCCTCTAGTAAATCAAAATCCAAAAAATCTTCTGTTTCAAAGTTAGATTTTGCGGATATTGAGCATTGTACTGATAATGAACTCAAACAGTTATCTCGTCTTATTAAAAAAGGAATGGATAAACTCAGTGAGGACTCAGTTCCCTCCGTCTGTTCATCCTCTTCGTCCCATTCCAGTCAGCATTCTAGTCATAATGATCCGTATGGAAGCATCTCCCTTCAAGATGCTCAGGACCCATTTGCCTCGAATTCCTACAGTTACTTTGGTCAGCCTCGTTGCAAGATGCTCCTGCCCACGCAGCCCGTGCTTCTTTGTCTAAAGCAGCCGAAAGCAGTTGCTGAGTCATTTGTCGTCTTGTATGAGTCATGTCCTGTATGTCGGCCATACGGCCTCTTTAGTCAAAAGTTATTCTGTATTTCATTTATTGAGTCTGTAATTTATTTAAAATGCGTCTGTAATAGTGAAAAGCTGTTTGTAATAGTCAAAAGTTGTAATAATGCTTTCATCTTTTGATAAAGCATTACTGTTTTGATACAGTCATTCATGTTTTGTAATCATTGAGTTATTTTAGTGATGCCTTTTCTCTTCCTATATAAGAGAGGCTTGGTCATTTGGTTGAGGCAGGATTTAGTAATCCAATAGAAAGCTTGTGAAGACTTAGATTCCTATCTAACAAATCTTCAGCTCTCTTGCCTTCTTCCTTAGACATGTTAAGTTTCTATAATCGAGTCAATTTGTTGTAAGTAACCAAGTTAATTGTTTGTAATTATTTCGAAGTTCAATAAAGTTTTATTTTATTTAAACTTCTGATAATACTTATGAACTGCTGCTATAATTTCTTATAGTTTTGCTATAGTTGCATATATATATATTTACATTTCTGTCCGAGAAAAGGATAAAATGTCCGCCGCCCTTTACCACTTTTATATATATTTGTTTACATTCTGTCCAGCCTGGATCATTCAGTGACTTTTATACAGGTTTTATAAATATATATATTTCTATTCCAGTTCGGGCCTCAAAGTGAAAACCCACAACCCTTTACCGTTTATATATATATATATATATATATATATATATATTTCAATTCTGTCCAGCCTGGATTACTCCGTGGCTTTTTTTACAGCTTTTATAAAATATATATATATATATATATATATATATATATATATATATATATATATATATATTTCCATTCCAGTCCAGGCATCGAAGTGAAAACCCATTGCCCTTTACAATTATATATATATATATTCATTCTGTCAAGCCTGGATTACTCCATGGCTTTTTATAGCTTTTATATATATATATATATATATATATATATATTTACATTCCAGTCCGGGCGCTGGACTAAAAACTCATCGCCCTTTACAGCTTTCGTATATATATAATTAATATATATATATTGCTTTACTCATTTTGATTAAATTATTGTTTAAATATTCAGTTGATATGAATCGGTATTGACATTTCTGCGGGCGAACTAGATTTCTTTAAATCTCGCCAACTCTATATAAGAGAGGCTTGGTCATTTGGTTGAGGCAGGATTTAGTAATCCAATAGAAAGCTTGTGAAGACTTAGATTCCTATCTAACAAATCTTCAGCTCTATTGCCTTCTTCCTTAGACATGTTATGTTTCTATAATCGAGCCAATTTGTTGTAAGTAACCAAGTTAATTTTTTGTAATTATTTCAAAGTTCAATAAAGTTTTATTTTATTTAAACATCTGATAATACTTATGAACTGCTGCTATAATTTCTTATAGTTTTGCTATAGTATATATATATATATATATATATATATATATATATGTATAAAAGCAGTTAAAAGGCCACATAATGATCCAGGACAAACTAGAATGTAAATAATAATATATATAGTTAATATATATATTAAAGTAATAAAAAGGCCACGAAGTATAATCTAGGCCCGAATAAGTCATAAAAAATTATATATATATATATATATATATATAGTTATATGTATAAAAGCGGTAAACTACCTCAGATTTGACATCCGGGCTTGACAGAATTTAAAAGTAAGTATATATACAGTTAAATATACACAATAAAAAGCCAAACCCAAACTGGGAAGATAACCTAGTCCTGCGAAGTTGCTAAAAACAAAGATATATGTATATAAAAGCTGTTAGAAGCGACGAATCGACGATCCGAGTTGTAAAAATACCAGAAAATGAGTTTATGTATTAATTTATACAAAACGTAAGCAAAAATGGCCACGGAACTGAGTTCCGGGCATATTCAGAAAGTGAAACTTAACGTGCAAGTGTATAAAAGTGCAATGAAGTAATAAAAACTTTCTGATCGTAAAAATACTCATAATGGACTGCTACACGGGCATTTTGCCAGATCGTAGGCTTTAAACGTCCGTTTCTACCGGTTAATGTTTGATATGTGGTAGTATGTGGGTGTATCTACGTGTAAGAGTGAAAAAATTTGGGTTTGGAGGACAAAAATATGACTGAGAAACCAAACAGGCAGAGGTTCAGAGTGCGGCAACCGAAGGTAGACGTGCGGCTCCACGTGGCGAGTCCCATTGCATCAAAGTACGTGCACTCTAAGCAATGAGATGTCAAATTCAAATCTTTTTAACTTTTGATCAGAGCGTCCGTTTGAGGCGTGCTATACCTTTTCGAAAATCCCTCGTCAAGAGTGTCGTAATGACATAGGAGAAAACCTTTTCCGAGTCCAAAAAGTCAGGTTCATAACTAGGTCTTTGATTCCTCGCAGTTTGTCCGTTGAGTTGTCTTGCGCTGTTTCCACTTGGGATCATTGTTATAGTTCATTCTGACCTTAGTGGCATCAATTCAGTTTGAGTTTAACCGAATTGACTTCAAGTTAAAAAATGACCATTTTGCCCTTCCCGAGGTTGCCTTTAGTGCTGGCATGGCCTTTGGCTGACTTCCTGGGGTTGTTTCCAAGGTTTGGATCCCAGCCGATTCTATTTCTCCTCAGGGTTATCTTTGAGGCTGACTTGGTGCTTTCAGGTTTGTCTCTGGATATGATGTAAGGCTTCAAGATTATTTTCGAAGTTGATCTGACCTCCCGGGTTAAGACCGGGGCTGACCTGTACTTTCTGGGTTAAGACCGGGGCTGACCCGTACCTCCCTGGTTGAGATCGAGGCTGACCTGTACCTCTCGGGTTGAGATCGGGGCTGACCTGTACCTCCCAAATTGAGATCGGGGCTGACCTTTACTTCCCAAGTTTAGACCGGGGTTGACCTGTACCTCCCGGGTTAAGACCGGGGCTGATCTGTACCTCCCGGGTCAAGATCGGGGCTGATCTGTACCTCCCGGGTCAAGACTGGGGCTAACCTGTACCTCCTGGGTTGAGACCGGGGCTGACCTGTACTTCCCGGGTTGAGACCAGGGTTGAGTTGATGGCCCGATATTGAGACCGGGTTAATTTACTGGCTCGATATTAAGACCGGGGTTGAGTTGATGGCCCGGTATTGAGACCGAATTTGAGTTGATGGCCCGGTATTGAGACCGGGGTTGCGTTGATGACCCGGTATTGAGATCAGGATTGATTTGATGGCCCGGTATTGAGACCTGGGTTGATTTTATGGAACGATATTGAGACCGGGGTTGATTTGATGGCTCGGTATTGAGACCGAGGTTGAGTTGATAATACAGTTTGTTCCTCCTACAGGGTTAGTAACAGGGAAACAAAATTTTGAGTGTCTACAAATAATATAGATATACATTACATATCTATACATTTTATTAAAACAAAAATCTAATTACTTCCTCTTTTATCTTTTATTTTATTTCATTTTCCTAACTAGCAAAACAAACTAGAGAGGGTGATAAGAGATAGGGGGAGATGTCTGCTGAAGGAGGAAGAGAAGAGAAAGGGGATTTGATCTTTAAATTACCCAAGATCAACATCTAGTTTGGAAGAACAATGAAGTCTAGCCAGAGATCAAGGTATAAAACACCTTTTATCAAAGTTATTTTTAGTTGTTTGAATCAAAACTTAGATCTATGGTTTCAAACTCCAAAACCTTAGATCTATATGTATATAAGTGTGTTATGTGTAGATCCCTTTTGAGTGCCAAATGTTAGATCAAAAGAAAGAAAATGAAACTAGGTTTTCAAAAAGTTATAAAACCCTAGTCTTTTTTTTTTCTTAATATAGATTATGTTTTACTTGGGTTTGGTGAAGATTTAATGAAATAGATGATGGATCATGGTAGATCCTTGATCTTAAGGAGTATTAGTATGTTTTGAATTTTTGAGTGTGGTCATATCCTAGAGTTAGATATATGAGTCTTCTAACATCTCCAAGTGGAATCACTGAAAAACGAGTTGTAGATTTTCGTATGGATTATTTTTCGCAAAGTAGGCAAAAGCTGGAAAAATCGAAAAGTAATCTGCCCAAAACTTCCAGGGGCAGTTTCGACAACTTTATGAATGAAATAAATTCAAAAATTTTGGGACATGAAAATATATGATATAAAGTATCTCCTGCCCAAAGATGAGCTTATTCCAACTTAAATCGACCAAGTTATGGTCATTTCAATATTTGGATTTTTTTCGAGAAAAATCGCTATAACAAGAGTTCTATAACTCTGATGACCGCGAAATTTAAACTGGAAGTTAATGTTAATATGTGTAAGATTCTGCCAAGAGTTGGGAATTGTTGGAGTTGAGCATGATATAGCTAATTTTCTTAAGTTACGAACTAAAAACGGACTTTTGAAAAATAGTAAAGAAAATTAAAAAATTCCAAAAAAAATTATTTTTGTATATGGAATATATGTATATATGTGTGGCCAAAAGATAATAAAATAATAAGATGATTTGATATTTTTCATGAAAATAATTTAGTTATGAATAAATGAATTAAATTAATTATGTAATGTTAAAAATATAGAAAATATGATTTTATGACTTGAAAACCCTAAGTATGGTATATAAAGATTTTTGATAGGGTTTTTGGTCATTGGTGATGAGATATTATGTTTGTGATATGTTAAAATGGTTAAATGAATTAATTAGTAAAGTGTAAATAATTAAAATAAATTATTTAATTGTTTAATAAATGATTAAAATATTATTAGATGACTAATAATATTAGACTAAGATACTATTAAGTAATTAATAATATTTAGATTAAAGTGTTATTAAATGATTTGTTTAAAATATTATTAAATAATTAATAATATTAGTTAGAAATTAGAATATTATTAAATAATTAATAATATTAAATAAGAGTTTAAAAGAGGAGTTAAGTTATTGAGTTAGACATTCAATAGACTATATTGAATTGTATGATGAATTGAAAATTTAATATGTTAAAAAATAGAATATAGTTTGAATTCGGTTTACTGAATTAATTATGTTAGCTTCTATTCAACTTGCTGAATTGGTGGATTCGGTTTGCTGAATTGGTATATTAGATTTGCTGAATTAGTGAATTTAGGTTGCTGGATTGTAATTCAGTTTGAATTTAGGTTGCTGGATTAGATATTCGACTTAATGGATTATAAAGAAGAATTTATAATATGAAAGATTAAGTGTTAAATCACAATTTATATGATAAAGTAGTGGTACAGTCCTACTCTTTAATGGTTGATGTGACGCCCCCAAAATAGGTCCACACAACCCATTCTGAGTCGCCAAATATATATGTAGACACTCAAAATTTCGTTTCTCTGTTACTAACACAGTAGGAGGGCAAAACTGTTTTGTCAACTCAACCCCTATATCAATACCGGGCAATCAAATCAACCCCGATCTCAATACCGGGCCATCAAATCAACCCCGGTATAAATATCGGGCCATCAGGTCAACCCCGGTCTCAACCCGGGAGGTACAGGTCAGCCCCGGTCTCAATCCGGGAGGTACAGGTTAGCCCCTGTCTCAACCCGGGAGGTACAGGTCAGCCCCGATCTCAACCCGGGAGGTACAGGTCAGCCTTAGTCTTAACCCGGGAGGTACATGTCTGCCCCGGTCTTAACCCGGGAGGTACAAGTCAACCTTGGTCTCAACCCGGGAAGTACAGGTCAGCCCCGGTCTCAACCTAAGAGGTACAGGTCAGCCCTAGTCTTGACCCGGGAGGTACAGGTCAGCCCCGGTCTCAATCCGGGAGGTACAGGTTTGCCCCGGTCTCAATACCGGGCCATCAGGTCAACCCCGGTCTCAACCCGGGAGGTACAGATCAGCCTTGGTCTCAATCCAGGAGGTACAGGTCAGCCCCGGTCTCAGCCCGGGAGGTACAGCTCAGCCCCGGTCTCAACCCGGGAGATATAGGTCAGCCCCGATCTCAACCCAGGAGGTACAGGCCAGCCCGGTCTCAACCTGGGATGTACAGGTCAGCCCCGGTCTCAATACCAGGCCATTAGGTCAACCCAGTCTCAACCCGGGATGTGCAGATCATCCCCGGTCTTAACCCGAGAGGTACAGGTCAGCCCCAGTCTCAAACCGGGAGGTACAGGTCAGTTCCGGTCTTAACATGGGAAGTACAGGTCAGCCCCAGTCTCAACCCAGGAGGTATAGGTCAGCCCCGGTCTCAACCCGGGAGGTACAGTCAGCCCTGATCTCAACCCGGGAGGTACAGGTCATCCCCGCTCTCAACCCGGGAGGTGCAGGTCTGCCCCGGTCTCAACCCAAAAGGTATAGGTCAGCCCCAGTCTCAATCCGGTAGGTACATGTTAGCCCCAGTCTCAACCCCAGAGGTAAAAGCAACCTCAGGAGTGGTAAAATGGTCATTTTACCAACTTGAAGCTGATTCGGTCAAACTCAAGCCGAATTGATGCCATTAAAATCAGAATGGACCATAACTATGATCCCGAGTGGAAATAGCGTAAGACAGCTCAACGGATAAACTGCGAGGAATCAAAGACCTGGTTATGAACCCATTATTTTAGACTCAGAAGATGTTTTATCCCATGTCATTACGACACTCTCGACGACGGCTTTCCGAAAAGGTATCGCACTCCTCAAACGGACGCTCCGATCAAAAGTTAGAAAGTTTTGAATCTGACATCACATTGTTCGGAGTGCATGTACTTCGATGCAACGGGCCCTACCACGCAGGACCCGCAACGTGGAGCCGCACCTCTACCTACGGCTATCGTAGGTGGAGCTACTTCTCGTGGGTCTATATATATGAGGTGACCCCCAGCTCATTTGATAATTGAAAAACGCTCTGAACCTCTGCCCGTTTGGTTTCTCAGCCATTTTCTTATCCTCCAAACCCAAATTTTTTCACTCTAACATGTAGATACACGCACATACTACCACATATCAAAAATTAACTAGTAGAAACGGACGTTTAAAGCCTACGATCTGGCAAAAAGCCCGTGTAGCAGTCCATTGTGAGTATTTTTACAATCAGAAAGTTTCTATTACTTCGTTGCACTTTTATACACTTGTAAGTTAAGTTTCATTTTCTGATTATGCCCGGAACTCAGTTCCGTGGCCGTTTTTGCTTACGTTTCGTACATTTTAGTATATAAACTCATTTTCTGGCATTTCTGCAGCTCGGATTGTCGATCCGTCGCTTCTAACAACTTGTATATACATATATCTTCGTTTCAAGCAACTTCGCCAGACTGGGTTATCTTCCTAGTCCGAGTTTGGCTTTTTATTATGTATATTTAACTGTATATATACTAACTTTTTAATTCTGTCAAGCCCGGATGTTAAATTCGAGGTAGTTTACTGCTTTTATATATATAATTATATATAACTATATATATATATATATATATATAATTTTTCTGACTTATTTGAGCCTGGATTTATACTTCGTGGCCTTTTTATTGATTTAATATATATATATATATATAAATTAACTTTATATTATTATTTACATTCCAGTTTGGCCTGGATCATTCTGTGGCCTTTTTACTGCTTTTATACATATATATATATTTACATTTCTGTCCGGGCAAAGGATAGAATGTCCGTCGCTATTTACCGCTTTTATATATATTTATTTACATTCTGTCCAGCCTGGATCAATCCGTGGCTTTTATACAGCTTTTATAAATATATATATTTTCATTCCAGTTCGGGCCTCGGAGTGAAAACCCACCGCCCTTTATCGCTTATATATATATATATATATATATATATAAAAATTGTAAAAAGCCACAGAGAAGCAAAGAAAACCTTTACAGCTTTCGTATATATATAATTATATATACATATTGCTTTACTCATTTTGATTAAATTATTGCTTTAAATATTCATTTGATATGAATCGGCACTAAAATTTCTGCGGGCGAACTAGATTTCTTTAAATTTTGCCAACTCTAGCTTTCAAGCGGTTCAAAATAGGTTCAGAAAGAACCGGGAAGCTAGAATGGCTGAGCTTTACTTAAATCTAGCATTTTTTCTAGTTACAGTTTTGAAAGCTACCTCGTGGCCCTTAGATAGCTATCTAGTGGGAACGAGACGCTTCAGCCATGTGCGAACCAGGATTTACTGATGAATCCTTAGTTTTGGCGACATCTGGATGTAAATATATATTTTTCTGTGCATATTTGAGCTGTGCAGGTTTTCTTTGCTTCTCTTTGTGAGCCTAGGAATCGTGGGATTCATGATCAAACTGATAAGAATTTAATTCCCACGATAGACAAACTCCACTTTACAGATGTACCTTGCTAATTTTTCTGTAAAATTATATATTTGACAGACCTTAAAACGGTTATCCGGGTTTCAGGTCTCATATAATGAGAATAATGGTTTGTCGTGTCAGAGTTCCCTCCGATGTCTGTTATGCCCATGAAGAGACCGACATTTGTATATATTTTGTGGTCGAGGAAGCTTTGCAGCCCGACAATCACCATTCGAATTGAGCCTAAAGGCTAAAAGATAAAAATGGAAGTATCAACAGGCTTCAATTCCTATGTGAGCGTAAGGGTTTGAAAACCTGCTTTTCAAAGCATCATTTCAATAATCTTGTCTAAAAGAGAGACTTTTGCAAATCAAATCAAACCCTTAGTATATAGGTTCAACAAAGCAAGGCACTACTTTCAAATCAATTCAAACATAGGCCCAATTTCTTCCAGCATTCACACACACATTGTAGATTTAAAAGGAAAAATTGAAAAGATGCGGTACCGTGTTTTCACGGGAGTTGTGGGGGTGCCTAACACCTTCCCCACAGTTAACCAAGTCCCTGAATTCAAAACTTCGGTTTCAAAGATCAAGTTTTGACAGTGTCCAACAATTGGGCCTCTTTTTAAACAAACTCGGTTGAGTTAGTACAACCATTTCAAAACTACTAACTGGCGACTCTATAAAATGTTCAAATTGTCGACATGATACATGTTGGCCTTTTCCTAAAGAACCCTTCAAAACTTTTTTCACAATAAAAAGAATAAGGGTAGATAAAACTTAGGAAGAGAGAAAGATCCGGGTTTGTCCCGACCCGAATTTTTCCACCGACGTCGACAGGTGGCGACTCTGCTGGGGACAGTAGAGGGTTTAGGCTGTGTTCAAATCTTTTCAAAATTTCCCATTCATATTTGCGTATGTGGGAATGCTGCGTCTTTACATTGAATGAATTGTGAGAATACTGCGTCTTTAAATTGAATGAATGTGAATGAATGCTTTCCTGCTTTATTAGTGCTTCGCACCCATATAAGTGCTTCGCACCAACGTCATCATATGTATACGGTGAGATGCGATGTATGTGAATGTTTGTTGTGTGATTCCTCCACCAGGAGGCAAACCCGTCGGTGACAGAGTAATGTCTTCGAGGACGGCTAAGTCTTCGGGGCTCATGAAAAAGAACCACTCAGATTTTCTCCAGTTGAAAGATCGGATTAATTTCCATTCTAGTAGATTACGATGATCTGGGGACCTTCATGCCGAAAAAGCCGCGAGAGTAGCATAAGATAGGTCAGTCTCTGATTAACCAAATTCGATGGAAAGCCTCTTCATGCCTTCCTCTCTCAAATTCAATATCTAGTTTTTCAATTCCAATATAAATAGCACAATGTAAATATACATTCCATATTTTGTAAATCCTGACATGTTATCCTGTCTTCAAAACAACTGACCTTTGTTTTGCAGGATAAGATTAAAAAACCTTAAAAACACATCATGGCATGCATTCTATCCCTACTTACCTCAGGAAATTGACATGGCTACATTTTGTTGTAGGTGAAAAATTGGTCCTGTCACTAGATCTAAGTCTAAGAAAGCACTAAGTCCATCTCAGGACATGACTTCCAGTGCTCAGCCAGAATCCACCCCTGTTTCTAGGGAAGAGTTTGAAGGGCTGAAGAACCAGATAGCCAAATTGGCTCTTTTCCTGAGAGAACAAAGTAAGGCTCTTAAAGGGAAGGAAGCTCAGGGTCACACAGAACCCGGTACACCCGGTGGCAGTCAATAGATCGGGAAGAAGGATACTCAAGGTCCTGAGACACAAAACCAGGACACAACCAACAAAACCCCTGAAATCACCATCATTAACAAAGAACAAGAAGCTGGTGGCATTCTGAAGAAGGTCCAACAGATGGAAGAAACCATTCGGTCTATCAAAGGGACTGGGGCATTTGGTAGTGTTAATTATTCTGACTTATGCATTTTCCCTAGGGCTCGTTATCCCGAAAAATTTAGAGCTCCTGATTTTGAGAAATATGATGGATTGGGAGACCCCTACACTCACTTGAAGGTGTTCATTGGAGAGCTTGGATCCTATGAAGAGGACGAGAAACTCTGAATGCAGTTATTCCAGAAAAGTTTGATCGGAGAGGCTAGAGTATGGTATGGTCGTATAGATAACTCTAAAATTCACAGCTGGGAAGAGCTGGCGCATGCTTTCCTCAGTCAATACAGCTTCTAGTCTCAAATGGCTCCAGACAGATACCAAATAACCAAAATCAAGAAACAAGGTACTGAATCATTCAGAGAATATGCTCAACGCTGGAGACGAATGGCAGCACAAGTCTCTCCACCTATGATTGAGTTCGGGATAGTTATAACTTTCATCGACATTCAAGAAGCCTCGTATTATGAAAGAGTCCTAGCAGGCATAGGAAAGTCATTCTCATAAATAATCAAGCAAGGCGAAATGGCAGAAATGGGGCTCAAGTCTGGAAAGATAAAGGATCTGATCGCCTTAGAAGCTGTTACGAAACATATACAGTCCGGTAATTACGGGAGTAATCCCCGGAGAGTACACAAGAAGAAAGGGGAAGAAGTTTCTTTAGTACTGCAACGACAGAATTCGAGGAGCGAGTCAAGCAACATGTCCATTCAGAGGAGGAACCTTTCTCCTGTCTAAGCTCCTGCACAACCTTTAAACCCGCTATTCCAAAAAAATTTGGAGGCCAGATGCCGAAGAACTTTCACCTTGCTAGGGGATTCACACGAAAATGTGTTAAAATTATTGACCGCACAGAAAATGATTGTGCAACTCCTCCCACCAACCAATACCGGTGGGCGAAATTTTGACCCAAGCAAAAAGTGTGCTTACCATTCTGGATCTCCGGGCTATGATACACAAAACTGTTGGTCTGTCAAGCATAAAATCCAGGACTTGATTGACAACGGAGAGATTGTGGTGACAAAGCCCGAGCAACCACACGTGTAGGATAATCCCCTCCCTCAGCATAAAGAGGAAGGTGTCAACATGATTGAAAATGGTGAACTTATAAAAGGGAATCGGGATTATGGCCTCCCAGATGAAGAAGTTCTCTTTATTCCCACTGCATGGAGTCAGGATACCGTGGCTGTTATTTCTTGTGATAAGGAGCCAGCCCTCACACCCCTAATGCTACCAGGGAAAGGGATCCAATAAACACAAAATCCTGTGAAGCTGGCTGTGCCCGAGCCTTTGATATTACCATTCAGACCCCAGCATCCAGTGATCAATCTGAAGAGAGTCCCATAGAATTATGGGAATGATGAAGGTTCCACTTCCAATAACATTGCCATTGTACCAAAGAAGAATCCATTGTACCTGCCTCAGCGAGTGATCAAAGCAGTCATCAAGGCCAAAGAAAAGGTGGTTGATGAGAAAATTAAAGAGTTCCTTAATAAAATGGGACACAATGAAATCAAAGTGGTGCAAAGCCTAAAAGATGGACCCAAGCAGATGTCCATCCTAGATCTGGTCTTATCAATGGTGGATCATCGTAATATTCTGGTGAAAGTACTGGAAAAAGCCCACCTGCCACATATAGTGGATGCCAAGAAACTTCGTCACGTGGTAGAACACATTTTCAACAGCAATGTGATATCTTTCACTGACGATGATATACCTGCAGAGGGGACAGGTCAGTCGCAAGTCACTGCACATAGCGGTGATGCCATCAGGGTATATGATCGGAGGTGCGCTGATAGATGGAGGATTGTCCCTAAATATTTATCCTTATGACACCTTGGAGAGGTTGATGATTAACCCGAACCGGATCAAAACCAGTCATGTGGTCATTCAGGTTTTCGATGGGTCTCGCCGACAAGCTATGGGAGAAATTGAGCTTCCTTTGGAGATTGGTCCACACACTTTTTATGTGTCCTTCTAGGTGCTCAACATAACCACATGATACAACTTGTTGCTTGGAAGGCCACAGATCTATATGGCAGGGGCAGTGCCATCCACCCTCTATCAGCAACTCAACTACATTATCAACGGCAACCTAATTACGGTGAATGCCGAACCGAAATACTCTGTCTGCATATAGAGAGATATGCCGGTGATCAACCTGGATGCAGGGATTTAACTTGCTAGTTTTCAACCCTTAGAGGTGAACGATACTCAGTACCTACCAGTTGGTGCACCAGCCTTAAAGCCTAAAGTCTCCCCTGAAGTAATGTCAGTGGGCCAAAAGATGGTATCTTTGGGTTTCCACCCTGAAGAAGAGTTAGGAAAGAATCTGCAAGGTATCCAGAGCCCGGTACAAATCCCGAGTCAGCCGGGGAAAGCCGGATTGGGTTATTCTTCTGGGTCAAACCACCGGAACCCACATAAGCATCCTAAAGCTCATGCTACCACTATACTATTGCCAAACCTCACTGATGCAGGATTTATGAAGCCAATGAGGAAAATCTCTGCTGTGGTATCAGCCATGCTGATTCCTCCAATCATACCGGGTGGTGAGAGAAAGACCCCAAAGCCTGTGGGGGATAGCAAAAAGGGAAAAGAAAAGTTCCTGTACGAAGGACAAGACCCATTTGCTAACATGCGGGTTCTCATACACTACGAGGGTATGAATGATGATATCCTAGACAGTGACGACGAGGATCAGATCCAAATTCCTTGTATTAAGAATAAGAAGGGGGACAGTTCAATGAAAAACCTCAGCCCTATTTTAAAGGATGTCTTAGTAGTCATCCGAGATGAGGCAGAC
The DNA here is from genome assembly GCA_020205555.1 of Panax stipuleanatus. NCBI lineage: Eukaryota > Viridiplantae > Streptophyta > Magnoliopsida > Apiales > Araliaceae > Panax > Panax stipuleanatus. The sequence continues at coordinate 52,802,482 of CM035126.1, read as the reverse complement.
GAGCACAATTCCTTGATCCTTTCTGTTTATGAGGATCGGACCCTGGACAACTGGAGCAGCATCCCTTGCCTCATTCAAAAAGGGTAAAAGGGCAGAGAGTCTGTCTTCCCTGTAACATAGTTTCATTTACTTCTTGTTTTATTGCACAGCAATAGCAGTAACTTTTGTTATGCTTTGCCAAATGCTTTGTATGTTTAAACAGTTGCATATATTAAAGTAAAAGCATTTTGTTTTCAGGACTCCAAGATTGGATTTGTTTGTCCCTGCTGATGAGATGCCAACCTGTCACAGTATAACTTTGATGTAGAAATAAACTTCGACTTGATGGATATTGATCAAGAGGAGGAAGATGACTATGAGGTGCCCAAGGAGATCAAAGAATGGGTCAAAGATAAACCCAAAACAAACCTCGAACAAACCACCACTATTAATATCAGAACCTCAGAAAACCTCAAAGAAATCCAGATAGGCATAGACCTCACCCAAGATCAAAAGACCTATCTGATTGAACTCCTAACACAATTCTAGGATGTGTTTGTATGGTCACACGAAGACATGATTTTTCTGTCTACTAATATTGTCAGTCCATCGAATGCCCATCAAAGATGGATTCAAGCCAGTCAAGTAAAAGCTCAGGCGATTGAAACCTGAATGGAGTCTGAAAGTCAAAGAAGAAGTCGTTAAACAATTCAAAGCCGGCATCATCATGGTATCCACATAGCCAGAGTTGTGACAAACAAGATTTTTGTAATTTATTTTGAATATTTATTGAATTAAATAAATATTTTTCGATGATTTAATTATTGAGTTAAATAATTAATTGATGAATTTGTGGTAGATTAATTTAATTATATGTGTCACATTAGTTAAATTAATGTGGTGAATTTTTATATTCAAAGTATGTATTTAATTGAGCTTATTTGATTAATATATTAATTAATAAGCATAATGTTATTCTAATTAATTTATTAATTAATTAGAGATTTATGATTAGACATAATTAATAAATAAGAATTTTAATTATGTGACTATGTGATTTAATGTAGATTTATGCTATTTTATTTAATTGATTTAAATAGCATTATTTGATTTAATTGGGTGTGACATTAATTAACTATATTATAATAAATTAATTAAAATAAATGAGAAGGGATTCCTTAAGCTAGCCAAACAAGGCCTTAAGGGGAGTTGGTCAGTTAACCCACTAAGGGACCAACTGACAACCACTCACCCATTATATATTATACGTATTATACTTATATACATATATACTATATCAATTCATATATTCATATCAGAGGAAATAAAACTTAAAGAATCAGAGAGAATTTTGAGAGAAAAGATTGAAGAAGAAGAATTTGAAAAGTTTATATCATCATCCTTGAATCATCTTCACAAACTAGCAAGGGCAATTCCTTCTCCTAAGTTTTTAAATTCAAGTTCTTAAAGTTTTCCATTAACGTATGTTAGATTCTCTGTGAATAACTAATTTGATAATTAATGTATGATATGATTTTATATGTGTTATTGTATGATCATAACATGTATATCATGTATGCATGATTTAGTGCGATTAAATCCATGTAGTTATGCTTAATTTGATTTTTCAAAAGTTACAGAGTGTAAAAATTGTACATATGGCCCATATGGCCCTTACGTACAAAATTTACACACCTTATGCGTTTATTTAACTTAAATTAACACTTGAATGTGATTGTGTACATTTAAACGAACAAAATGGAAGTTAAACGAATGGATTCGGTGTTATAACGAATCCGTAACGTTGAATTCTTGTTTTCTTTCAAAACTTTATAAAATGTTGAAAATAGTGAAATTAAATGTTGTGATTTGTGTAATTCCGTGATTTAAAGTGTTAAAATCATGCTTAGAACATGGTATGATGTTTCTGTAAATTCTATATCTTATGGGTAGCCTTAAATTCATTACGTTAGTTTAATTTGGATTTATTTGGGTTGCTCTGTGTGTCATTCGCGAACTGGAAATCTGGGTCTGCGTTGCTGCGCGGCCGCGCTGGTCCCAAGGGTAACTGGCGCGCGGCCGCGCCCCTTGCAGAAATTTGAAATTTTTTTTTTGCTAAGTGTTCGTGTGTTCTAAGAGGTGGTTTAAAACCTAATGTAATGAACATAAAGACATGATTAAACATATAATAAGAGGTTAATAACTTATATTATGTGAGTAATTAATAAGTTAATTACATGACTTGAATCGTTAATTGTATAGTCCAATAACGTGCTCAAGACCGATGTGTGTGATTCGATACGTATATCGAGTTATTGATTAATTTGTATTGTGAACGCATTGATGTGTAGGGTTTAATAAAGAACGTGAATTATAATTGTAGCTTGTGCAAGAGGCAAGTATCCTATCCCTAACTTATTGATTTAGCAAGTTCCCTAAATTCTAATTTATTCATTTATTAAGCCTTAGACTTGTGTTTCTATATCGAGTAAGCTCGTGTTTTTAATTGTTCAAGTTCGAAATTCATATTACATATTGTAACTCTTTTAAAAGCATGATTCAGTGATACAATACTTATTCGATTGTATACTCTTGAGATTTATTATTCAAGTTGAATATCGATGTTATTGTTGAACCTTATAGGACTAGTGAACCCTTATTGATTCGACTAGTCCATAGTTGATGAACGTTCTAAATTCCAAAATACTTATTGAGCTTATCCAAACCAAACTTCCTTTGGTGCGGACTCTGATGTCAAAACTGAGATGAACAACCCTGTAAAAGGGGATTATTTACGCTTTAGCGTTGAGATATTGTGCACAATATGGTACTAAGGGCTGATCCCCCTAAGTACGAGAAGTAGAGTCCATAGTCTTATGACTGTTAAAGGTTTTAAGTATAAACACTTTACAACCTAGGACATAGTTCAAGGTCTTATGACCCTCAGATGTTATTTTGATTCCTGTTATTTATCCTCGAGTCAAAAGTTGAGTTTCTTTATTCAGATGTCCTTGATTCACTCGCATGTTATTATATTGTTGTCATATTATTATACTTGTGGGCAACCGTGCTCACTCTTGCGTAATAATAACATTGCAGTTAAGAACGAAAGGTCTGACGAGCCTTCTACTAGCAAAGGCAAGGGCAAAGTCAACAAGTGATGAAGACTTGTTGTTTATTTTATGTGTTTATGTTTCAGACTTATGTTAAAGTTGTGTAAAACTTATTTAATTATTTATATTTCCGCATTTGAGATTTAAGGTTAAGTACGACCTGGGATTGATGTATTTCTTTTCAGATGTTGTAACCCCATAAGGGGAGGATTATTTCTATTTATTTCATGGTTTGCATTTACTATGGGTAGATAGATAGATGATATTTGTACAGTGAACACCAAGTCCCGTGGAAATTGAAGTACCCGGATTTGGGGGTGTCACAGGTTGGTATCAAAGCTGTAGGTTATGAACCTTAGGTGGGGAAAAACCTTAGGATAGTAGCCTTTTTAGAGATCGAGAACATAGTAATGATAACTCTTATCGAGTTCTAAGAAAGATAATAACTTACCTTATGTGCTACGTGCTTATACTTATATATTCGAGTCTCGATTAGCATCACGTAATTACTAAAACTTAAAATTTTATTTGTCAGGATGACGAATGCTGGAGAACCTAGTCAGTCCAGGGACCTTGTACCCCTAGAGGCTAGAGAGGAGGAGCCCCGAGATATCCACGTAGTTTGGGAGCAGTTAGTCCGACGAGAGCCATCACCCTTGATCACAGTCATTGGTCAGGAGATTGTGCCGGTGTCTAATTCAGAGGAGGACTCTGAGGAAGACCCTGAGGAGATTGAAGTTCAGGCTGAGGCAACTGAAGAGGAGGAGGAAGACCCTGAAGAGTTCCCGCCGAGCTCTATCAGTGCTGAGATGTATGACGAGCTGTATGACCGTAACATAGAGTTACGTGATACTGTTCAGGAGCTGAGGGAGACTGTTCAGGAGCTGAGGGAGTGGTCGGTTACTCAACAGTCTACCATCGAGCTGAGGGATGGAGAGGTTGAGGCTCTTCACACACGTTTGGGAAATGTAGAGTGGAATTTGGCTCACGAGAAGGGCCAAACCGAGCAGAAGTCAGAGGAAATTGAGGAATTGAAGAATGAACTAAAAGAGAAATCAGCAAGGCTGGCCATAGCAGAGGAGGCTTGGGTAAGGGAATCACGACGAGCAGATCTCGCAGAAGATAATTGTCGGGCGAAGAAGGCCAAGCTTGAAGAGACGTACTCTATACTTCAGTATGCAATTGACGAGGCCCAGGATCGGGTTATGAGGTACCCAATTCAGTTTGAAGGACTACCATCGTACATGCTAGATCGCAGGACGATGTCTCGGATTATGGAAGAAGAGCGTGGCAAAGCTGTTCGTCGCCTTAATGGGCAGTGATAGGAACATTTGATTTTGTGAAACCTATCTGGTAGTTAATAATGTAAATTCCAATGTGTTTATAAACAGAGGAATATTTTATGTTTTAAATCCTGTAGATTCTTTATCTCAGGATAGTTGATGTAAATAGCAGTGATGCTATCGTATTATGTTAAAACTTTTGATTTAGTAATATATCGGAGTTTATTTGAGATAATGTGTTGACTGATTGTGTCTAAATGTTTAAGTTAAGCCTTAGATATTTAAAAGATTGAATAAAGTTCTAATACGCGTATTTCTTAATAGTAAAATGCCGCCAAGGAGACGATCTAACCGTCAACAGGCCCAAGAAGGGTCAACTAACAACAACAACGACGCCAATGCTAACCCCGTTCAGCAGTTGGCGAACTTACTTGCTGGAGCGCTTAACAACCAACCTCAAGCTCCACCGAACACAACGTTCAAGGACTTCAAGGCGGTGGGACCGCCAGAGTTTAAAGGCACCATGAACCCGATAGAAGCTCAAACCTGGGTCATGGAGATGGAAAAAGTTTTTGACGTCGCCAGAGTCAGAGAGGACCAGAAAACCGCCTATGCAACGTTCATGCTGAAATCTGAGGCCAGCTATTGGTGGCAAGCGAATAAGGTCCGGGGAGGTGAAGGTGTGATTACCTAGGAGAGGTTCAAGGAGATGTTCTTCGAGATGTACTTTCCGACCAGCTCGCAGAATCAAATGGAGGTCCAGTTCTTGGAACTGAAGCAGGGAAATATGTCCGTACCAGAATATGCGGCTGAAATTCAATGAGTTGGCTAGGTTTGCCACGTATCAAGTGCACACCGATCAGAGGAAGGCAAGGAGGTTTGAACAGGGCCTGAAGCCCTGATTGTATAGCAAAGTGTCAATGTTCCAACTGAACACTTTTGCTGGGGTGTTGGAGAAGGCCATTCTCGCTGAAGGCGGGAGTGATGCAGTTACAAAGTATAACCAAGATCAGAAAAATAAGAAGAGTGAAGGTGAAGGAATTAACAAGGCTAGTGGTAGCAACACGGGAGGGAGTAATAATCAGAAGAGGAGGTGGAATGATAACTCATCGACTGGGAATCAGCAAGGTGGTCAGAAAAAGAGGATCGAAGCTTGTTCGACCTGCGGGAAAGCTCACCTGGGGGTCTGTATGAAGGGAAAACGAGTATGTTATAATTGTGGTCAGGAAGGCCACATAGCACCTAACTGTCCGAACCCAAAGAAGGGCGCTTGCTTCACTTGCGGCTCAAAGGACCATCTGGCAAGGGACTGTCCCAAGAAGGGATCTGGAAGGGAAGGATCAGGTGGAAACAGGGGAAACAGCGGTGGAAGTGCTTTAACTATCACGGGACCAACCGCAACCAACCGACCAACCGCCAGGACCTTCAACATGATCGTGCAGGATGCTGTGCAGTCTCGCGATGTGGTGTCAGGTATCATTCCGATCAATAAAGTTAATGCTTATGTACTATTTGATTCGGGTGCTACTTGTTCATTTATATCCGATGACTTTGCTAAGAACTTAGAACTTCCTATGGACGAGTTAGAATACCCCATGAATATAGAGATTGCGAATAGAGAAGTAATCCCTGTTAAGTATGTACACAAGAACTGTAGAGTAGATATTAAGGGTAACATTATGAACGTAAATCTTATCCCGATTAGACTTGGGGAATTCGATGTTATTCTGGGAATGGATTGGCTAGTCAATTATGGGGCTGTAATTGATTGCCAGAGGAAGTGTATCAACCTTATGACCCCGTCAAAGGTTGTGTTTTATGGCAGTAAATCGCCTAGACAAGCGAGTTGTCTGACGATGATGCAGGCCAGGAAGTTGTTAAGACAAGGCTGTGTAGGATATTTAGCCTACATAGTCGATAGTCGTAAAGAAAATTCGAAATTAGAAGATATACCAGTCGTGAGGGACTTCTTAGACGTATTTCCGGATGATCTGCCAGGACTTCCGCCAGACAGAGAGGTTGAGTTTGTGATCGATTTGGCGCCAGGGACGGCCCCAATATCGAAGGCACCATACCGGATGGCTCCGGTAGAGATGAAAGAGTTAATGGTACAACTACAAGAGTTACTGGACAAGAAGTACATCCAACCGAGCGTATCGCCGTGGGGAGCGCCGGTGTTATTTGTGAAGAAGAAGGACGGGACGATGCGGCTTTGCATCGACTACAGAGAACTGAATAAGGTCACAATTAAGAATAGATATCCATTACCGAGGATCGACGATCTGTTCGACCAATTGAAGGGTGCAAGGTACTTTTCAAAGATAGACTTGAGGAGTGGCTATCATCAGCTGAAGGTGATGCCAGAGGATGTTCCAAAGACAGCATTTAGGACTCGATATGGTCACTACGAATTTTTGGTAATGTCATTTGGTCTAACGAATGCTCCTGCAGCATTCATGGGCTTAATGAATGGAGTGTTCAAGCCGTTTTTGGACAAATTCGTGGTGGTCTTTATCGACGATATTTTGGTATACTCGAAGACCAAGGAAGAACATGTAGAACATCTGAAGTTAACATTAGAGGCGTTGAGAAGAGAGAAGTTGTACGCCAAATTTTCTAAATGTGAATTCTGGATTGAAAGAGTGCAATTTCTTGGACATGTGATCGACAAGGACGGAATTTCTGTGGATCCCTCTAAAGTCGAAGCTGTGATGAACTGGGATCAGCCGAAAACACCGTCGGAAGTGAGGAGTTTTCTTGGATTGGCGGGTTATTATAGAAGATTTATTCAGGACTTTTCCAAGATCGCAACTCCGCTGACAAATTTGACTAGAAAATCGGTGAAATTCGTTTGGACAGAGAAGTGTGAGGAAAGTTTCCAAGAGCTCAAGAGGAGGTTGAGTTCAGCACCTGTGTTATCCCTTCCGGACGACACAGGCAATTTTGTGGTTTATAGTGATGCGTCGCATAAAGGACTTGGCTGTGTGCTTATGCAAAACGGCAGGGTCATTGCGTATGCGTCACGACAATTGAAAGACTATGAGAAGGGGTATCCGACCCATGACTTGGAGTTAGCTGCCGTGGTATTTGCTTTAAAAATTTGGAGACACTATCTCTATGGGGAGAAGTGTGAAATATATACAGACCACAAGAGTCTGAAATATATCTTTACACAGAAGGACTTGAATATGCGCCAGAGAAGGTGGCTGGAGTTAATTAAGGACTATGACTGTGAAATCTTATACCATCCGGGTAAGGCTAATGTGGTTGCCGACGCCTTAAGCAGAAAGGGTCGGGAGAAATTGATGATGTTGACTACTCAGGAGGAACTAATTTCAGCAATGGAAAAGCTGAAATTAGAAGTGAAGTATTCGATGGAGATTGACGAGAAGTTGTTTCAGATTCAAGCTGGTACAACCCTATTGGATAAAGTTAAGGAAGCTCAACTTCAGGACGAAGAATGTGAGAAGGTTAAGAAAAAGATATCTGAAGGAACCGAACCGAGATTCAAGATAGACAGTGAGGGACTACTGAGATTTGAGAATAGAGTTTGGGTACCGTCAGTGCCAGAGATTAAGGATGACATTTTGAGAGAGGCTCATAGCTCACGGTATTCGATTCACCCCAGTAGTACCAAGATGTACCAGGATCTTCGACAGCACTTCTGGTGGCCGAATTTGAAACGAGATGTTGCTAAGTGTGTTGCAAAGTGTCTAACCTGTCAGAAAGTGAAAGCAGAACATCAGAGACCAAGTGGTTTGCTACAACCCCTAGAAATCCCAGAATGGAAATGGGAACACATTACGATGGATTTCGTGGTTGGCCTTCCGACGACTCAGAAAGGCTACGACGCAGTATGGGTTATCGTTGACCGACTGAAGAAATCCGCACACTTCCTTCCGATTAAAATCAGATTCAACTTAGACCAGTTGGCAAGGCTATATGTGAAAGAGATTGTTTCGAGGCACGGAGTTCCGGTGTCAATTGTTTCCGACAGAGATCCGCGTTTCACATCGAACTTCTGGAAGCGACTACAAGAATGCATGGGGACACAGTTGAGAATGAGTACGGCTTATCACCCTCAGACAGATGGGCAGAGTGAAAGAACGATCCAGACATTGGAAGATATGTTGAGAGCATGCATCATGGATTTTAAAGGAAATTGGGATGATCACCTACCGCTTGTGGAATTCGGTTACAACAACAGTTACCACGCTAGTATTGGCATGCCGCCTTACGAAGCGTTGTACGGAAGAAAATGCAGAACCCCGCTATACTGGGATGAAGTTGGCGAGAGACAACTATTAGGTCCAGAACTGGTACAGCAGACAGCAGAGATAGTCAAAGTGATCAGAACAAGACTGGTAGCAGCTCAGGATAGGCAGAAGAAATACGCCGATCCACACCGTAAGAACGTTGAGTTTGAATCGGGTAGCTATGTGTTCTTGAAAGTCTCTCCCTGGAAGGGGAAAATCAGATTCGGTAAGAAGGGAAAATTGAGCCCAAGGTTCATTGGACCCTTTGAAGTACTGCGAAGGATTGGAGAAGTTGCGTATGAGGTAGCCTTACCTCCGGCGCTTGAGAATGTCCACAACGTCTTTCATGTGTCAGTTTTACGCCCCTACAAACCCGATTACAAACATGTGATTGAATATGAACCCCTACATTTTGAGAAAGACTTATCCTATGAAGAAATTCCTGTTCAGATTGTTGACAGGAAAGAGCAAGTCCTCAGAAATAAAATTATACCTTCTGTTAAGGTAATTTGGAGGAACCACAATGCTGAAGAAGCTACGTGGGAACTCGAAGAGCATATGATGAAGAATTACCCAGATTTATTTACTTAATTTTTTTGTTTATGCGATTCTGGGGACAGAATCTTTGTAAGGGGGGGGAGAATGTAACGGGACGAAATTTAATTGAACCGTGATTCTGGGGACAGAATCCTTTTAAGGGGGGAAAGATGTGACAAACAAGATTTTTGTAATTTATTTTGAATATTTATTGAATTAAATAAATATTTTTCGATGATTTAATTATTGAGTTAAATAATTAATTGATGAATTTGTGGTAGATTAATTTAATTATATGTGTCACATTAGTTAAATTAATGTGGTGAATTTTTATATTCAAAGTATGTATTTAATTGAGCTTATTTGATTAATATATTAATTAATAAGCATAATGTTATTCTAATTAATTTATTAATTAATTAGAGATTTATGATTAGACATAATTAATAAATAAGAATTTTAATTATGTGACTATGTGATTTAATGTAGATTTATGCTATTTTATTTAATTGATTTAAATAGCATTATTTGATTTAATTGGGTGTGACATTAATTAACTATATTATAATAAATTAATTAAAATAAATGAGAAGGGATTCCTTAAGCTAGCCAAACAAGGCCTTAAGGGGAGTTGGTCAGTTAACCCACTAAGGGACCAACTGACAACCACTCACCCATTATATATTATACGTATTATACTTATATACATATATACTATATCAATTCATATATTCATATCAGAGGAAATAAAACTTAAAGAATCAGAGAGAATTTTGAGAGAAAAGATTGAAGAAGAAGAATTTGAAAAGTTTATATCATCATCCTTGAATCATCTTCACAAACTAGCAAGGGTAATTCCTTCTCCTAAGTTTTTAAATTCAAGTTCTTAAAGTTTTCCATTAACGTATGTTAGATTCTCTGTGAATAACTAATTTGATAATTAATGTATGATATGATTTTATATGTGTTATTGTATGATCATAACATGTTGTATATCATGTATGCATGATTTAGTGCGATTAAATCCATGTAGTTATGCTTAATTTGATTTTTCAAAAGTTACAGAGTGTAAAAATTGTACATATGGCCCATATGGCCCTTACGTACAAAATTTACACACCTTATGCGTTTATTTAACTTAAATTAACACTTGAATGTGATTGTGTACATTTAAACGAACAAAATGGAAGTTAAACGAATGGATTCGGTGTTATAACGAATCCGTAACGTTGAATTCTTGTTTTCTTTCAAAACTTTATAAAATGTTGAAAATAGTGAAATTAAATGTTGTGATTTGTGTAATTCCGTGATTTAAAGTGTTAAAATCATGCTTAGAACATGGTATGATGTTTCTGTAAATTCTATATCTTATGGGTAGCCTTAAATTCATTACGTTAGTTTAATTTGGATTTATTTGGGTTGCTCTGTGTGTCATTCGCGAACTGGAAATCTGGGTCTGCGTTGCCTGCGCGGCCGCGCTGGTCCCAAGGGTAACTGGCGCGCGGCCGCGCCCCTTGCAGAAATTTGAATTTTTTTTTTTGCTAAGTGTTCGTGTGTTCTAAGAGGTGGTTTAAAACCTAATGTAATGAACATAAAGACATGATTAAACATATAATAAGAGGTTAATAACTTATATTATGTGAGTAATTAATAAGTTAACTACATGACTTGAATCGTTAATTGTATAGTCCAATAACGTGCTCAAGACCGATGTGTGTGATTCGATACGTATATCGAGTTATTGATTAATTTGTATTGTGAACGCATTGATGTGTAGGGTTTAATAAAGAACGTGAATTATAATTGTAGCTTGTGCAAGAGGCAAGTATCCTATCCCTAACTTATTGATTTAGCAAGTTCCCTAAATTCTAATTTATTCATTTATTAAGCCTTAGACTTGTGTTTCTATATCGAGTAAGCTCGTGTTTTTAATTGTTCAAGTTCGAAATTCATATTACATATTGTAACTCTTTTAAAAGCATGATTCAGTGATACAATACTTATTCGATTGTATACTCTTGAGATTTATTATTCAAGTTGAATATCGATGTTATTGTTGAACCTTATAGGACTAGTGAACCCTTATTGATTCGACTAGTCCATAGTTGATGAACGTTCTAAATTCCAAAATACTTATTGAGCTTATCCAAACCAAACTTCCTTTGGTGCGGACTCTGATGTCAAAACTGAGATGAACAACCCTGTAAAAGGGGATTATTTACACTTTAGCGTTGAGATATTGTGCACAATATGGTACTAAGGGCTGATCCCCCTAAGTACGAGAAGTAGAGTCCATAGTCTTATGACTGTTAAAGGTTTTAAGTATAAACACTTTACAACCTAGGACATAGTTCAAGGTCTTATGACCCTCAGATGTTATTTTGATTCCTGTTATTTATCCTCGAGTCAAAAGTTGAGTTTCTTTATTCAGATGTCCTTGATTCACTCGCATGTTATTATATTGTTGTCATATTATTATACTTGTGGGCAACCGTGCTCACTCTTGCGTAATAATAACATTGCAGTTAAGAACGAAAGGTCTGACGAGCTTTCTACTAGCAAAGGCAAGGGCAAAGTCAACAAGTGATGAAGACTTGTTGTTTATTTTATGTGTTTATGTTTCAGACTTATGTTAAAGTTGTGTAAAACTTATTTAATTATTTATATTTCCGCATTTGAGATTTAAGGTTAAGTACGACCTGGGATTGATGTATTTCTTTTCAGATGTTGTAACCCCATAAGGGGAGGATTATTTCTATTTATTTCATGGTTTGCATTTACTATGGGTAGATAGATAGATGATATTTGTACAGTGAACACCAAGTCCCGTGGAAATTGAAGTACCCGGATTTGGGGGTGTCACAAGAGTGGTTGTCAAACATAGCCCCCGTGCTTAAACCCGGAGGGAAAGTACGAGTATGTGTGGATTATAGGGATTTGAACAAAGCCTACTTAAAGGAAAATTTCCCGGTACCTTTCATCCACATCCTGATCGACAACACGGCGCAGTACGGCATGTATTCCTTCGTGGATTGCTTTGCTGGATACCATCAAATCATGGTTGCTGAAGAAGACCAGGAGAAAACTACTTTCATCAATCCCTGGGGAACCTTCTACTATAGACGACTATCCTTCGGCCTCATCAATGCCAGAGCCACATATCAACGAGCTATGATGGCCCTATTTAATGATATGATGCATAAGGAGATAGAGGTTTATGTGGATGACATTATCTTCAAATCCCAGAAGGAAGACGATCACATAGACCATCTCAGGAAGCTGTTCAACAGGTTGCGCAAGTACAACCTCAAGCTGAAACCAACCAAATGTGCTTTTGGTGTCAAGTCAGGTAAGTTGATGGGATTCTTAGTGAGCAATAGAGGCATTGAGCTGGATCCTGCCAAGATAAAAGCCATCACTGAGATGCCAGTACCTCGAACAGAGAAGGAGATATGTGGGTTCTTGGGAAGGATCAATTTCATAAGCCGATTCATTTCCCAGTTCACAACAACTTGTGAACCCATTTTCAAGCTACTAAGGAAGAATTCCTGCACCAAATGGAATGAGGATTGTCATAAAGCCTTCCTTGCCATCAAGAAGCAGTTGATTGAGGCACCCGTCTTGGTACCCCCAAGGGATAAAGTTCCCCTATTTATGTACTGGTCCGTCAATGCCAATGCAATGGGCTGTATGCTGGGACAGAAGGACGATAGTAGTAAGGAGAGAGCTATCTACTACATCAGCAAAATGTTCAGCAGCGGTGAATAGAAGTACACCCTGATCGAGAAGACATGTTGTGCGTTAGCATAAGCGTCCATGAGGTTGCAACACTATCTGCATGGGAAAATGACCTACCTCATATCCCGCATAGATCCATTAAAATACGTATTCAACAAGCCAATATTGAATTATCGACTGTTCAAATGGCAGTTAATCCTCTAGTAGTTCGACATTGTCTACGTGACTCAGAAGTCCATCAAATGTTAAGACATTGTGGATCAACTAGCCGAAGCACCATCAGGAGGGTTCGAACCTTTGGAGACTTACTTCCCGGATGATGGGATCATGACAATTCAGCAAGGTCTTCAAGAAAATACAGTCCAACCATGGAAAATATATTTCGATGGAGCAGTAAACATAGAAGGTGCCGAAGCTGGGGTAGTCCTTATCTCTGGTACGAAAGAACAATATCTTATGGCTACCAAGCTGCAGTTTGTCAACACCAACAACACGACTGAGTATGAAGGCTGCATAATGGGGTTGAAACTAGCCCAGTCCATGGATGTTAAACATTTGGTGGTCTTTGGAGACTCTGAGTTGGTTATCAGACAAACCACTGGGGCATATCACACCAAAGAACTGCATTTGCTGCCCTATCATCGGTAGGTCATCAAAATATCCATGGAATTGGAAGATATAACCTTCATCCATATCCCTCGAGGTAGGAACAACTTTGCGGATGCATTGGCATTTTTATCTTCCTTGATCCGCATATCTGATAGGAGTGGGATTCCCGACATCAAAATCACAAACCAAATGACCCCGACATACGGGAATTACATTGGAGAAGTATCAGATAAAATACCTCCTATCAAACAACCTTGGTATCAAGACATCAAGGAATATCTCCGAGATAGATCTACACCCGCTGTGGCAAGCCAAGCTGAACGAAAATGGATTCACAAGATGGCTATGAAGTACTATCTAAGAGGAGATGCACTCTACAAAAGGGATTCTGGAATAGGACTGATACGATGCCTCGATAAAGAGCAAGCCCAGATATTGATGGATGAAGTTTACGGCAGAATTTGTGGTCCAAACATGAGCGATCATCTGTTGGCCAAGAAAATATTGAGAATATGGCATTATTGGATTTCTCTCAAAGCTGACTCCGACGATCATGTCAGGAGATGCTTTCAATGCCAAGTACATGGAAATGCCATCCACGCTCCTCGCAATGAGCTACACAATATGAGTTCACCATGGCCTTTCTCCATATGGGGAATGGATGTGATAGGCCCAGTCGAACCCAAAGCCAGCAATGGTCATCGATTCATCTTCACCATGATCGATAACTTCACCAAGTGGGTTGAAGCTTCCTCTTTTTCCAAAGTTACCAAAGAGGTCATCATTGGTTTCATCAGAAACAATGTCGTCCGTTGATATGGACAACCGGAGGTGATCGTACCAGACAACGCCAAGAACCTAAACAATCAGATGATTGGAGAACAATGTAGCAAGTTCCACATCAAACATCTCAATTCCGTCATCTATCGGCCAAAGATGAATGATGCTGTCGAAGCGGCCAACAAGAATATCAAGAAGATCATGTAGAAAATGTCCGCCAATCACAAAGAATGGTCTGACCTGTTGCCCCTAACCCTGTTAGCATACAGGACGTCAATGCACACTTCCACTAGGGCTACCCCCTACTCATTGGTCTATGGCATGGAAGCAGTACTTCCCATAGAGGTAGAAATGGAGTCCTTGAGAGTGTTTGTAAGAACCTGAAAATTTCTTATATTTCTGTTATAATAATAATATTAAAATAGTGAATAATTTTTTTTATTTACTATATATGAATTGTGCATGTTTGATGTAGCATGTAATTGAGATTTAAAAAATATGTATTAGGTATATGCATTTATTAAGTAATGAAACAATAATTATTGTGAACAATTGGGATAAAAATTAAAGAGGTGGTTTAAGTATATAATTTATATGCTATAACCAAAAGTATTAAAATAAATTCTTATATTAAATTATTTTAATAAAAAAGAAGATTATAATTATTATAATATCTTAATGAGGTAAATAAATTCTTGTTTGAATTTATGAGAATGAAGAGAAGGATATTATATTTTCTTATAATATCTTAAGTAAGCAATTAATATTAATTGCAAGGGTTATTATGTTATTGCATATTTATTTTATATTTATAGAATGAATATGTAATTAAGATATGTTATGTTCTATTTAAAATATATATTTTTTATATATTTGCAAGAGATTAATTAGTTGGAGTAAGTAGTACTTTAACTAATTAAATTACTAAAAGGGTGGTAATTAAAAATAGTTAATATAAGAATAGATTAATTGAGTTAATTAATAAGTTAACTAAAGATTATTACATAATAATAATTAATGTAGCAAGTGGGCTATTCCAAGTAAAATTTTCCTTGTCGTAAGGAAGGGAGGAGTAGGAGATGTATAGTATACTCTCCATAAGCTTTGGCACCAAGTAAATTTAACTTAGTAAATTAGGTAAGCTCTTCTCTTCTTCTTCTTCTCCAACCCGTGACTTCCCTTCCCCTAACTTGGTGAGATTTTTGAATTTTTCTCAATGGTTAAGTAAAAGAGTTTGTGCGAGAGAGTTTAGAGAGGTTGAAGTAAAGGTTAAGGGTGATTAAGCTTGGAGATTAAAGCGGGTGCAAAGGTATAAATTCTTATTGCATTTGAATTTTATTTAAGATTATGTAATGGTATAATTAGTTACTAAATTTCCATTATAAAAGTTGGTAGCTTAATATGTAAATTGGAAGGATTTTTCTTTTTGATCAATCTAAGTTGAAATATATAAAGGTGATATGGAGTTATATAAATGTAATTTGGAAAACTAAGTTTGTGAGTAAACTTTAGTTATTCTAGTCTCTTTATTTTATTAGATTTTGTGCATAAACTATGTATGAACTAATGAATATAGTAAGGCTGGGGAATAAATTGGTGTTGTGAGAAGATATAAGGATGGAATATGGGAGAAACCATTAATAAACGGCTAAGAAATCGAATGAAACTATGAACGCATGTAATATGTTCGATTAAAGGCTATAAAGGGTAAAAATGTCCAAAAACTTGGAATTTAAACGAGATAAACTTTAGACGAGTCAGAATATGTTAACTAATGCTTAGTTAGTAAGGAAGTTAGGTTGAATCGCGTTACAGCGACTTTTGAGCGTTAAACGAAAAGTTAAAAAATCTGTGCGAACGATCAATTTGGACACCCCGTTAGGACAGCTTAATGTACCAAAATATCAGTCCTGGTATTTTTTAAAAATACTTTGCCATACCATGTACAACATAACCAAAATTCGGATTAAACGGAGTTACGGGTAGCGCAGAAGAAAATCGCAAAGTAGCCACCTCACTAAGCCGTGCTACAGAGCAGCAGGCCACTGCCAGCCGCACCCAGCGCGCGTCGCGCGGGCACGCTGCTGTTGCTGAGCAGTTGGCTTGCATTCTAGTTTGAGGTAGTTTTTGAAGGACTTTCATGAACCGTTTTAACGAGCTAATTTTTGGTAAAAATACTATGCCATGAGGTCTATTATCCGACTTGTGGTTTGAGAATTAAAAATAAGCGAATAGGCATGTCGGAACACAAAATTGGGCGACGACGAACGTCGACTCGTCGAGCGATTTTGACGTTCGACGTTCCGATTCGCGTTCTATCAGCGTTTTAAGATTTATTAAAGTTAATAAAGCCTTACGAGGCGAGTTTTGACCGAAAATGAGATTTTATGCCTAGAAACTAACTTTCGGGCATAATTTAAGCAATATAAATATGTAATAAATATAGAATTTCATATTTTGACAAAAACAAATTCGCATGGCCTATAAAATTATTTTGTGACACAAAATAAACAGAGAGACCTTTAAAAAAATTCTCATAAATCATAAAAGTAATATTTTGTGGTTTCTGTGGCCCAAAATGATCTTTTTGAGTAGAGCAACATGTAACGGGGTGTGTATATATATATAGTGAACGCTAATATTTATAAACCAATAAATTAAAGATTTTTATATGAGGCAACTATCCGAGCAACTTATGAAAGAATAATATAATATAAAAATTATTATTATTCTAGAAATAATATAGTAAGTTAAATTTTACTATAAAAGCCAAACATGAGCTGTTTATGAATCGAACTCGCAAAATAAATTGTGATATATTCGTGAGATAGAATATTTAAGGTTTAAGTTCAAATATGTAAATTATTTACATATTAATATTGTAAGGAATCATTATATAGTAATAAATGGTTAAAATGAGATAAATTCTTAATATAACCATAGTGGAATTTGAGATTGGATTAAATAATGTTAGTTTATGAACTAATAGTTATTAATAATAAATATGCATGCATGTTGATGATATTATCTAACGTAAGTATGTATGTGAATATAATTCTGCAGGAATTGTGAGGTGACTATAAGTTAAATTAAGTGCTAATCTCCTTATAAGGCAAGTTTCTTAACTTTCTCATATCTAAATTGAGTAAGTTTCTTAAAATTTTACAAATCTTTTATGCGACAGTTATTATAAAAATCATAATTTACTCATTGGGGTAATACTTTCAGTTTAATTATATCTAAGCAAATATTTCTTCTTGTTTATATATAATGCTATAGAGATAGAATTTTATTCCAGTCAGCTTCGAAAATTGCATGAGATAACGATGTATACATTGAATAAAACTCAGTATACATGTATAGTTGATATATTTCAAATTCTTTCATATTAAGTCTTGAAATATAATTGTTTAATTAAGCTATCCATTTATTTTATTCTTCTAAATGGATTATAATGAGCAAGAACTTCCCTAACTTGTGGTTATTTTTATATTGCGTCCTGGGGACGGCAAAGAGGAATTGAAAGAATTTGTTCCACATAGATAGTATTGATCAATGCAGGGCATAAAGGGCTGATCACCCATCGTGCTCGTAAGACCATGTCGGCTCATAGATAAAATTTCTAATTAAACCTTTTAAAAAGCAAAGCAAGTTCTTGAATTATTAAACAACTTAGCATATTTAAATCACTACGTCGTTTCAAAAATTGAGATTATCGTCACAGTTTATGTTAATTACTTTATAGACTTATTTTACTGTGAAAGCAAAATTAGCTGAAAACATTTATTTATTTTACATGTTAATTTTTGATTATTATACTTGTTGAGCAATTAAATGCTCATTCTTGCTTTATTATAAATGTTTTCAGTTAAGAAAGATGAAGCTGAGAGTTCTAGAAAGGATAAGGGCAAAGAAAAAATGACAGCTTAACTAGCAGGATCTTATGTAATAGATAGGTATTTGGGTGACATTATTACATACATATCATGTTAAGACTTATTTAAAGGTTTTCGTACTTGCGGTAGAAGAACTTTAATGTAATAATTTTAATTTAATAATGCTTTAAGTTTGTTAATAATTAGAATCGTGTAGCACCAAATGCAGGTTTTAAGTACTTGTTTTTGGGGGCGTCACAGTGTTGATAGACGCTCAAATGGAAGAAGACTAGTGGTTGCAAGAGCGGTTCCACCAGCAGTCCCTGATAGATGAAAAGAGAGCTACAGCCATTTTCCACGGGCAGTTATATCAGCAAAGGATTGCTCGATCATACAACAAGAATACGCCAATTCAAAGAAAACGATTTGGTACTAAAGAAAGTCCTGGACAATCAGGATGAGGCCAAAGGAAAGTTTGCCCTAAATTGGGAAGGCCCTTTCATTGTCAAGGAAGTGTTGACAGAGGGAGCTATCTGACTACAAGAGATGGATGGGAGCGAATTTCCCCAACTCATCAACTTAGACACCATAAAAAGGTACTATGTCTGAAACACATGCACACTAGCATCCTGATCCTGTGAATCAAATCAGTTTGTCTTTCATTAAAAGAACGAACTACGAATTACCTGATCTCCCTCAACCCGGGAGTACGTAGGCAGCCATTCCTGGTGCTGTCAAACCAAATAAAAAATTCAAAAACTCATCAAACCAAATTTAAAAGAGACACTTCTCAAGCTTCTCTCATACAAAATTGAACTATGAATGACCTGATCTCCCTCAACCTGGGCGTACGTAGGCAGCCATTCACGGTGTGGTTTGACCTTCAAGAAAATAGAAAAAACTAATATAAACCAGTCCCCAGACACCGAAACCATATAAAGCCTAAACTCTATCATACCTTCATGGTCAATGAGCCCGTCCGAGATATCCTCTGACATCTCACTGTAAATCCATCAAGGAGAAGCTTATGATACATCATCAACAACAAGTCATGAAAGAAGTGGTAATCACTCAGCAATGACAATACATATCCAACAAGGAAGTGAATCAAAATATATTTCTCTTATATATAATATTATTTGATCTATACACTGTGTCCTGTAAATGACAAAAATGGCTGATCTAGTATGTGCAGGGAAAACAAAGCTAGTCTATGGACCCAAAGATAAACAGGATAACAGTGCCAACATATCATCTCTCTCTGAAGATGGAGGAGCCGCTGTAAGTGCAATACCCTCAGCCTCTATACGGGTCAAAACATCCACTGCCATCTGCATAGCGGCACTATGATCATCAATGTTAACACTCATCTCGGTAACCAGACCATGAGTATATGATCGGAGAGCAGTACTGTCGGCAATGTGGAAATCCCGGGAAGCTATGGCTTCATCCCTCGCTACAAAAGCAGCATCCTTGGCCATCAAAACCTCCTCAATCTCCTCAAAGGATGCGTCCCTGGCAGAATGGATCTCATCCCTCACCATAAAAGTTGCATCTTTGGCAGTTAATGTCTCCTCAATCTTGATAAAAGCAGCATCTCGAGAAGATCGAGCCTTATATCTCTCAACTAATGCCGTATCTCGAGTGGCTCGAGCCTCATCTCAATCAGCAAAAGCTATATCTCTGCCAGACATAGCCGTTAACATCAACGCCCTAGCCTGATCCCTCTCAAAGGTTATCCTAGCTAGTGAATCTGCCAAAGCTGGATCTGTCCCGGTCAGAATGGTCGGCGGGTCACTAACTAAGGTTGCTGTCAGATCCATAAACAAATCATCCTCCGTAGGAGAATCAAGATCCTCCATAGGCTCCTCCTCATCTGAATCCATAATCGGAGCTGACTGGGTGAATGCAGCTGATGCTATATCGGCCTCCAACCACGTTGAGTACTCTGGAGAACGATCCGGGTGGCTAGTGGAGAAATCAACCCTCTCCCTATGGTCTAACACTCATAAATCCTGATCAGGTCAGCTAATGATAAAGAGGAAGCTGACATTCGCTGATCACTAGCCCCCTCAAAATAATGCAGGCTCTTGAACTGATCAAACTGACCAATAACTGCTAATGGATGGTAAGTGGTCACTCCTCTCAATCCCGCTAGGGGCAGGTAGTCCATTGCAAATGCATGGGTGATGAAGCTATAAAGGGAGACTATCTCTGAGCATGGCAGAATTGAGAAAGGATGCTCAGTATCTGATAGAAAAGCTGACCATGTCTCTATATCTAAACACTCTACCGGCTAAAAGGAGTATGACATAGCTATATCATGGGTAAAACCTCTGGTGTCTAAAAAAGCCAATCGGGAGCAAGTGAGACATGAGCCATACGTACAACAAGACAGAGCTACTTCTGAAAAACCCCTCTGGATGAGTATGACAATAGGTAGCTGACCTCAGTGTCTCAGCCAATATCATCGGTAGGATGGTGCAACCCTGTCTAAGGGCCTGAACCACGACCATCAATCGGACGTCCAAGTGGTTTAAGGGTAGTGGAATATAAACATAGGCCACGATGCACATCAATAAGACGTCTACACGGGCGAGCTGCTACTCATCTACTAAAGTGATAAAATCCCTAGAATATCGCTCGTAGCTGTCTAGCCAGCCGAAGCGATTAATCAGAAAGTATATGGATATCACATGTCCGGCAATAATCTCCTCAATGATAACTCGGTGTCTCAGACCCGACAAAGTCATAAATGGTCTCCGCATGTCACTGATGGCTGTACGAGCGCAAAGCAAGTCCAGTGCCAAGTTTATAAGTCGCTCATACTCCTCTAAGTCAACTCATGGAGCCCAAAATGGAAAACCTGTCGATCAGGTATCCAGAATGATAATATGCCATCCACAAACCCATACGAAACCTGGAAAGCCAAAAGGGCTAGATAATGCCCTAGCCTCTGGTCTACTATCCCTCTGGCTGTGAGGGGCAGACTGTCATACCACGACTGCAATGAAGATGCCACCGAGGATGGTGGCGAGTGCTCAATACGACTGACGGTGGACGATGACATCTGTATCATCGTATCACAAGACCATCCAGGGGTCAAATCTGAACTTATCTGTCTAAATGCATATCCGTGGCATAATGCATGGATAATGACAATGATAAATATGATGCAATAGATTGGAAATATCATGCATATCTAAAATAACCTATCTACTGCAAGCATCATCTCTGTCTGCTAATAAAATACAAAATAAAAAGTACAAGGATATGGGGCACAACCCCCCAAATACTAACAATGACCTATCAAAATGGGGCACAACCGCCCAACAGCCAAAACAGTGGCCGACCAAAAGATATAGCTATAATAGCTATCCAAAAAGATCAAAAATATCTACACTCAAGTGGTTAACCTGCTCCATCTCCTCCGTGGACACAAAGTCTCGGCCATCAGGAATGTTAAAGCGGTATAAGGGAGGATCAGCTCCTGTATAACTGGTGGAAAATGTACCTGTGGAAGAGCCCTCTCCTAAGCTGGATGGATCAAAAGAAGATGCCTTTGATGGATCTCTGCTAAGATGCCTGATAAACGAATAAGGTCTCTCCAACTGCTGGGTCAGTCCTGTAATCTGGTCCAAGTGAGTAGGCTCTCTGAGGCACGCTATCCAGTCTGTCATCATCACAGACCCCGGCACCATATCTGCCATGAACTGGGTAGCTTGTGTCTGAGCCCTAATAGTGCGAGGACTCCACCAGCTGCTGAATGCCTCCTGGCTGTACGGACCCTCTGACAGGGTGAAGCCATCTATGCCCTCCATCGGAATGTCTGTGAGCGGCTGAACTAGTGGCCAATGGTGCCAAGCAGAAGGAACAATGGGAATACGGATCTGCCCCATAATGCTCGTGATAGCATGCTCTCCTAAATAGAGCTCCCAACCTCGCTCTGTCAAAAATAGGACTCTGCAGGTAGATAATGCATACTTCTGGCCAGTGGGGAAGCCTCCCTCAAACCCAACAGTCAAAAAGTCTGAGGTATATGGGATCCACGAGATCGATCCAACCGTCGAAAGCTCCAGCTAAAGGAGGGAATGGGTGAAACCCTCAGCAACAGGGACCTCCGTCAGAGTGGAGTGGTGCCAACGCCATCCCCGGGGATAAGTATCTAGGCCTAAAGTGGTAGCAGGACGAAGGCAAAGAAGCCTCTCATATGCCCAAAACTGGACATGTAAATATCAAAAGTCCTCAGTGACCAAGACTGATAAATGTAAATATAAAAATAAAAAAGGTACAAGAAATATGTGCTCACCAGCAGAAATGGGTAGAACCATAACCAAGCCTCCGTCACACCTTCCGAGCGCATGCGCATGCCTCGGAGAAAATAGGCAAAGGTGTAAGTACCTCAATCAAAGTTACTGAGGTGCTCTACATATCGAGTGGCGCTGACCAGGGCAAAGGACACCGTCGTAGAGTTGTTCGCCAGAAAATAACCCCTGATGATCACCAAAAATAATCACCGCAGGATGCGATCCCTAACCCTCTGATCATCAGGTAGAGGCTCAAGTAAAGCCCCACTCTGGGCATCTACGCTCAAGGGACCAGATCGGACCGTCCGACCCTTGATCGCTGTCGTAAGAACTCCCAGCACGGATCGAACGATAATGGGTGTAATGTCAGCCATGGCAGGCACTGGCTCACCCTCAAACTCTATCCCGGTGATGAACCTTCAGTCCATCGGGGTCATCATCACCTCACAATTCAACAAGTAGAGAGACTGAGTCTGGTGGAACCAGCGCTCAGATAATGCCCTCATAAAACCCTAGGGGCAACGATGGGGAAGAATAAAAAAGAACGCCTGAAACCCCCAGGTGTCGACAATGTTTTTGTAGTCATGGTGCAGAGTGTGATACAGGGAGTGCATATTAAATCACTTCCCTCGAGACTGCGTAATGCCCAGAACCTGCATCAAAAGACAACCAATATCAAAAACTTGTGCCCCGATAATGGCAAAAGGAAGAAAAAAAATCTAGAAATAGAAAAAGTTTCAGTCACCTCGTTGGCATGGAGGAACCTCGAGTGATGACGACTCAAATTTCCCAGCAGATCCTGGACTGGTACAACAATTCTTGGAAACTGCTGAAATGATGACGACTCAAAACTGCTAAAAAATTGCGCAAAACTATAAAAAACTGCCACTTTTGAAGCGTCGGGTACTGACCGATGACAGTTCAGCCATTGGCACAATCCCAGCAAAGCATCGGGTACTGATCGATGATAGCTCAGCCGTTGGCTCAACCCCAGTGAAGCGTCGGGTATTGACCGATGACAGTTTAGCCGTTAGCACAACCCAGAGATGTGTTAGGTACAGACCGATGACAGTTCAGCCATTGGCACAACTCCAGCGAAGCGTCGGGTACAGACCGATGATAATTCAGCCATTGGCTTAACCCTAGCGATGTCTCAGCCATTGGCACAACCTTAGCAATGCTTTGGGTACTAACCGATGACAGTTCAGCCGTTGGTACAACCTTAGTGAAGCGTTGGGTACTGACCGATGATAGTTCAGCCGTTGGCACAACCCCAGCGAAGCGTCGGGTACTGACCGATGATAGTTCAGCCGTTAGCTCAACCCCAGCGAAGTGTCGGGTACTGACCGATGACAGTATAGCCGTTGGTGCAACCCCACTGAAGTGTTGGGTACTGACCGATGACAGTTTAGCCGTTGGCTCAACCCCAGCGAAGCCTCGGGTACTAGCTGATGATAGTTCAACTGTTGGCATAACCCCAATAAAGCATCGGGTACTAACCGATGACAGTTCAGTCGTTGGCACAACCCTAGCGAAGCGTCGGGTACAGATCGGTGGCAGTTCAACCGTTGGTACAACCCCAGCAAAGTGTCGGGTACAGACCGATGATAATTTAGCCATTGGCTCAACCCCAACGACATCTCAGCCATTGGCCCAATCAAGCAAAGCATCAAAAATGATCCGGTGACAGAAACAATATAATAATCCATCCCCACAAAGGATAGATGATGGAATCTATTATACACATCCTCAAAAGGAGCACCAAGAAGGATTGGTGATTCAACCTCCTGTGGCCAATTATCGGTGAAAATTATCGTCGAGATATGCATCAGGAACACCCATTGAAGTAACTCCGCAGCAGAAATATCCCCAGTTAAGGAGCCTTTAGAAATGTACAATGCCATCAGCCGAAGGGAAACATACCTTAGGGAAAGTATTGACAGACGTGGGAAACCATTGGTCTCAGACCAAGGTAGCATCAATAATGTCACCCCCATCAAAATTGACAAAGCTATCACGAATAACGTTATCCCCAGCAGAAAGTGATAAAAGCATTCTATGATAGCTTAAATCTGATATCCTACCAGTAACCGCCTAACAGTGGTGCCCCAAGGGTTATCATGAATGACGGTATCCCAGCAGAAAGTGACGTGAACATTCAATGATAATCCTAACCCCTCGCAGGTATCTAACATTCATCATATGCATTACCTTGCCTTTGCATTTGCATTTCTAGTGTCTAGCAATCTTTATCCTATTCATTCCATTGCATTGCATGAACATGATAAAGAGGGGCATCTGTTGTGACGCCCCCAAATTCGGGACCGCCACTTGGTCACTTGAATTCGGTTCGTCACGTGCTCATGGTAATAAAATAATAACTAAAATCACACATTCACAGCGAAAGATCTAATTTAGAATAATATACAATAATTTATTATAATTATTCTCCCAAGTCTCGTAACCTACAGTACTTAATAGATTACATAATGATATCGAATAAAGACTTATTACATAATCCTACTTAAGCTTAAACATAGTCTGAAGACAGTCTTAATACAACATAACAATTTGAAACATAAAGGAACAAGCTAGTCGGTAGCCTTGCCCTTGCCCTTGTCTTTCCCAGAGACACTTCCCTGTTTCGCCTTAACTGAAAGGTTTTAAAATAAGCAAGAATGAGCACAAATTACCCAGCAAGTAACATACAGTAAGGGTGATGAGTATTATATCACGAGTTTAAAATATCAAAGTATAAACTCTAAGATAGTTCAGAGTTTCAGAATAATATCAGGAACAACAAATATCAACAATTCTCGAATCACATCTTTGGAATATGAAATGATAGTTCAAAATAGATCAATAGATATATATGAATTCAAAGGCTATCAACGTATCCAACTGGATAAAACAATTTATACTGAGCAGTCACTAAGGACTATTGAACATCTACTAGAATTACTAATATTAAACTGATAACCCAAAAGAAATAAGTATAATAGATGATCAGTTTACAATACTCAATGTTATGCATAACCACAGTAATATTCACGCGTGTGTTGGGGCTTCCAACAATAAACACTCCCCTTACCATAAGGGTTGTTCAACTCAGTTTTCAAGATGTTGCACCGATAAAAAGGTTTGGACAGTTTTATAAACATGCATATAGTCTAGCCGAATCAAGTGGTATAGACACTTTCAAAATATTCAAGAACAATACCAAGTTCAACATGAATAATAGCTTTCACAAGAGTTTAAACATACTAGCTCAAATGAACGAGTAAGACAACTTGCATTCAAAGAGATAGAGTTTAGATTCTCGCTTATAATACTCGTTCAATAAAGTAATACAAGGGTTAGGATACTTGCACTATAATGAGTGTAAGTCAGGAAACTTGCACAATCATAGATTTCCTTGCATAAGGTAAATGCGTCGGTTAGGATACTTGCACTATAAATGAGTGTAAGTTAGGAAACTTGCACAATCATAGATTTTCTTGCATAAAGTAAATGCATCGGTTAGGATACTTGCACTATAAATGAGTATAAGTCAGGAAACTTGCACAATCATAGATTTCCTTGCATAAAGTAAATGCGTCGGTTAGGATACTTGCACTATAAATGAGTGTAAGTCAGGAAACTTGCACAATCATAGATTTCCTTGCATAAAGTAAATGCGTCGGTTAGGATACTTGCACTATAAATAAGTGTAAGTCAGGAAACTTGCACAATCATAGATTTCCTTGCATAAAGTAAATGTGTCGATTAGGATATTTGCCTTAAGCGTAGTTTATCCACGTAAAGCCTAATATTGGTTCAAAGAATTTATGCTATCCTATTAATGCATATATATATATATACACATTAGTTATACACATCGGATTCACGTACTTAACATGTAAATTGAGCACATACATCAAGTTCTATCTTAGCTACACAATCAAATCGTATAACTATATATTAACAGAACACATAGTTTAATAATCAACTATAGTCCTTACTTGTAATTGTCTTAGAAAATCATACTTGAATAGTTTACGTCGTGTCCAACTATGTGAGTGTTCATATAGATCATGCGTAGCGACATAAAGAATACTAGGATGCAACCCTATAAGTTCAGAATACAACCATGCAACGTGTATGAAACTTAGTTTGCAAACATATCCGAGTTAGTCTTTAACAGTCATTTTAAACCAAGCCAAAGCAATCTAGTTCATATAGGCAATTTCAAATCATATCTCACACCTAGTTAAGTTACGAGCATATGCTAGCAAGTTCGGACTTAAATAACACATGCTTCGTCAAGGGTTGTTTTTAAAATCATAAGTTCTCTTTTTATGTTAAGTAAACCATGGAAACATGTATTGCACAAGAGGGACTCCATAAATTATGTTACATTTGCTTAGTATGAATTATAATTTCACTGCTCTCGGACTGGACAAATAGATAGTCATTTCTGGGCCTGTCTGCATAGCGGCGCTGCGGCGCGGCAACAATAGCAGCAAGCTGGCGCTGCGGCGCTGAAGGTGCTGTGGCACGGACACAATACCTGGAATCGACGCTACGGTGTGGGGACGCTGGGACTGAGGCACTGTGGCGCTGCAGCGCGCAGATAACGCTGCGCATCCGCGATGCAGACTTAGTTCCTGCAGTTCACGCTGCAGCCAAAACTGACCCAAAACTTCCCATTTCATCGATTTCAACATACCCATATGCTATTAGACTAACCTCTTTAACTTACTAACACATATATATGCTTATATAACAGTCAATCGCCATTTATCAATTCCCAAATTTATGAACTTCAACTAAATTCAAGAATTTGATGTTTTTACAGAAATTACAGAGGAAAATGGAAATGAAACACAAGAAAGCTATATAGTGATTCCATCATGTATGTATGTTCATATAACAACAATATAAGGGTTCTACAACCCAAACACAATCTAATTTGGTATAATCAAGAAATGTGATTTTTACAGAAAACGAAAATGAAGAACAAGAAGAGGGATTATACCTCTGTAATACGAATTAAGAACTTGCTGCTAAGGAATTCTCTACACTTCAGACTACTAACACTGATATATAAATGCTCTCAATTTATCTTAACCAAAATCTCAGCAAGTGAGTTTGTGAGGAAGAGAGTTCAATTTATAGAGGAATTCATACCCAGACAATACAATTGTCCATCAAATTAAACCAACGGGATTTGTGAATTGCATGGCGGTTAAGGAGTAGTAGATGGATTTGTGAATTGCATGAAGTAGTAGATAGATTAAACTCCTTATTAATTAAATATGTGATTTAATTTTAATAAGTTAGTTTTGTGAGCATATTTAAACCTTAACTGATTATGTGATTATGTGAGATAGAGCCTATGCAATAAATTGCTAGGATTATTTAAAGCAAGTCACTAATGGTTTATTTAAATTAGTGGACTAGCCCTGAGACTTTAATATCAGAGAATTGATAAGATTATTAAAAACTAAATATTCAACTTATTTGAGTATCGTGGTAGGATTTGAACGTGTTTGATTAATTTCAATTATGATTAATTTTTTGATAATGTGTTGATTAATAATTATTATGAATAAATAATAATTAATGAGTAAGAGATTAATAAATATAATAATATTATATTTATTTGATTAATTATTTCATACAAGCATGTGATATATTAAACCTTTAATATAAGATAGTTATCTATATTGTATATAATACAATGTGACTTTTGATATGGCTATGTATATTATATATAGACTATATAGTAAGATTTATTTGCATTAGTAGAGTTACACAATAATATTGTTTATGTGACATGAAGTGTGTGAGGAAACATTCATGTATACCTCATCAACATATAGTAATATCAATAAATAATTGATCTTAGTAAGTTATTATAATGATAATAGTTATAATAATGATTAATAATAATACCCAA
Organism: Panax stipuleanatus; assembly: GCA_020205555.1. Lineage (NCBI taxonomy): Eukaryota > Viridiplantae > Streptophyta > Magnoliopsida > Apiales > Araliaceae > Panax > Panax stipuleanatus. The sequence continues at coordinate 52,774,064 of CM035126.1, read as the reverse complement.
TTGCTTTACATTCGTTATTAAGGAAAATGTACATGGATTATATGTTGTGTACCTTTGTCCATTAAAGGAATAAACTCAAGTGTCTTTTTATGCTTAAGAGATGCTCGATATCTTAATTATGCTCCTAGCATAATTGGTATCATGGAGTCAAGTTTGCATGATGGTCCCATCCATTTTAATTGCTTTCCTGATCTTCCATTGAGTCTTTCTGATATTAATTTGTTAAAAGCCTTAACTCTGAATATTAAAACTGCTGGTGAGATAACTCAGATGATTGAGGGTTCTCAACCTCTAGCTTTAATATACAGAATTTATTATAAAGTTATGAAAACTAATTTAAATATTCATGCTCTTAACAAAAGCCCTAAAGATCATACTGTACTAATTCAAAGCAGTACTAGTAACGCTAATATTCAAACCCCAAAGACTATTCTTTGGAAAGATATTACGTTACCTAGTCAGTGGATTCTCCCTCAAGAAATTCCACAAAAACCACTTAGTAATAATTTATTAAATTTGGAAAATATTAAACAATTTTCTGATGGTACTGTTCGAATCAGCTTTGAACGTACTCAAAGACCTTTAATTATAGAAGAATTTACTAATTCTTCAGTTCCTTCTATTTCTAGAAGAGATACCGAGGTATTAAGTGATTTTTCTATTCCCGATATTAAAATAAAAGGTGTTTTGAATCAAGGGCAGACAAGTCATCCTTGCTATTCTCCAGCCTTTCCTGCTGAGGAAGAGCATGATGATGTGTCCCCTACAGTTTCTGTAGGACCTACCCCCTCTGATTTCGATGCTCCTGTTAATGACCAGTTAAGGGTTCTAACGAAAGCTAATAAATTAGATTGGGATAATCTGGTTGCAGATTTTAATTCTAAATCTAATCAAGATAAAAGACATGCTTTTCGTAATAATTACGATAAACATGATCGTGATAAAATCGTGCATAATTGGAAAAAATATGTAAAACTTAATAGAGAGAACCTTACATTTTATGATTGGTATGATAGATATCATTCACAGTGCAAAGTTCTTACTAAAAGTCAGTGGATGAAAGAGGATAAGTCTAAAATTTTAGCTTCCCATCCTCCTTTAGAAACTGTTCTTTTACAGGTTAAAAATACTTCAGTTACTGCCAGCCCCTTTAAAGTCGCTGATGGTAAAGCTGATGATAAAAAGATTATCGAACAAAATAATTTTACTAATCAATATTTGGCCACTATAGGTAAACAATTGGATAAAATTGAAGAAAAATTTGATAATGCTTTAGTTAAAAATCCTGAAAAGAAACTAGATCAACCTTTACTAACTCTCCCTGATAACAGAGATGGAAAGGGATTGCCAAGTAAAGATTCTGATTTAGTTAAAAGCATAGATAAACTAATTAAAAGAATTGGTTCCAGTACGGGTGAAGCTAGTGGAACTGTTGCCATCATTGATCAGATCCAAGAATCAGACGGTGAAAGCAATAGTGCCTCAGAAGAGTTTTCTGAGATCGCTTCTATTCCTGATATTAATGAACAATTAAACAAATTAACCTTTAATAATGCGAGTATAACAAAAAATTGGTATACTAGACCTACTCCCCCTGATCTTCAGTATGAGGAGAAAAATCTAGATAATCAATTTTCTGTTTCGTCTAATAAAATTTATGAATGGAACATTGATGGTTTTAGTGAGCATCAAATTCTCACTAAAATGAACCATTTGTCTATGGTAGCCAATAGTTATATTACAGCGTTTAGCAGTCTTACTCAGCCTGATATCGTTGAAATTCTAACTAACGGCTTCACTGGTGTTCTTCGTTCTTGGTGGGAAAAGCACCTAGACGAAGATGCAAGGAACTCTATTGTTCATGCTTACCAGCTGGATGACAATGGTCACCCTATTTTTAGAGAAGATATGGGTTTTGGTGTTCCTGATGGTATTAACACATTAATTTTTACTATAATAAAACATTTTATTGGAACTCCTAGTAACATCACTGAAAGGATTCACGACCAATTAAGTAATCTTACTTGTCCTACTCTAAGTGACTTTAGGTGGTATAAAGATGTTTTTATTTCTCGCGTTATGTTACGCAATGATAGTAATAAACCTTTCTGGAAAGAAAAGTTTGTTAATGGTCTCCCTTCCTTATTTGCTCATAAGGTTAGAGAAGAGCTTAGTAAAACCCTTGGATATATTGATTGTGATAACCTGACTTATGGCGACATAATCAGTTATATTCAAAAAATAGGTTTAAAAATGTGTATTGATTTTAAAATTGCTAAACAAGCTGCTAAAGATAAGAAGAAAGCTAAGTATGAGCTTGGTACCTTTTGTGAACAATATGGTTTGCCTCCTATTGCTCCTTCTAGGAGAAAACATAGGAAAAGGCAGGTCGAAAGTCACAAGAAACGTAAGCATCATAAGAAGCGTTCTAGCCAGGATAATAACAAAGAAAGCTATTATGATAAACCTAAGTCTAAAAGAACACATAGTAAAAAATCTTCTTCTAAACCTAATAATAAGAGTAAAATTACCTGTTTTAACTGTGGTAAAAAGGGTCATTATAAAGTGAGTGTAAGTTAAAACAAAAATTAAGTCAATTAAATATTTCCACTGAAGATACTGAATTTTTTTTAGAGTTAATTAGAATTCAGACCGATAATGAAAGTGATCACTCTGCTATTCCTTATTCTTCTAATAATGAAAATAATAGTCCTACTCCTAGTGAAGATAATGAGGTCACTCTTTGTACTGAGAATTGTAGATCTGATTGCTGTAAAACTATTAACGTACTTAGCAAAGAAGATCAAGAAAGTTCTTTGCTGATTGAGTTAATTAGCAAACTTACAGACGAAGATTTAAAATTACAGTATATGAAACAATTAAAAGACTTATTTTCTAAAAACATTTCGGGAAAAAATAAGATAATAAAAGGAAAAGAGAAACCTGTTATTAGTCTTAATAAAACTCTTGAGAGATTTAAAGTTGCTGAGAGAGAAGTTACTCTCCCAGAACTAAATCAAGAAGTCAATAAGCTTAAGAAAGAAATTTCTAGTCTTAAGACTGAAATTTCAGACTTGAGAAGTGATATGACTGCTTTGGCTGCTAAAGGTTCAGAACTTCATATTTCTGATTCTTCAGATAATGAAGATCAACCTGAAACTTCAAGAGTCAAGGATGAAGAGTCTCTCCTTATTGTTCAAGGAAAGTCTTTAAAAAGATTAAAAGATATAACCATTCAAAAATGGTATATTTTAGTTCGCTTAATGGTTGACGGAACTTTTGCTATCCAACTTCCTGCTCTTGTTGATACTGGTGCAGATCTTAACTGCATACAGGAAGGTTTGATCCCTACAAAGTTTTATGTAAAAACCAGTGAGCGTTTAAACTCTGCTAATGGTAGTAGTATGGAAATAAAATATAAGCTTCCTAAGGTTCATATTTGTCAAAACAATATGTGTTTTAAAACTTCTTTTGTCTTAATTCGCAATTTGACTGACAAAATAATCTTAGGTCTACCGTTTATATATTTATTATATCCATTTACTACTAGTAATAATGGTTTAACAACTGAGCATCTTGGGCAAAAGGTGGTATTTGAATTTATCACTCAGCCTAAAGATAGAGACTTGAAATTCATTCAAGATGAATCCATTTCTAAGTCGCTCAATTTGTTAAATTGTAAAACCGCCCAATTAAAATTCTTAAAGCAAGAGATTAAATATAAGCAGGTTGAAGATCTTCTCTTACTTGATAAAATACAAGATAAGATTGAAGAACTTCGGTTGTTTATGGTTAAAAACTTATGTGCTGATTCTCCTAATGCCTTTTGGCATCGTAGGAAACATGTGGTTAGACTACCTTATGCTAAGGAATTTAAGGAACATCTAATTCCTACTAAGGCTAGACCTATCCAGATGAGTCATCAGCAAATGGAACTTTGCAAACAAGAGATTAACGACTTGCTTGCAAAAGGGTTAATAAAACATAGTAAATCACCTTGGTCTTGCCCAGCCTTTTATGTTAATAATGAAGCTGAGAAAGAGAGAGGTGTTCCTCGTCTTGTCATTAATTATAAGCCTCTTAATAAGGTTCTTGAATGGATTAGGTATCCCCTACCTAATAAGGAAGACCTTCTTAGTCGCTTAGGAAATGCCACTATTTTTAGTAAATTTGACCTTAAGTCAGGATTTTGGCAAGTCAGTATTCATCCGTCTGATAGGTATAAAACTGCCTTTACCACCCCCTTTGGTCATTATGAATGGGTTGTTCAAGCATTTGGCTTGAAAAACGCTCCCAGTGAATTTCAAAATATTCTCAATGAGATTTTTAATCCTTTCAGTCATTTCATAATTGTTTATATTGATGATATCCTTGTTTTCTCTAAATCAATTGATGAACATTTCAAACATTTGAATTCGTTCTTCAAAGCCATCAAAGTCAATGGTTTGGTTCTTTCACCAACTAAATGTTGCCTTTTCCAAGTTAAAGTTAAGTTTCTTGGTCATGATATTCATCGTGGTTTGGTTCGTCCAATCCAAAGAGTTATTCAATTCGCTGATAGATTTCCTGATAAAATCATTGATAGAACTCAACTCCAGAGGTTCTTAGGATCTCTTAATTATGTTGGCAAATTTTATAAAAACTTGCGAAAAATCTGTAAACCTTTGTTCCTTCGTTTACAGAAAAATCCTCCTCCCTGGACCGATGAGCATACTGCCATCGTTCAGCAAGTCAAAAAATATGTTAAGGTCCTTCCTTGCCTTGGCATATCTAATGAATCTGCTTTCAAAATTGTTGAAACTGACGCCTCCGAAATTGGCTTCGGTGGCATTCTAAAGCAGAAGTTGACTCCTGCTTCTTCTGAGCAAATTGTTCGGTTCCACTCCGGCGCGTGGAATCAAGCACAATTAAATTATAGCACAATTAAAAAAGAAATTTTAGCTCTAGTTTTTTGTATTAGTAAATTTCAAAATGATTTATTAAATCAAAAAATTCTTGTTCGTATTGATTGTAAATCAGCTAAATATATTTTCGAAAAAGATGTTAAAAACATTGCTGCTAAACATATTTTTGCCAGATGGCAATCTATATTGAGTATTTTCGATTTTGACATTGAATATATTTAAGGTAGTGATAATTCTGTTCCTGATTTTTTAACTCGGAATTTATTAATTCAGGTACCCCTCAAGTTCAAAATGAGTGTGAGAGGGAAAGATAAAAGTGTTCGGCCCCCTGGCCCTCCAGGCCCAGGCCCGCCTAGTCAGAAGCCCGTGGGAGCTATAATCCCTCATCCAGTTACCCCCCTTACTATAGTTAATAGGTTCACCCCTCTTGTTTCTAGTTCAAAGCCCTATAGTTCAGCTTTGGTTCAACCCCCACTAATGGTTGATCCATATGCTTCTACCAGTAATCCTCCTGCTGGTCAGCGTATTCAAACTGAATACATCCCTGTTTTTAGCACCAATTTATTTCATATTGAACGACATATGAAATCGATTGATGATCCAGTAAAATTAGCTGCCCAGTTTTTCCCATCTGGTTGGCATTTCATTCCTTCGGCTCCTTATAAATCTCTTATGTATTATAAGGATGTCCTCTTGCAAACTCAGTCAATTGCAATTAAACCTATTTATGATAGAAATGATTCTTCAAAAATCATCTATCATTCTCTTTATATTAAACAGATTATCTCCATGCCTAACTGGGGAAATCATCCGTCTGATCTTAGGCAGTTAGAAGGTCATGATAGCCAGTTTTGCTATTATGATTACATGGAAGCTTGGAACAGGGTTTTTCTGTTTCAAACTCCATCGTTTAGTCATTCGTGGCTCATACAATTTGACCACAAATTTAAAAGTCAAATTCCTCATTGGTTTGTTTTGTGGTGGGAACGTTATGGTCTCATCTTTGATATTCTTCCCATTGAGCTTCAGACTGTTCTTAATGTCTTTAGTTCTAGGGTTCCTGTTGTGCAGACTAATTGCTGCATTCCAGTTATTCTTCATTTCACTAGTAAGTATAAAGTCCCATGGATCCTTAGATGGAACTATGGATTTTATTCTCCGGTTGTCAATGTTGCTCTTTCTTCTGTGGTTTCTCCAGAAAAGGGTGCTTCTAGTAATCACCTTAATCAAATTACTCATGTTACTCGTGAGTTTTCTGTTAAGTGGTGGGATAAGTTTGATCCTTATCGCATCGTTGGTCAAGTTCAGAAGGAGTTTCCCAATCCTTCCCCTATTCAAACGATTCCTCTTCCAAAGGAATCATCTTCTAGTAAATCAAAATCCAAGAAATCTTCTGTTTCAAAGTTAGATTTTGCGGATATTGATCATTGTACTAATAATGAGTTGAAACAGTTATCCCGTTTGATTCAGAAAAGAATGGATAAACTCAGTGAGGACTCAGTTCCTTCTGTTTGTTCATCTTCTTCTTCTCATTCCAGTCATCATTCTAGCCCTAATGATCCGTACGGAAGCATCTCTCTTCAAGATGCTCAGGACCCATTTGCCTAGAATTCCTACAGTTACTCTGGTCAGCCTCGTTGCAAGATGCTCCTGCCCGCGCAGCCCGTGCTTCTTTGTCAAAAGTAGCCGAAAGTAGTTGCTGAGTCATTTGTCGTCTTGTATGAGTCTTGTTATGTTTGTCGGCCATATGGCCCCTTTAGTCAAATGTTTGTCTGTATTTTATTTTAACGCGTCTGTAATAGTAAAAAGCTGTTTGTATTAGTCAAAAGTTGTAATAATGCTTTCATCTTTTGATAAAGCATTACTGTTGTTCAATAGTCATTCATGTTTTGTAATTATTGAGTTGTATTCACTTCGCCTTTTCTCTTCCTATATAAGAGAGGCTCAGTCATTGTTGAGAGGCAGGATTTAGTAATCCAATAGAAAGCTTGTGAAGACTTAGATTCCTATCTAACGAATCTTCAGCTCTCTTGCCTTCTCTCTTAGTTATGTTAGGTTTCTACAATCGAGTCAATTTGTTGTAAGTTACCAAGTTATTAGTTTGTAATTATTTGCCAAAGTTCAATAAAAGTTTTATTTTATTTAAACTCTTGTTAACCCTTTGATTAAACTTATGAACTGCTGTTATTATTTCTTATATTTGGCCACTATAGGTAAACAATTGGATAAAATTGAAGAAAAATTTGATAATGCTTTAGTTAAAAATCCTGAAAAGAAACTAGATCAACCTTTACTAACTCTCCCTGATAACAGAGATGGAAAGGGATTGCCAAGTAAAGATTCTGATTTAGTTAAAAGCATAGATAAACTAATTAAAAGAATTGGTTCCAGTACGGGTGAAGCTAGTGGAACTGTTGCCATCATTGATCAGATCCAAGAATCAGACGGTGAAAGCAATAGTGCCTCAGAAGAGTTTTCTGAGATCGCTTCTATTCCTGATATTAATGAACAATTAAACAAATTAACCTTTAATAATGCGAGTATAACAAAAAATTGGTATACTAGACCTACTCCCCCTGATCTTCAGTATGAGGAGAAAAATCTAGATAATCAATTTTCTGTTTCGTCTAATAAAATTTATGAATGGAACATTGATGGTTTTAGTGAGCATCAAATTCTCACTAAAATGAACCATTTGTCTATGGTAGCCAATAGTTATATTGCAGCGTTTAGCAGTCTTACTCAGCCTGATATCGTTGAAATTCTAACTAACGGCTTCACTGGTGTTCTTCGTTCTTGGTGGGAAAAGCACCTAGACGAAGATGCAAGGAACTCTATTGTTCATGCTTACCAGCTGGATGACAATGGTCACCCTATTTTTAGAGAAGATATGGGTTTTGGTGTTCCTGATGGTATTAACACATTAATTTTTACTATAATAAAACATTTTATTGGAACTCCTAGTAACATCACTGAAAGGATTCACGACCAATTAAGTAATCTTACTTGTCCTACTCTAAGTGACTTTAGGTGGTATAAAGATGTTTTTATTTCTCGCGTTATGTTACGCAATGATAGTAATAAACCTTTCTGGAAAGAAAAGTTTGTTAATGGTCTCCCTTCCTTATTTGCTCATAAGGTTAGAGAAGAGCTTAGTAAAACCCTTGGATATATTGATTATGATAACCTGACTTATGGCGACATAATCAGTTATATTCAAAAAATAGGTTTAAAAATGTGTATTGATTTTAAAATTGCTAAACAAGCTGCTAAAGATAAGAAGAAAGCTAAGAATGAGCTTGGTACCTTTTGTGAACAATATGGTTTGCCTCCTATTGCTCCTTCTAGGAGAAAACATAGGAAAAGGCAGGTCGAAAGTCACAAGAAACGTAAGCATCATAAGAAGCGTTCTAGCCAGGATAATAACAAAGAAAGCTATTATGATAAACCTAAGTCTAAAAGAACACATAGTAAAAAATCTTCTTCTAAACCTAATAATAAGAGTAAAATTACCTGTTTTAACTGTGGTAAAAAGGGTCATTATAAAAGTGAGTGTAAGTTAAAACAAAAATTAAGTCAATTAAATATTTCCATTGAAGATACTGAAATTTTTTTAGAGTTAATTAGAATTCAGACCGATAATGAAAGTGATCACTTCATATAACCTAAGTGTATTATATTATATAGCCTAAGTATGGGCATATATTATACACACATTGCAAGATTGTTGAGTAAGTGATTGTCCCATAATAAGAGCCTATTTCCTCTTATTTCTTCCCACGTGAACAAGCAAGAAGCTAGCTACTCTATCTCTTTCTCTCAAATTCAACAAACATAGCCATAATCATGAGATGGGGAGTGGGATTCATGAGTGGAATCACCAACCCTCACCAACTCTTTCTTATCTATTGAACATACTTGCAATCCTATGGTTTAATTTGAGGTGGAATGGAAATGTCTAGATATCCATTTCGCTATAAGTAAAGCTCCCCTTCTTCTCATTTCATTTGCTGAGGATTTTAATTGAGTTAGGAAGGAGTATTAGAGTAACATTGTGAGTATCATAGTAGCATTATAGAATCTATTTAGCAGCAAAGCCATATAGCAAAGGTATAACTTCATTTTAGTTTCTATAAAATTTATAAGTTTTGATTATTGAATTGATCATGGGTTGATTAATTAATAGATTGGAATATGTTGGTTAAGTGTTATACAAGATGTTAAACATGTTAGAATTACAATGTGTTATGTTAGAATCAATTTTCGTAGGAAAATTTTTGAGTTGGGCTAAGTTCTGCCGTTGCTGGGAAGCTACTGTCATTGACCAACCGCCTGCGCAGCTGCACCAGTTATGTACTGGCCAGCGGCGCAGCTACGTCGGGCCCTGGACAGAGTTTTCTGTTTCCTGCTATAAACTGTTATGTGCTATCATGAAGTACCTTGTTAAAGCAAGTATGTGAACATGATTAAACTATAAATATTAGTACAAGGACATGGTATAAGTAGGTATTCCTTGATGCTACACATATATGTCATGGCCATGTTTTACGAAAGAAAAACATATGTTTTAAAAGGAAACTTATAGTTTTAAAAGTGAACCTTGTCACGAACATAACATGTGTGTTTTCTGATTTTGTAAACACAATAGTATGGTTTATATTGACCTAAAATGCATGTTTAAAGTGTTAGTCATACACTAGCATACTTGGTTTAATGATTCATGAGGTTTTCGAAATGAGAAACTTAAGACTTTTGAAAATAAACTTGACCAAGACTTGAGTCTTTTAGATTCTGACCATTTGAGAACATATATGTGGTTTATATATGAGTTCTAAGACATACGAGTTATGAGCACAAGGCACTTAACATGTACTATGATACCTTGTTGACTTAGTGTGACTTTCAATGAGAAAACATAGGATGTGAAAGCTAGCGACATTGATTACCATGTGAGTTATGTTATGGTCACGCAAGTATATTAACATAGACCTCGTTTGGTCAAAGCGTGAATTTTGCATATGCGCATATTCATAGAAAATAAATTTCTAAGGCATAACCTATGTAATTTAAGTATATATGAGTAATATACGCACAAGCATGCTTACTAAGTATGGTTAGTCCGTGATGTGGTAATATAACTATATAGCTAATCCTTGAGACATGAAATTGATTAACTTAAGGTATGTGAATTACCGACATGAAGACATATGATTTTGACCTGAATAGGGTGAGCAGGCTAGGATTCAAACTTGAAAGTATATTCTTGAAGCATGATTACTTGAAATGCTAAATGTTCAAACCTATGTTGATGTATAGAAACTAGATACTCTAGTACTATTAAATCAAGGACAGAGTTAATTGTTTATAAACCCAGTCAAAGTGATTGACTTACGTGAATTACATGATAAATTTATATGATGATTAGATTCTTGTAAGTGTAGACTCGTATTAGTTTACACATACTAATTGAGAGATCAACTTATTAATGTTAGGTCATTTCAACGCAGTTTAATTAAAGCTAGAACTTATTCGTAGCTAAACAAATAGGCAAGTATTCTAAATTCTTGCACTACCCTATTCAATGAATCATGTAAGCGAGTTTTTTTCCTTCACTTGATTTGAATGCAAGTTCTCTTACACTCTTCATTGTGCAAGTTCCTATCCTTCTCATATTGTATTGAGCAGGTTATTATCGTATTGACGGTTAATTATTTAAAGCTTGAACTTTATTTCCAAGCATGCTATTAGGTGGTTTAATACTTTACAATTATTCCACATCGATATTATTGTTATTCGCACTTGGTGCACTTGAGTTCGTACAGTCTTGGACTTGTACATCATTTAAAGTTCTATAATTCTTGAACTGTGTGAGATAGAGTCTGAACCCTTGTTCGGTCAGACAGGTATATGAAATTTTATAAAATCTATCCAAACCAATTGATGATAAGGATTCTTAGACTGAAAGAACACCCTTATAGTATATGGGAGTAGCATGTATCTAATATAAGATATAAACAGCAGAGTTGAATGTTATGCATATACATGGCGTACGCAAGGCTGATCCCCTCAAGTACTTATTCTGTAGCCAGTAACCAAAGGGTGAATCAGCTATTGATTCCATTGGAGTTTTATAGTTCAAAAGTCTACTTGACTACCAGTTATTCTAAAAGCAATCATTATTCTTGCTTTCGATATTCATATTGTTGAATTCATTGTCAGATATTTTCTATTCATCATGATATATCCTTTATTGTTGTATTTAAACTTGCTGAGCAAACTTGTTGCTATTCTTGCTATATCATAACTTATATTGTAGTTAAGCCCGAGACTTCAGGGAAGGACAAGGGTAAAGGGAAGATGTAGGATTAGTTTGCAAGGAGCAGACTTTATCTTTATGTTTAATTAAATTTTTGTTATGTAATATGAACCCTAATGACTATTCTAGGGTATGTTTGTATGACTGTTTTAAGGTTATCGAATCTTGGGACTAGTAACACCTTTTGAATGAACGACGTACGTTTATTATATTCCGCATTTAGTTATCGTATGTTGCTTAGAGGTGGATGTTTATATTGTATCGTGACGATCGGACCGGGGTCAGAGGACCCGAATTCGGGGGGTGTCACAAGTTGGTATCAAAGCTTTAGGTTATAAACATTAGGAATGCGAAACGTAGGTTATAACCTAAGTAGAAAACTCAAGTAGAGTATGTAGGTGATGGGTTGAGGAGATCCATGGGGTTTTATTGTGATACTGAAGTTGTTTATTTGAATCAAATATGATTGATAGACGTCTTAAACTTCTTAATGCTAACATGAATAGCATATCACATTAAGTCTAATGTTTCCTTCCTTTCCTCAGGATCATGCCGCTTAGGAGACTACCGCGGAACTAGAGGGAGGATGGATCCGTTAATAATGGTGGAGGGGAAAATGTCGACCCTATGCAGAACTTCATTAACTTGTTAACTGAGGCAATGCAGAACAGACCCCAGCCAGCAGCAGGGCAGCCAGGACATCACTTGGCGAGCTTTAAGGACTTTAAATTGGTAGGACCACCGTAGTTTCGGGGAACCTTAGACCCAATCGAAGCCCAAACCTGGATAAAAGAGATGGAGAAAGTGTTTGAGGTCGCACGAGTGGCCGAAGCACAGAAGACGGGTTTTTCCACTTTCATGATGAAGGGCGAAGCTAACTATTAGTGGAAGGCCAATAAGGGACAGGCAGGCAAAGGAGTTATTCCTTGGGATAAATTTAAGGAACTATTTCTCGAGAATTACTTCTCGGAGAATACACAACAGGATAAGGAAGTTAAGTTTCTAGAGTTGAAACAAGGTAGTATGTCTGTCGCAGAATACGCGGAAAGATTTAACGAGTTGGCCCGATTCGCTTCACATCAGGTTGACACGGAGGCCAGGAAGGAAAGGAGGTTCGAATTAGGACTGAAACCATGGGTGCAGAAAGAAGTTGCGGTATTGAAGATTAAGACTTAATCTGATCTACTGGAAAGGGCTATCATTGCCGAAGGAGGCAATGAAGCCATTGCTCGATTCAAACAAGAAAAGAAGACCGGTCAAGAGGGACAAAAAGGGGGAAGCAGCGAAGGCAGCAACCCCAACAAGCGTAAATGGACGGAGAGCCAATCCTCTAGAGGTAACAAGTCCGGAGGAGAGGCCAAGAAAAGTGTAAAGTGCAACCACTGTGGGAGGAATCACTCGGGGGAGTGTATGAAGGGAAAGAGTGTTTGTTACCGTTGTGGACAACCGGGGCACATGGCTCCTCAGTGTCCGAATAAGCAGAAAGGAGGGTGTTTCTCGTGTGGAGCCCCAGACCAACAAATCAAGGACTGCCAAATGAAAAAGGGCGATGCAGCTAGCAACAACCGCAACAACAATAACGGACTGAGCATCGGAGGGCCAGCCAGTCAAGCCAACAGACCAACGGCACGCACGTTCAATATGATCGTTCAGGATGCGGTGGAGTCTAAGGACGTGGTGTCAGGTATCATCCCGATCAATGATATTGATGCTTATGTGTTATTTAATTCGGGTGCTACCTGCTCTTTTGTTTCCAAAGAATTTGCTAAACGGTTAGACTTACCCCGTGAAAGATTAGAACACCCTATGAACGTAGAAGTAGCGAACAAGGAAATTATTCTCCTATAATACATTCATAGGAACTGTTATACTGAATTACGAGGATTTAAGCTCAACGTGGATTTGATACCGATTCATTTGGGGGAGTTTGATGTAATCCTTGGAATGGATTGGTTAACGAATCACAGAGCAGTTATTGACTGTAAGAAGAAGTGCGTACACCTTAAGACTCACAAGTCAAAAGTGGTATTTTATGGTAATAAATCGCCGAGACAATCTCATTGTCTGACGATGATGCAAGCACAGAGATTGCTTAGGAAGGGTTATGTAGGTTATTTGGCTCACGTGGTTGATACTCGACGAGTCGAGGGTGAACTGGGTCAGATACCTATTGTTAGGGAATTCGTCGATGTCTTCCCAGACGAGATTTTGGGATTGCCACCGGATAGAGAGATTGAGTTTGTTATCGATTTGGCACTAGGGACAGCAATCGTATAGCACCGTTAGAGATGAAAGAACTGATGCCTCAATTACAAAAGTTATTGGATAAGGGATACATTCGATCGAGCGTATCACCGTGGGGAGCACCAGTCTTATTTGTGAAGAAGAAAGATGGATTGCTCAGACTTTGTATCGACTACCGAGAGTTGAACAAGGTCACCATTAAGAACAAGTACCCATTGCCTAGGATCAACGATTTGTTTGATCAGTTGAAGGGGGCGAAGTACTTTTCAAAGATTGACTTGAGGACCGGTTATCATCAACTGAAGGTGAGGCCGGAGGATATTCCAAAGACGGCATTCAGAACTCGGTATGGACACTTTGAGTTTCTGGTAATGTCATTCGGATTGACGAACGCACCGGCAACATTTATGGACTTGATGAACAGAGTGTTCAAACAGTATTTGGATAAGTTCGTTGTCGTATTCATCGATGACGTTCTGGTGTATTCAGAGACCGAGGAAGAACACACCGAGCATCTTCGAATAGTGTTAGAGACATTAAGGAGATAGAAGCTGTATGCAAAATTCTCCAAGTGTGAGTTTTGGTTGCAGAGAGTGCAATTTTTAGGGCACGTTATCGACAAGAATGGTGTTTCGGTGGACCCAGCAAAAGTAGAAGCGGTTATCAATTGGGAAGAGCCTAAGACGCCGACAGAAATTAGGAGTTTCTTAGAATTGGCGGGATACTATCAGAGATTCATCCAAGATTTTTTGAAATTAGCATCGCTGTTGATCAATCTTACTAGAAAGACAGTTAAGTTCATTTGGACGGAGAAGTATGAAGAGAGTTTCCTAGAGTTGAAGAAGAGGCTTAGTCAAGCACCTGTGTTAGCTTTACCAGATAACACGGGAGGGTTTATAGTGTATAGCGATGCGTCACACAAGGGTCTTGGCTGTGTACTAATGCAACACGGCAGGGTCATTGCGTACGCTTCACGTCAGCTAAAAAATTATGAGAAGGGTTATCCGACTCATGACCTGGAATTAGCAGCAGTAGTTTTTGCCTTGAAGATTTGGAGGCATTATTTGTATGGTGAGAAGTGTGAGATATATACGGACCACAAGAGTCTGAAGTATATCTTCACGCAGAAAGAATTAAACATGAGGCAGCGCCGATGGCTAAAATTGATCAAAGATTATGATTGTGAGATTCTATACCATCCAGGCAAAGCAAATGTAATGGCAGATGCCTTGAGCAGAAAAGGCAGATAGCAGTTATCGAAGTTAACCGTTCAAGAAGAGTTAGTAAAAGATTTTGAATGACTAGATTTGGAGGTTAAGTATCCGATGGAGACCGACAAGAAATTATTTACAGTGACAGCGAGCCCGACTTTATTAGATAAGGTTAAGGAGGCACAAGAGAAGGACGAAGATTGTGATATTATCAAGAAGCGGATTGTCGAAGGTGATGATTTAAAATTCAAGATTGATAGCACTGGACTGTTAAGGTTTAAAAGACGAATTTGGGTATCGTTGGTACCGGAACTGAGAGAAGAGATTTTGCAAAAAGCACACAGTACGAGATACTCGATACACCCAGGAAGCACGAAGATGTACCAAGACTTGCATCATCACTTTTGGTGGCCAAACATGAAGAGGGAAGTTGCAGAATGCGTAAGTAGGTGTTTAACTTGTCAAAGAGTCAAGGCAGAGCACCAACGACCAAGCGGGTTATTACAACCGTTAGAGATTCCATAATGGAAATGGGAGCACATCACGATGGATTTTGTGGTGGGATTTCCGGCAATGCAAAAAGGGCACGACGCCATATGGGTAATTATAGATCGTCTTACAAAGTCAGCTCACTTTTTGCCGATTAAGATTAAGTATAGTTTGGACCAACTAGCCAGATTATATGTCAAGGAAATTATCTCGAGTCATGGGGTGCCGATATCTATTGTATCTGATAGAGATCCACGATTCACGTCGAATTTTTAGAAGAGTCTTCAAGAGAGATTGGGGACACAGTTACGAATGAGTACCGCGTATCATCCGCAGACCGATGGGCAAAGCGAAAGAACAATTCAAACACTTGAAGACACACTCCGAGCTTGTGTAATGGACTTCAAGGGCAGTTGGGAGGATCACCTTCTATTAGTAGAATTTACGTACAACAATGGTTATCACTCTAGTATTGGAATGCCACCGTACGAAGCGCTGTATGGGAGAAAATGTTGAACACCGTTGTGTTGGGACAAAGTTGGAGAACATCTACTGTTGGGACCAGAATTGGTATAGCAGACTGTAGAGATTATCAAGGTGATAAGAGCACGACTGGTAGCGACTCAAGATCGCCAGAAGAAGTATGCGGACTTGCATCGCAAGAAGAAAGAATTTGAATTAGGAAGCTATGATTTACTGAAAGTATCTCCCTAGAAAGGGAAGATTCATTTTGGGAAGAAAGGCAAGTTGAGCCCTAGGTTCATAGGACCGTTTGAGATTCTGAGGCGAGTCGGTGAAGTGGCGTACGAGGTGGCGTTACCTCCTGAACTTGAGCACATTCACAAGGTGTTTCATGTGTCAGTGTTGCGGCCGTATAAACCAGGCTACAAGCACGTTATCTCCTATGAACCTATCCAAGTCGAGAAAGACTTATCATACGAGGAAGTTCTTGTCCAGATACTAGATAGGAAGGAACAGAAGCTGAGGAATAAGATCATTCATTCTGTTAAGATTCTTTGGAGGAATCACACAGTCGAAGAAGCTACATGGGAGCTAGAAGAGAAAATGAGAGCGAATTATCCGTTTTTATTTGAGTAACCTTATTTTTACAATTCCGAGGACGGAATTTTTATAAGGGGGGAGGGATGTAACGATCATAAATTTTAAACTCCTTATTAATTAAATGTGATTTAATTTTAATGAGTTAGTTTTGTGACCATATTTAAACCTTAACTGATTATGTGATTATTTGAGATAGAGCCTATGCAATAAATTGCTAGGATTATTTAAAGGAAGTCACTAATGGTTTATTTAAATTAGTGGACTAGCCCTGAGACTTTAATATCAGAGAATTGATAAGATTATTAAAACTAAATATTCAACTTATTTGAGTATCGTGGTAGGATTTGAACGTGTTTGATAAATTTCAATTATGATTAATTTTTTGATAATGTGTTGATTAATAATTATTATGAATAAATAATAATTAATGAGTAAGAGATTAATAAATATAATAATATTATATTTACTTGATTAATTATTTCATACAAGCATGTGATATGTTAAACTTTTAATATAAGGTAGTTATCTATATTGTATATAATACAATGTGACTTTTGATATAGCTATGTATATTATATATAGACTATATAGTAAGATTTATTTGCATTAGTAGAGTTACACAATAATATTGTTTATGTGACATGAAGTGTGTGAGTAAATATTCATGTATACCTCATCAACATTGTGACGCCCCCAAATTCAGACCGTCACTGATCTCGAATTTGGTTCATCATGTACTAATTCTAATAACAACTAAAATCCCAAACAATGGAATAACAGAATAATTCACATTGATATAACATAAATATTCTCGTCCCAAGTCTCGAAACTATTACTAATACACTTCATAACTTAAACCAAACATTTCTTAATACATAACATTAAATAAGTCTTAATACAACATAACGGAAACATCCTAATATAGAAAAGCACAGCTACTCCATAGCCTTGCCTTCGCACTTGTCCTGTCCTGGGGTTCCACCTTGCCCTGCCCTAACTGAAATGTTTATGGGAAGCAAGAGTGAGCAACAAATTTGCTCAGCAAGTAATATGCCAATAAATGTGAACAAGAATATATACAGTTCTAAATCTCAAGGGTAAAATGGTAATTAATCGCTTAGGATTTCAAATAAGAATGTTGTGAACAAAATAAATAGTAATGACTTCCAAATCTATTCTGTGAAGTTGAATAAGGACTACTACGGGTCGAGAAGTTATTAAAGGATTCAAAAGTTTCAACAATTTCAAGTGAATGAATAGATATCACTAAGTGTCGCTATGGACCAAGGATTGATAAAAGAATCCAACGAATTCAAAGTTTCAAGTAAATAAATACTGGATACTGAGTGGTCGCTAAGAACCACGAACTTCTACTAGAATCACCAAAAATATTTCTGGTAACCCAACCAAGTACAATTAGGGGATCAGCCTATCGTACCTGGAGTTATGCATAACCTACCACACCACTGTCGGCACCCCGACTATATAGTTCCCCTTTTTACAAGGGTTGTTCAACTCAGTCAATTTATAAGAGTCTGCACCAAGGTAAATGGTGTGGATTGCTTTCCAATTCATGATATTGGTCTAGCCGAATTAAATAGCGTAGACAATTTCAATAATGTATATAAGAACAATTTATGAGTTCAATACTCACAACAATAATTCGAAGAATATAATCGTGATTTAAATCAAACTATGAAACATAAGTTTGTAAGACAAGAATTATTCTAGCACCTATTTACTCGTACGACCAAAGTTAGTACAAGATCGAATATGTTTTCAATGAACAGTATAAATTAAATTCCCTCGCCATTCTAATCTTCTTCTTATAACATTTCTAGGACTTAACACATCCTATACATTATATTGTTGTCATATTATTATACTTGTGGGCAACCGTGCTCACTCTTGCGTAATAATAACATTGCAGTTAAGAACGAAAGGTCTGACGAGCCTTCTACTAGCAAAGGCAAGGGCAAAGTCAACAAGTGATGAAGACTTGTTGTTTATTTTATGTGTTTATGTTTCAGACTTATGTTAAAGTTGTGTAAAACTTATTTAATTATTTATATTTCCGCATTTGAGATTTAAGGTTAAGTACGACCTGGGATTGATGTATTTCTTTTCAGATGTTGTAACCCCATAAGGGGAGGATTATTTCTATTTATTTCATGGTTTGCATTTACTATGGGTAGATAGATAGATGATATTTGTACAGTGAACACCAAGTCCCGTGGAAATTGAAGTACCCGGATTTGGGGGTGTCACAAGAGTGGTTGTCAAACATAGCCCCCGTGCTTAAACCCGGAGGGAAAGTACGAGTATGTGTGGATTATAGGGATTTGAACAAAGCCTACTTAAAGGAAAATTTCCCGGTACCTTTCATCCACATCCTGATCGACAACACGGCGCAGTACGGCATGTATTCCTTCGTGGATTGCTTTGCTGGATACCATCAAATCATGGTTGCTGAAGAAGACCAGGAGAAAACTACTTTCATCAATCCCTGGGGAACCTTCTACTATAGACGACTATCCTTCGGCCTCATCAATGCCAGAGCCACATATCAACGAGCTATGATGGCCCTATTTAATGATATGATGCATAAGGAGATAGAGGTTTATGTGGATGACATTATCTTCAAATCCCAGAAGGAAGACGATCACATAGACCATCTCAGGAAGCTGTTCAACAGGTTGCGCAAGTACAACCTCAAGCTGAAACCAACCAAATGTGCTTTTGGTGTCAAGTCAGGTAAGTTGATGGGATTCTTAGTGAGCAATAGAGGCATTGAGCTGGATCCTGCCAAGATAAAAGCCATCACTGAGATGCCAGTACCTCGAACAGAGAAGGAGATATGTGGGTTCTTGGGAAGGATCAATTTCATAAGCCGATTCATTTCCCAGTTCACAACAACTTGTGAACCCATTTTCAAGCTACTAAGGAAGAATTCCTGCACCAAATGGAATGAGGATTGTCATAAAGCCTTCCTTGCCATCAAGAAGCAGTTGATTGAGGCACCCGTCTTGGTACCCCCAAGGGATAAAGTTCCCCTATTTATGTACTGGTCCGTCAATGCCAATGCAATGGGCTGTATGCTGGGACAGAAGGACGATAGTAGTAAGGAGAGAGCTATCTACTACATCAGCAAAATGTTCAGCAGCGGTGAATAGAAGTACACCCTGATCGAGAAGACATGTTGTGCGTTAGCATAAGCGTCCATGAGGTTGCAACACTATCTGCATGGGAAAATGACCTACCTCATATCCCGCATAGATCCATTAAAATACGTATTCAACAAGCCAATATTGAATTATCGACTGTTCAAATGGCAGTTAATCCTCTAGTAGTTCGACATTGTCTACGTGACTCAGAAGTCCATCAAATGTTAAGACATTGTGGATCAACTAGCCGAAGCACCATCAGGAGGGTTCGAACCTTTGGAGACTTACTTCCCGGATGATGGGATCATGACAATTCAGCAAGGTCTTCAAGAAAATACAGTCCAACCATGGAAAATATATTTCGATGGAGCAGTAAACATAGAAGGTGCCGAAGCTGGGGTAGTCCTTATCTCTGGTACGAAAGAACAATATCTTATGGCTACCAAGCTGCAGTTTGTCAACACCAACAACACGACTGAGTATGAAGGCTGCATAATGGGGTTGAAACTAGCCCAGTCCATGGATGTTAAACATTTGGTGGTCTTTGGAGACTCTGAGTTGGTTATCAGACAAACCACTGGGGCATATCACACCAAAGAACTGCATTTGCTGCCCTATCATCGGTAGGTCATCAAAATATCCATGGAATTGGAAGATATAACCTTCATCCATATCCCTCGAGGTAGGAACAACTTTGCGGATGCATTGGCATTTTTATCTTCCTTGATCCGCATATCTGATAGGAGTGGGATTCCCGACATCAAAATCACAAACCAAATGACCCCGACATACGGGAATTACATTGGAGAAGTATCAGATAAAATACCTCCTATCAAACAACCTTGGTATCAAGACATCAAGGAATATCTCCGAGATAGATCTACACCCGCTGTGGCAAGCCAAGCTGAACGAAAATGGATTCACAAGATGGCTATGAAGTACTATCTAAGAGGAGATGCACTCTACAAAAGGGATTCTGGAATAGGACTGATACGATGCCTCGATAAAGAGCAAGCCCAGATATTGATGGATGAAGTTTACGGCAGAATTTGTGGTCCAAACATGAGCGATCATCTGTTGGCCAAGAAAATATTGAGAATATGGCATTATTGGATTTCTCTCAAAGCTGACTCCGACGATCATGTCAGGAGATGCTTTCAATGCCAAGTACATGGAAATGCCATCCACGCTCCTCGCAATGAGCTACACAATATGAGTTCACCATGGCCTTTCTCCATATGGGGAATGGATGTGATAGGCCCAGTCGAACCCAAAGCCAGCAATGGTCATCGATTCATCTTCACCATGATCGATAACTTCACCAAGTGGGTTGAAGCTTCCTCTTTTTCCAAAGTTACCAAAGAGGTCATCATTGGTTTCATCAGAAACAATGTCGTCCGTTGATATGGACAACCGGAGGTGATCGTACCAGACAACGCCAAGAACCTAAACAATCAGATGATTGGAGAACAATGTAGCAAGTTCCACATCAAACATCTCAATTCCGTCATCTATCGGCCAAAGATGAATGATGCTGTCGAAGCGGCCAACAAGAATATCAAGAAGATCATGTAGAAAATGTCCGCCAATCACAAAGAATGGTCTGACCTGTTGCCCCTAACCCTGTTAGCATACAGGACGTCAATGCACACTTCCACTAGGGCTACCCCCTACTCATTGGTCTATGGCATGGAAGCAGTACTTCCCATAGAGGTAGAAATGGAGTCCTTGAGAGTGTTTGTAAGAACCTGAAAATTTCTTATATTTCTGTTATAATAATAATATTAAAATAGTGAATAATTTTTTTTATTTACTATATATGAATTGTGCATGTTTGATGTAGCATGTAATTGAGATTTAAAAAATATGTATTAGGTATATGCATTTATTAAGTAATGAAACAATAATTATTGTGAACAATTGGGATAAAAATTAAAGAGGTGGTTTAAGTATATAATTTATATGCTATAACCAAAAGTATTAAAATAAATTCTTATATTAAATTATTTTAATAAAAAAGAAGATTATAATTATTATAATATCTTAATGAGGTAAATAAATTCTTGTTTGAATTTATGAGAATGAAGAGAAGGATATTATATTTTCTTATAATATCTTAAGTAAGCAATTAATATTAATTGCAAGGGTTATTATGTTATTGCATATTTATTTTATATTTATAGAATGAATATGTAATTAAGATATGTTATGTTCTATTTAAAATATATATTTTTTATATATTTGCAAGAGATTAATTAGTTGGAGTAAGTAGTACTTTAACTAATTAAATTACTAAAAGGGTGGTAATTAAAAATAGTTAATATAAGAATAGATTAATTGAGTTAATTAATAAGTTAACTAAAGATTATTACATAATAATAATTAATGTAGCAAGTGGGCTATTCCAAGTAAAATTTTCCTTGTCGTAAGGAAGGGAGGAGTAGGAGATGTATAGTATACTCTCCATAAGCTTTGGCACCAAGTAAATTTAACTTAGTAAATTAGGTAAGCTCTTCTCTTCTTCTTCTTCTCCAACCCGTGACTTCCCTTCCCCTAACTTGGTGAGATTTTTGAATTTTTCTCAATGGTTAAGTAAAAGAGTTTGTGCGAGAGAGTTTAGAGAGGTTGAAGTAAAGGTTAAGGGTGATTAAGCTTGGAGATTAAAGCGGGTGCAAAGGTATAAATTCTTATTGCATTTGAATTTTATTTAAGATTATGTAATGGTATAATTAGTTACTAAATTTCCATTATAAAAGTTGGTAGCTTAATATGTAAATTGGAAGGATTTTTCTTTTTGATCAATCTAAGTTGAAATATATAAAGGTGATATGGAGTTATATAAATGTAATTTGGAAAACTAAGTTTGTGAGTAAACTTTAGTTATTCTAGTCTCTTTATTTTATTAGATTTTGTGCATAAACTATGTATGAACTAATGAATATAGTAAGGCTGGGGAATAAATTGGTGTTGTGAGAAGATATAAGGATGGAATATGGGAGAAACCATTAATAAACGGCTAAGAAATCGAATGAAACTATGAACGCATGTAATATGTTCGATTAAAGGCTATAAAGGGTAAAAATGTCCAAAAACTTGGAATTTAAACGAGATAAACTTTAGACGAGTCAGAATATGTTAACTAATGCTTAGTTAGTAAGGAAGTTAGGTTGAATCGCGTTACAGCGACTTTTGAGCGTTAAACGAAAAGTTAAAAAATCTGTGCGAACGATCAATTTGGACACCCCGTTAGGACAGCTTAATGTACCAAAATATCAGTCCTGGTATTTTTTAAAAATACTTTGCCATACCATGTACAACATAACCAAAATTCGGATTAAACGGAGTTACGGGTAGCGCAGAAGAAAATCGCAAAGTAGCCACCTCACTAAGCCGTGCTACAGAGCAGCAGGCCACTGCCAGCCGCACCCAGCGCGCGTCGCGCGGGCACGCTGCTGTTGCTGAGCAGTTGGCTTGCATTCTAGTTTGAGGTAGTTTTTGAAGGACTTTCATGAACCGTTTTAACGAGCTAATTTTTGGTAAAAATACTATGCCATGAGGTCTATTATCCGACTTGTGGTTTGAGAATTAAAAATAAGCGAATAGGCATGTCGGAACACAAAATTGGGCGACGACGAACGTCGACTCGTCGAGCGATTTTGACGTTCGACGTTCCGATTCGCGTTCTATCAGCGTTTTAAGATTTATTAAAGTTAATAAAGCCTTACGAGGCGAGTTTTGACCGAAAATGAGATTTTATGCCTAGAAACTAACTTTCGGGCATAATTTAAGCAATATAAATATGTAATAAATATAGAATTTCATATTTTGACAAAAACAAATTCGCATGGCCTATAAAATTATTTTGTGACACAAAATAAACAGAGAGACCTTTAAAAAAATTCTCATAAATCATAAAAGTAATATTTTGTGGTTTCTGTGGCCCAAAATGATCTTTTTGAGTAGAGCAACATGTAACGGGGTGTGTATATATATATAGTGAACGCTAATATTTATAAACCAATAAATTAAAGATTTTTATATGAGGCAACTATCCGAGCAACTTATGAAAGAATAATATAATATAAAAATTATTATTATTCTAGAAATAATATAGTAAGTTAAATTTTACTATAAAAGCCAAACATGAGCTGTTTATGAATCGAACTCGCAAAATAAATTGTGATATATTCGTGAGATAGAATATTTAAGGTTTAAGTTCAAATATGTAAATTATTTACATATTAATATTGTAAGGAATCATTATATAGTAATAAATGGTTAAAATGAGATAAATTCTTAATATAACCATAGTGGAATTTGAGATTGGATTAAATAATGTTAGTTTATGAACTAATAGTTATTAATAATAAATATGCATGCATGTTGATGATATTATCTAACGTAAGTATGTATGTGAATATAATTCTGCAGGAATTGTGAGGTGACTATAAGTTAAATTAAGTGCTAATCTCCTTATAAGGCAAGTTTCTTAACTTTCTCATATCTAAATTGAGTAAGTTTCTTAAAATTTTACAAATCTTTTATGCGACAGTTATTATAAAAATCATAATTTACTCATTGGGGTAATACTTTCAGTTTAATTATATCTAAGCAAATATTTCTTCTTGTTTATATATAATGCTATAGAGATAGAATTTTATTCCAGTCAGCTTCGAAAATTGCATGAGATAACGATGTATACATTGAATAAAACTCAGTATACATGTATAGTTGATATATTTCAAATTCTTTCATATTAAGTCTTGAAATATAATTGTTTAATTAAGCTATCCATTTATTTTATTCTTCTAAATGGATTATAATGAGCAAGAACTTCCCTAACTTGTGGTTATTTTTATATTGCGTCCTGGGGACGGCAAAGAGGAATTGAAAGAATTTGTTCCACATAGATAGTATTGATCAATGCAGGGCATAAAGGGCTGATCACCCATCGTGCTCGTAAGACCATGTCGGCTCATAGATAAAATTTCTAATTAAACCTTTTAAAAAGCAAAGCAAGTTCTTGAATTATTAAACAACTTAGCATATTTAAATCACTACGTCGTTTCAAAAATTGAGATTATCGTCACAGTTTATGTTAATTACTTTATAGACTTATTTTACTGTGAAAGCAAAATTAGCTGAAAACATTTATTTATTTTACATGTTAATTTTTGATTATTATACTTGTTGAGCAATTAAATGCTCATTCTTGCTTTATTATAAATGTTTTCAGTTAAGAAAGATGAAGCTGAGAGTTCTAGAAAGGATAAGGGCAAAGAAAAAATGACAGCTTAACTAGCAGGATCTTATGTAATAGATAGGTATTTGGGTGACATTATTACATACATATCATGTTAAGACTTATTTAAAGGTTTTCGTACTTGCGGTAGAAGAACTTTAATGTAATAATTTTAATTTAATAATGCTTTAAGTTTGTTAATAATTAGAATCGTGTAGCACCAAATGCAGGTTTTAAGTACTTGTTTTTGGGGGCGTCACAGTGTTGATAGACGCTCAAATGGAAGAAGACTAGTGGTTGCAAGAGCGGTTCCACCAGCAGTCCCTGATAGATGAAAAGAGAGCTACAGCCATTTTCCACGGGCAGTTATATCAGCAAAGGATTGCTCGATCATACAACAAGAATACGCCAATTCAAAGAAAACGATTTGGTACTAAAGAAAGTCCTGGACAATCAGGATGAGGCCAAAGGAAAGTTTGCCCTAAATTGGGAAGGCCCTTTCATTGTCAAGGAAGTGTTGACAGAGGGAGCTATCTGACTACAAGAGATGGATGGGAGCGAATTTCCCCAACTCATCAACTTAGACACCATAAAAAGGTACTATGTCTGAAACACATGCACACTAGCATCCTGATCCTGTGAATCAAATCAGTTTGTCTTTCATTAAAAGAACGAACTACGAATTACCTGATCTCCCTCAACCCGGGAGTACGTAGGCAGCCATTCCTGGTGCTGTCAAACCAAATAAAAAATTCAAAAACTCATCAAACCAAATTTAAAAGAGACACTTCTCAAGCTTCTCTCATACAAAATTGAACTATGAATGACCTGATCTCCCTCAACCTGGGCGTACGTAGGCAGCCATTCACGGTGTGGTTTGACCTTCAAGAAAATAGAAAAAACTAATATAAACCAGTCCCCAGACACTGAAACCATATAAAGCCTAAACTCTATCATACCTTCATGGTCAATGAGCCCGTCCGAGATATCCTCTGACATCTCACTGTAAATCCATCAAGGAGAAGCTTATGATACATCATCAACAACAAGTCATGAAAGAAGTGGTAATCACTCAGCAATGACAATACATATCTAACAAGGAAGTGAATCAAAATATATTTCTCTTATATATAATATTATTTGATCTATACACTGTGTCCTGTAAATGACAAAAATGGCTGATCTAGTATGTGCAGGGAAAACAAAGCTAGTCTATGGACCCAAAGATAAACAGGATAACAGTGCCAACATATCATCTCTCTCTGAAGATGGAGGAGCCGCTGTAAGTGCAATACCCTCAGCCTCTATACGGGTCAAAACATCCACTGCCATCTGCATAGCGGCACTATGATCATCAATGTTAACACTCATCTCGGTAACCAGACCATGAGTATATGATCGGAGAGCAGTACTGTCGGCAATGTGGAAATCCCGGGAAGCTATGGCTTCATCCCTCGCTACAAAAGCAGCATCCTTGGCCATCAAAACCTCCTCAATCTCCTCAAAGGATGCGTCCCTGGCAGAATGGATCTCATCCCTCACCATAAAAGTTGCATCTTTGGCAGTTAATGTCTCCTCAATCTTGATAAAAGCAGCATCTCGAGAAGATCGAGCCTTATATCTCTCAACTAATGCCGTATCTCGAGTGGCTCGAGCCTCATCTCAATCAGCAAAAGCTATATCTCTGCCAGACATAGCCGTTAACATCAACGCCCTAGCCTGATCCCTCTCAAAGGTTATCCTAGCTAGTGAATCTGCCAAAGCTGGATCTGTCCCGGTCAGAATGGTCGGCGGGTCACTAACTAAGGTTGCTGTCAGATCCATAAACAAATCATCCTCCGTAGGAGAATCAAGATCCTCCATAGGCTCCTCCTCATCTGAATCCATAATCGGAGCTGACTGGGTGAATGCAGCTGATGCTATATCGGCCTCCAACCACGTTGAGTACTCTGGAGAACGATCCGGGTGGCTAGTGGAGAAATCAACCCTCTCCCTATGGTCTAACACTCATAAATCCTGATCAGGTCAGCTAATGATAAAGAGGAAGCTGACATTCGCTGATCACTAGCCCCCTCAAAATAATGCAGGCTCTTGAACTGATCAAACTGACCAATAACTGCTAATGGATGGTAAGTGGTCACTCCTCTCAATCCCGCTAGGGGCAGGTAGTCCATTGCAAATGCATGGGTGATGAAGCTATAAAGGGAGACTATCTCTGAGCATGGCAGAATTGAGAAAGGATGCTCAGTATCTGATAGAAAAGCTGACCATGTCTCTATATCTAAACACTCTACCGGCTAAAAGGAGTATGACATAGCTATATCATGGGTAAAACCTCTGGTGTCTAAAAAAGCCAATCGGGAGCAAGTGAGACATGAGCCATACGTACAACAAGACAGAGCTACTTCTGAAAAACCCCTCTGGATGAGTATGACAATAGGTAGCTGACCTCAGTGTCTCAGCCAATATCATCGGTAGGATGGTGCAACCCTGTCTAAGGGCCTGAACCACGACCATCAATCGGACGTCCAAGTGGTTTAAGGGTAGTGGAATATAAACATAGGCCACGATGCACATCAATAAGACGTCTACACGGGCGAGCTGCTACTCATCTACTAAAGTGATAAAATCCCTAGAATATCGCTCGTAGCTGTCTAGCCAGCCGAAGCGATTAATCAGAAAGTATATGGATATCACATGTCCGGCAATAATCTCCTCAATGATAACTCGGTGTCTCAGACCCGACAAAGTCATAAATGGTCTCCGCATGTCACTGATGGCTGTACGAGCGCAAAGCAAGTCCAGTGCCAAGTTTATAAGTCGCTCATACTCCTCTAAGTCAACTCATGGAGCCCAAAATGGAAAACCTGTCGATCAGGTATCCAGAATGATAATATGCCATCCACAAACCCATACGAAACCTGGAAAGCCAAAAGGGCTAGATAATGCCCTAGCCTCTGGTCTACTATCCCTCTGGCTGTGAGGGGCAGACTGTCATACCACGACTGCAATGAAGATGCCACCGAGGATGGTGGCGAGTGCTCAATACGACTGACGGTGGACGATGACATCTGTATCATCGTATCACAAGACCATCCAGGGGTCAAATCTGAACTTATCTGTCTAAATGCATATCCGTGGCATAATGCATGGATAATGACAATGATAAATATGATGCAATAGATTGGAAATATCATGCATATCTAAAATAACCTATCTACTGCAAGCATCATCTCTGTCTGCTAATAAAATACAAAATAAAAAGTACAAGGATATGGGGCACAACCCCCCAAATACTAACAATGACCTATCAAAATGGGGCACAACCGCCCAACAGCCAAAACAGTGGCCGACCAAAAGATATAGCTATAATAGCTATCCAAAAAGATCAAAAATATCTACACTCAAGTGGTTAACCTGCTCCATCTCCTCCGTGGACACAAAGTCTCGGCCATCAGGAATGTTAAAGCGGTATAAGGGAGGATCAGCTCCTGTATAACTGGTGGAAAATGTACCTGTGGAAGAGCCCTCTCCTAAGCTGGATGGATCAAAAGAAGATGCCTTTGATGGATCTCTGCTAAGATGCCTGATAAACGAATAAGGTCTCTCCAACTGCTGGGTCAGTCCTGTAATCTGGTCCAAGTGAGTAGGCTCTCTGAGGCACGCTATCCAGTCTGTCATCATCACAGACCCCGGCACCATATCTGCCATGAACTGGGTAGCTTGTGTCTGAGCCCTAATAGTGCGAGGACTCCACCAGCTGCTGAATGCCTCCTGGCTGTACGGACCCTCTGACAGGGTGAAGCCATCTATGCCCTCCATCGGAATGTCTGTGAGCGGCTGAACTAGTGGCCAATGGTGCCAAGCAGAAGGAACAATGGGAATACGGATCTGCCCCATAATGCTCGTGATAGCATGCTCTCCTAAATAGAGCTCCCAACCTCGCTCTGTCAAAAATAGGACTCTGAAGGTAGATAATGCATACTTCTGGCCAGTGGGGAAGCCTCCCTCAAACCCAACAGTCAAAAAGTCTGAGGTATATGGGATCCACGAGATCGATCCAACCGTCGAAAGCTCCAGCTAAAGGAGGGAATGGGTGAAACCCTCAGCAACAGGGACCTCCGTCAGAGTGGAGTGGTGCCAACGCCATCCCCGGGGATAAGTATCTAGGCCTAAAGTGGTAGCAGGACGAAGGCAAAGAAGCCTCTCATATGCCCAAAACTGGACATGTAAATATCAAAAGTCCTCAGTGACCAAGACTGATAAATGTAAATATAAAAATAAAAAAGGTACAAGAAATATGTGCTCACCAGCAGAAATGGGTAGAACCATAACCAAGCCTCCGTCACACCTTCCGAGCGCATGCGCATGCCTCGGAGAAAATAGGCAAAGGTGTAAGTACCTCAATCAAAGTTACTGAGGTGCTCTACATATCGAGTGGCGCTGACCAGGGCAAAGGACACCGTCGTAGAGTTGTTCGCCAGAAAATAACCCCTGATGATCACCAAAAATAATCACCGCAGGATGCGATCCCTAACCCTCTGATCATCAGGTAGAGGCTCAAGTAAAGCCCCACTCTGGGCATCTACGCTCAAGGGACCAGATCGGACCGTCCGACCCTTGATCGCTGTCGTAAGAACTCCCAGCACGGATCGAACGATAATGGGTGTAATGTCAGCCATGGCAGGCACTGGCTCACCCTCAAACTCTATCCCGGTGATGAACCTTCAGTCCATCAGGGTCATCATCACCTCATAATTCAACAAGTAGAGAGACTGAGTCTGGTGGAACCAGCGCTCAGATAATGCCCTCATAAAACCCTAGGGGCAACGATGGGGAAGAATAAAAAAGAACGCCTGAAACCCCCAGGTGTCGACAATGTTTTTGTAGTCATGGTGCAGAGTGTGATACAGGGAGTGCATATTAAATCACTTCCCTCGAGACTGCGTAATGCCCAGAACCTGCATCAAAAGACAACCAATATCAAAAACTTGTGCCCCGATAATGGCAAAAGGAAGAAAAAAAATCTAGAAATAGAAAAAGTTTCAGTCACCTCGTTGGCATGGAGGAACCTCGAGTGATGACGACTCAAATTTCCCAGCAGATCCTGGACTGGTACAACAATTCTTGGAAACTGCTGAAATGATGACGACTCAAAACTGCTAAAAAATTGCGCAAAACTATAAAAAACTGCCACTTTTGAAGCGTCGGGTACTGACCGATGACAGTTCAGCCATTGGCACAATCCCAGCAAAGCATCGGGTACTGATCGATGATAGCTCAGCCGTTGGCTCAACCCCAGTGAAGCGTCGGGTATTGACCGATGACAGTTTAGCCGTTAGCACAACCCAGAGATGTGTTAGGTACAGACCGATGACAGTTCAGCCATTGGCACAACTCCAGCGAAGCGTCGGGTACAGACCGATGATAATTCAGCCATTGGCTTAACCCTAGCGATGTCTCAGCCATTGGCACAACCTTAGCAATGCTTTGGGTACTAACCGATGACAGTTCAGCCGTTGGTACAACCTTAGTGAAGCGTTGGGTACTGACCGATGATAGTTCAGCCGTTGGCACAACCCCAGCGAAGCGTCGGGTACTGACCGATGATAGTTCAGCCGTTAGCTCAACCCCAGCGAAGTGTCGGGTACTGACCGATGACAGTATAGCCGTTGGTGCAACCCCACTGAAGTGTTGGGTACTGACCGATGACAGTTTAGCCGTTGGCTCAACCCCAGCGAAGCCTCGGGTACTAGCTGATGATAGTTCAACTGTTGGCATAACCCCAATAAAGCATCGGGTACTAACCGATGACAGTTCAGTCGTTGGCACAACCCTAGCGAAGCGTCGGGTACAGATCGGTGGCAGTTCAACCGTTGGTACAACCCCAGCAAAGTGTCGGGTACAGACCGATGATAATTTAGCCATTGGCTCAACCCCAACGACATCTCAGCCATTGGCCCAATCAAGCAAAGCATCAAAAATGATCCGGTGACAGAAACAATATAATAATCCATCCCCACAAAGGATAGATGATGGAATCTATTATACACATCCTCAAAAGGAGCACCAAGAAGGATTGGTGATTCAACCTCCTGTGGCCAATTATCGGTGAAAATTATCGTCGAGATATGCATCAGGAACACCCATTGAAGTAACTCCGCAGCAGAAATATCCCCAGTTAAGGAGCCTTTAGAAATGTACAATGCCATCAGCCGAAGGGAAACATACCTTAGGGAAAGTATTGACAGACGTGGGAAACCATTGGTCTCAGACCAAGGTAGCATCAATAATGTCACCCCCATCAAAATTGACAAAGCTATCACGAATAACGTTATCCCCAGCAGAAAGTGATAAAAGCATTCTATGATAGCTTAAATCTGATATCCTACCAGTAACCGCCTAACAGTGGTGCCCCAAGGGTTATCATGAATGACGGTATCCCAGCAGAAAGTGACGTGAACATTCAATGATAATCCTAACCCCTCGCAGGTATCTAACATTCATCATATGCATTACCTTGCCTTTGCATTTGCATTTCTAGTGTCTAGCAATCTTTATCCTATTCATTCCATTGCATTGCATGAACATGATAAAGAGGGGCATCTGTTGTGACGCCCCCAAATTCGGGACCGCCACTTGGTCACTTGAATTCGGTTCGTCACGTGCTCATGGTAATAAAATAATAACTAAAATCACACATTCACAGCGAAAGATCTAATTTAGAATAATATACAATAATTTATTATAATTATTCTCCCAAGTCTCGTAACCTACAGTACTTAATAGATTACATAATGATATCGAATAAAGACTTATTACATAATCCTACTTAAGCTTAAACATAGTCTGAAGACAGTCTTAATACAACATAACAATTTGAAACATAAAGGAACAAGCTAGTCGGTAGCCTTGCCCTTGCCCTTGTCTTTCCCAGAGACACTTCCCTGTTTCGCCTTAACTGAAAGGTTTTAAAATAAGCAAGAATGAGCACAAATTACCCAGCAAGTAACATACAGTAAGGGTGATGAGTATTATATCACGAGTTTAAAATATCAAAGTATAAACTCTAAGATAGTTCAGAGTTTCAGAATAATATCAGGAACAACAAATATCAACAATTCTCGAATCACATCTTTGGAATATGAAATGATAGTTCAAAATAGATCAATAGATATATATGAATTCAAAGGCTATCAACGTATCCAACTGGATAAAACAATTTATACTGAGCAGTCACTAAGGACTATTGAACATCTACTAGAATTACTAATATTAAACTGATAACCCAAAAGAAATAAGTATAATAGATGATCAGTTTACAATACTCAATGTTATGCATAACCACAGTAATATTCACGCGTGTGTTGGGGCTTCCAACAATAAACACTCCCCTTACCATAAGGGTTGTTCAACTCAGTTTTCAAGATGTTGCACCGATAAAAAGGTTTGGACAGTTTTATAAACATGCATATAGTCTAGCCGAATCAAGTGGTATAGACACTTTCAAAATATTCAAGAACAATACCAAGTTCAACATGAATAATAGCTTTCACAAGAGTTTAAACATACTAGCTCAAATGAACGAGTAAGACAACTTGCATTCAAAGAGATAGAGTTTAGATTCTCGCTTATAATACTCGTTCAATAAAGTAATACAAGGGTTAGGATACTTGCACTATAATGAGTGTAAGTCAGGAAACTTGCACAATCATAGATTTCCTTGCATAAGGTAAATGCGTCGGTTAGGATACTTGCACTATAAATGAGTGTAAGTTAGGAAACTTGCACAATCATAGATTTTCTTGCATAAAGTAAATGCATCGGTTAGGATACTTGCACTATAAATGAGTATAAGTCAGGAAACTTGCACAATCATAGATTTCCTTGCATAAAGTAAATGCGTCGGTTAGGATACTTGCACTATAAATGAGTGTAAGTCAGGAAACTTGCACAATCATAGATTTCCTTGCATAAAGTAAATGCGTCGGTTAGGATACTTGCACTATAAATAAGTGTAAGTCAGGAAACTTGCACAATCATAGATTTCCTTGCATAAAGTAAATGTGTCGATTAGGATATTTGCCTTAAGCGTAGTTTATCCACGTAAAGCCTAATATTGGTTCAAAGAATTTATGCTATCCTATTAATGCATATATATATATATACACATTAGTTATACACATCGGATTCACGTACTTAACATGTAAATTGAGCACATACATCAAGTTCTATCTTAGCTACACAATCAAATCGTATAACTATATATTAACAGAACACATAGTTTAATAATCAACTATAGTCCTTACTTGTAATTGTCTTAGAAAATCATACTTGAATAGTTTACGTCGTGTCCAACTATGTGAGTGTTCATATAGATCATGCGTAGCGACATAAAGAATACTAGGATGCAACCCTATAAGTTCAGAATACAACCATGCAACGTGTATGAAACTTAGTTTGCAAACATATCCGAGTTAGTCTTTAACAGTCATTTTAAACCAAGCCAAAGCAATCTAGTTCATATAGGCAATTTCAAATCATATCTCACACCTAGTTAAGTTACGAGCATATGCTAGCAAGTTCGGACTTAAATAACACATGCTTCGTCAAGGGTTGTTTTTAAAATCATAAGTTCTCTTTTTATGTTAAGTAAACCATGGAAACATGTATTGCACAAGAGGGACTCCATAAATTATGTTACATTTGCTTAGTATGAATTATAATTTCACTGCTCTCGGACTGGACAAATAGATAGTCATTTCTGGGCCTGTCTGCATAGCGGCGCTGCGGCGCGGCAACAATAGCAGCAAGCTGGCGCTGCGGCGCTGAAGGTGCTGTGGCACGGACACAATACCTGGAATCGACGCTACGGTGTGGGGACGCTGGGACTGAGGCACTGTGGCGCTGCAGCGCGCAGATAACGCTGCGCATCCGCGATGCAGACTTAGTTCCTGCAGTTCACGCTGCAGCCAAAACTGACCCAAAACTTCCCATTTCATCGATTTCAACATACCCATATGCTATTAGACTAACCTCTTTAACTTACTAACACATATATATGCTTATATAACAGTCAATCGCCATTTATCAATTCCCAAATTTATGAACTTCAACTAAATTCAAGAATTTGATGTTTTTACAGAAATTACAGAGGAAAATGGAAATGAAACACAAGAAAGCTATATAGTGATTCCATCATGTATGTATGTTCATATAACAACAATATAAGGGTTCTACAACCCAAACACAATCTAATTTGGTATAATCAAGAAATGTGATTTTTACAGAAAACGAAAATGAAGAACAAGAAGAGGGATTATACCTCTGTAATACGAATTAAGAACTTGCTGCTAAGGAATTCTCTACACTTCAGACTACTAACACTGATATATAAATGCTCTCAATTTATCTTAACCAAAATCTCAGCAAGTGAGTTTGTGAGGAAGAGAGTTCAATTTATAGAGGAATTCATACCCAGACAATACAATTGTCCATCAAATTAAACCAACGGGATTTGTGAATTGCATGGCGGTTAAGGAGTAGTAGATGGATTTGTGAATTGCATGAAGTAGTAGATAGATTAAACTCCTTATTAATTAAATATGTGATTTAATTTTAATAAGTTAGTTTTGTGAGCATATTTAAACCTTAACTGATTATGTGATTATGTGAGATAGAGCCTATGCAATAAATTGCTAGGATTATTTAAAGCAAGTCACTAATGGTTTATTTAAATTAGTGGACTAGCCCTGAGACTTTAATATCAGAGAATTGATAAGATTATTAAAAACTAAATATTCAACTTATTTGAGTATCGTGGTAGGATTTGAACGTGTTTGATTAATTTCAATTATGATTAATTTTTTGATAATGTGTTGATTAATAATTATTATGAATAAATAATAATTAATGAGTAAGAGATTAATAAATATAATAATATTATATTTATTTGATTAATTATTTCATACAAGCATGTGATATATTAAACCTTTAATATAAGATAGTTATCTATATTGTATATAATACAATGTGACTTTTGATATGGCTATGTATATTATATATAGACTATATAGTAAGATTTATTTGCATTAGTAGAGTTACACAATAATATTGTTTATGTGACATGAAGTGTGTGAGGAAACATTCATGTATACCTCATCAACATATAGTAATATCAATAAATAATTGATCTTAGTAAGTTATTATAATGATAATAGTTATAATAATGATTAATAATAATACCCAATTGCTTTACATTCGTTATTAAGGAAAATGTACATGGATTATATGTTGTGTACCTTTGTCCATTAAAGGAATAAACTCAAGTGTCTTTTTATGCTTAAGAGATGCTCGATATCTTAATTATGCTCCTAGCATAATTGGTATCATGGAGTCAAGTTTGCATGATGGTCCCATCCATTTTAATTGCTTTCCTGATCTTCCATTGAGTCTTTCTGATATTAATTTGTTAAAAGCCTTAACTCTGAATATTAAAACTGCTGGTGAGATAACTCAGATGATTGAGGGTTCTCAACCTCTAGCTTTAATATACAGAATTTATTATAAAGTTATGAAAACTAATTTAAATATTCATGCTCTTAACAAAAGCCCTAAAGATCATACTGTACTAATTCAAAGCAGTACTAGTAACGCTAATATTCAAACCCCAAAGACTATTCTTTGGAAAGATATTACGTTACCTAGTCAGTGGATTCTCCCTCAAGAAATTCCACAAAAACCACTTAGTAATAATTTATTAAATTTGGAAAATATTAAACAATTTTCTGATGGTACTGTTCGAATCAGCTTTGAACGTACTCAAAGACCTTTAATTATAGAAGAATTTACTAATTCTTCAGTTCCTTCTATTTCTAGAAGAGATACCGAGGTATTAAGTGATTTTTCTATTCCCGATATTAAAATAAAAGGTGTTTTGAATCAAGGGCAGACAAGTCATCCTTGCTATTCTCCAGCCTTTCCTGCTGAGGAAGAGCATGATGATGTGTCCCCTACAGTTTCTGTAGGACCTACCCCCTCTGATTTCGATGCTCCTGTTAATGACCAGTTAAGGGTTCTAACGAAAGCTAATAAATTAGATTGGGATAATCTGGTTGCAGATTTTAATTCTAAATCTAATCAAGATAAAAGACATGCTTTTCGTAATAATTACGATAAACATGATCGTGATAAAATCGTGCATAATTGGAAAAAATATGTAAAACTTAATAGAGAGAACCTTACATTTTATGATTGGTATGATAGATATCATTCACAGTGCAAAGTTCTTACTAAAAGTCAGTGGATGAAAGAGGATAAGTCTAAAATTTTAGCTTCCCATCCTCCTTTAGAAACTGTTCTTTTACAGGTTAAAAATACTTCAGTTACTGCCAGCCCCTTTAAAGTCGCTGATGGTAAAGCTGATGATAAAAAGATTATCGAACAAAATAATTTTACTAATCAATATTTGGCCACTATAGGTAAACAATTGGATAAAATTGAAGAAAAATTTGATAATGCTTTAGTTAAAAATCCTGAAAAGAAACTAGATCAACCTTTACTAACTCTCCCTGATAACAGAGATGGAAAGGGATTGCCAAGTAAAGATTCTGATTTAGTTAAAAGCATAGATAAACTAATTAAAAGAATTGGTTCCAGTACGGGTGAAGCTAGTGGAACTGTTGCCATCATTGATCAGATCCAAGAATCAGACGGTGAAAGCAATAGTGCCTCAGAAGAGTTTTCTGAGATCGCTTCTATTCCTGATATTAATGAACAATTAAACAAATTAACCTTTAATAATGCGAGTATAACAAAAAATTGGTATACTAGACCTACTCCCCCTGATCTTCAGTATGAGGAGAAAAATCTAGATAATCAATTTTCTGTTTCGTCTAATAAAATTTATGAATGGAACATTGATGGTTTTAGTGAGCATCAAATTCTCACTAAAATGAACCATTTGTCTATGGTAGCCAATAGTTATATTACAGCGTTTAGCAGTCTTACTCAGCCTGATATCGTTGAAATTCTAACTAACGGCTTCACTGGTGTTCTTCGTTCTTGGTGGGAAAAGCACCTAGACGAAGATGCAAGGAACTCTATTGTTCATGCTTACCAGCTGGATGACAATGGTCACCCTATTTTTAGAGAAGATATGGGTTTTGGTGTTCCTGATGGTATTAACACATTAATTTTTACTATAATAAAACATTTTATTGGAACTCCTAGTAACATCACTGAAAGGATTCACGACCAATTAAGTAATCTTACTTGTCCTACTCTAAGTGACTTTAGGTGGTATAAAGATGTTTTTATTTCTCGCGTTATGTTACGCAATGATAGTAATAAACCTTTCTGGAAAGAAAAGTTTGTTAATGGTCTCCCTTCCTTATTTGCTCATAAGGTTAGAGAAGAGCTTAGTAAAACCCTTGGATATATTGATTGTGATAACCTGACTTATGGCGACATAATCAGTTATATTCAAAAAATAGGTTTAAAAATGTGTATTGATTTTAAAATTGCTAAACAAGCTGCTAAAGATAAGAAGAAAGCTAAGTATGAGCTTGGTACCTTTTGTGAACAATATGGTTTGCCTCCTATTGCTCCTTCTAGGAGAAAACATAGGAAAAGGCAGGTCGAAAGTCACAAGAAACGTAAGCATCATAAGAAGCGCTCTAGCCAGGATAATAACAAAGAAAGCTATTATGATAAACCTAAGTCTAAAAGAACACATAGTAAAAAATCTTCTTCTAAACCTAATAATAAGAGTAAAATTACCTGTTTTAACTGTGGTAAAAAGGGTCATTATAAAAGTGAGTGTAAGTTAAAACAAAAATTAAGTCAATTAAATATTTCCACTGAAGATACTGAATTTTTTTTAGAGTTAATTAGAATTCAGACCGATAATGAAAGTGATCACTCTGCTATTCCTTATTCTTCTAATAATGAAAATAATAGTCCTACTCCTAGTGAAGATAATGAGGTCACTCTTTGTACTGAGAATTGTAGATCTGATTGCTGTAAAACTATTAACGTACTTAGCAAAGAAGATCAAGAAAGTTCTTTGCTGATTGAGTTAATTAGCAAACTTACAGACGAAGATTTAAAATTACAGTATATGAAACAATTAAAAGACTTATTTTCTAAAAACATTTCGGGAAAAAATAAGATAATAAAAGGAAAAGAGAAACCTGTTATTAGTCTTAATAAAACTCTTGAGAGATTTAAAGTTGCTGAGAGAGAAGTTACTCTCCCAGAACTAAATCAAGAAGTCAATAAGCTTAAGAAAGAAATTTCTAGTCTTAAGACTGAAATTTCAGACTTGAGAAGTGATATGACTGCTTTGGCTGCTAAAGGTTCAGAACTTCATATTTCTGATTCTTCAGATAATGAAGATCAACCTGAAACTTCAAGAGTCAAGGATGAAGAGTCTCTCCTTATTGTTCAAGGAAAGTCTTTAAAAAGATTAAAAGATATAACCATTCAAAAATGGTATATTTTAGTTCGCTTAATGGTTGACGGAACTTTTGCTATCCAACTTCCTGCTCTTGTTGATACTGGTGCAGATCTTAACTGCATACAGGAAGGTTTGATCCCTACAAAGTTTTATGTAAAAACCAGTGAGCGTTTAAACTCTGCTAATGGTAGTAGTATGGAAATAAAATATAAGCTTCCTAAGGTTCATATTTGTCAAAACAATATGTGTTTTAAAACTTCTTTTGTCTTAATTCGCAATTTGACTGACAAAATAATCTTAGGTCTACCGTTTATATATTTATTATATCCATTTACTACTAGTAATAATGGTTTAACAACTGAGCATCTTGGGCAAAAGGTGGTATTTGAATTTATCACTCAGCCTAAAGATAGAGACTTGAAATTCATTCAAGATGAATCCATTTCTAAGTCGCTCAATTTGTTAAATTGTAAAACCGCCCAATTAAAATTCTTAAAGCAAGAGATTAAATATAAGCAGGTTGAAGATCTTCTCTTACTTGATAAAATACAAGATAAGATTGAAGAACTTCGGTTGTTTATGGTTAAAAACTTATGTGCTGATTCTCCTAATGCCTTTTGGCATCGTAGGAAACATGTGGTTAGACTACCTTATGCTAAGGAATTTAAGGAACATCTAATTCCTACTAAGGCTAGACCTATCCAGATGAGTCATCAGCAAATGGAACTTTGCAAACAAGAGATTAACGACTTGCTTGCAAAAGGGTTAATAAAACATAGTAAATCACCTTGGTCTTGCCCAGCCTTTTATGTTAATAATGAAGCTGAGAAAGAGAGAGGTGTTCCTCGTCTTGTCATTAATTATAAGCCTCTTAATAAGGTTCTTGAATGGATTAGGTATCCCCTACCTAATAAGGAAGACCTTCTTAGTCGCTTAGGAAATGCCACTATTTTTAGTAAATTTGACCTTAAGTCAGGATTTTGGCAAGTCAGTATTCATCCGTCTGATAGGTATAAAACTGCCTTTACCACCCCCTTTGGTCATTATGAATGGGTTGTTCAAGCATTTGGCTTGAAAAACGCTCCCAGTGAATTTCAAAATATTCTCAATGAGATTTTTAATCCTTTCAGTCATTTCATAATTGTTTATATTGATGATATCCTTGTTTTCTCTAAATCAATTGATGAACATTTCAAACATTTGAATTCGTTCTTCAAAGCCATCAAAGTCAATGGTTTGGTTCTTTCACCAACTAAATGTTGCCTTTTCCAAGTTAAAGTTAAGTTTCTTGGTCATGATATTCATCGTGGTTTGGTTCGTCCAATCCAAAGAGTTATTCAATTCGCTGATAGATTTCCTGATAAAATCATTGATAGAACTCAACTCCAGAGGTTCTTAGGATCTCTTAATTATGTTGGCAAATTTTATAAAAACTTGCGAAAAATCTGTAAACCTTTGTTCCTTCGTTTACAGAAAAATCCTCCTCCCTGGACCGATGAGCATACTGCCATCGTTCAGCAAGTCAAAAAATATGTTAAGGTCCTTCCTTGCCTTGGCATATCTAATGAATCTGCTTTCAAAATTGTTGAAACTGACGCCTCCGAAATTGGCTTCGGTGGCATTCTAAAGCAGAAGTTGACTCCTGCTTCTTCTGAGCAAATTGTTCGGTTCCACTCCGGCGCGTGGAATCAAGCACAATTAAATTATAGCACAATTAAAAAAGAAATTTTAGCTCTAGTTTTTTGTATTAGTAAATTTCAAAATGATTTATTAAATCAAAAAATTCTTGTTCGTATTGATTGTAAATCAGCTAAATATATTTTCGAAAAAGATGTTAAAAACATTGCTGCTAAACATATTTTTGCCAGATGGCAATCTATATTGAGTATTTTCGATTTTGACATTGAATATATTTAAGGTAGTGATAATTCTGTTCCTGATTTTTTAACTCGGAAATTTATTAATTCAGGTACCCCTCAAGTTCAAAATGAGTGTGAGAGGGAAAGATAAAAGTGTTCGGCCCCCTGGCCCTCCAGGCCCAGGCCCGCCTAGTCAGAAGCCCGTGGGAGCTATAATCCCTCATCCAGTTACCCCCCTTACTATAGTTAATAGGTTCACCCCTCTTGTTTCTAGTTCAAAGCCCTATAGTTCAGCTTTGGTTCAACCCCCACTAATGGTTGATCCATATGCTTCTACCAGTAATCCTCCTGCTGGTCAGCGTATTCAAACTGAATACATCCCTGTTTTTAGCACCAATTTATTTCATATTGAACGACATATGAAATCGATTGATAATCCAGTAAAATTAGCTGCCCAGTTTTTCCCATCTGGTTGGCATTTCATTCCTTCGGCTCCTTATAAATCTCTTATGTATTATAAGGATGTCCTCTTGCAAACTCAGTCAATTGCAATTAAACCTATTTATGATAGAAATGATTCTTCAAAAATCATCTATCATTCTCTTTATATTAAACAGATTATCTCCATGCCTAACTGGGGAAATCATCCGTCTGATCTTAGGCAGTTAGAAGGTCATGATGGCCAGTTTTGCTATTATGATTACATGGAAGCTTGGAACAGGGTTTTTCTGTTTCAAACTCCATCGTTTAGTCATTCGTGGTTCATACAATTTGACCACAAATTTAAAAGTCAAATTCCTCATTGGTTTGTTTTGTGGTGGGAACGTTATGGTCTCATCTTTGATATTCTTCCCATTGAGCTTCAGACTGTTCTTAATGTCTTTAGTTCTAGGGTTCCTGTTGTGCAGACTAATTGCTGCATTCCAGTTATTCTTCATTTCACTAGTAAGTATAAAGTCCCATGGATCCTTAGATGGAACTATGGATTTTATTCTCCGGTTGTCAATGTTGCTCTTTCTTCTGTGGTTTCTCCAGAAAAGGGTGCTTCTAGTAATCACCTTAATCAAATTACTCATGTTACTCATGAGTTTTCTGTTAAGTGGTGGGATAAGTTTGATCCTTATCGCATCGTTGGTCAAGTTCAGAAGGAGTTTCCCAATCCTTCCCCTATTCAAACGATTCCTCTTCCAAAGGAATCATCTTCTAGTAAATCAAAATCCAAGAAATCTTCTGTTTCAAAGTTAGATTTTGCGGATATTGATCATTGTACTAATAATGAGTTGAAACAGTTATCCCGTTTGATTCAGAAAAGAATGGATAAACTCAGTGAGGACTCAGTTCCTTCTGTTTGTTCAT
The DNA here is from genome assembly GCA_020205555.1 of Panax stipuleanatus. Classification (NCBI taxonomy): domain Eukaryota; kingdom Viridiplantae; phylum Streptophyta; class Magnoliopsida; order Apiales; family Araliaceae; genus Panax; species Panax stipuleanatus. The sequence continues at coordinate 52,732,758 of CM035126.1, read as the reverse complement.
CTTCTTCTTCTCATTCCAGTCATCATTCTAGCCCTAATGATCCGTACGGAAGCATCTCTCTTCAAGATGCTCAGGACCCATTTGCCTAGAATTCCTACAGTTACTCTGGTCAGCCTCGTTGCAAGATGCTCCTGCCCGCGCAGCCCGTGCTTCTTTGTCTAAAGTAGCCGAAAGCAGTTGCTGAGTCATTTGTCGTCTTGTATGAGTCTTGTTATGTTTGTCGGCCATATGGCCCCTTTAGTCAAATGTTTGTCTGTATTTTATTTTAACGCGTCTGTAATAGTAAAAAGCTGTTTGTATTAGTCAAAAGTTGTAATAATGCTTTCATCTTTTGATAAAGCATTACTGTTGTTCAATAGTCATTCATGTTTTGTAATTATTGAGTTGTATTCACTTCGCCTTTTCTCTTCCTATATAAGAGAGGCTCAGTCATTGTTGAGAGGCAGGATTTAGTAATCCAATAGAAAGCTTGTGAAGACTTAGATTCCTATCTAACGAATCTTCAGCTCTCTTGCCTTCTCTCTTAGTTATGTTAGGTTTCTACAATCGAGTCAATTTGTTGTAAGTTACCAAGTTATTAGTTTGTAATTATTTCCAAAGTTCAATAAAAGTTTTATTTTATTTAAACTCTTGTTAACCCTTTGATTAAACTTATGAACTGCTGTTATTATTTCTTATATTTGGCCACTATAGGTAAACAATTGGATAAAATTGAAGAAAAATTTGATAATGCTTTAGTTAAAAATCCTGAAAAGAAACTAGATCAACCTTTACTAACTCTCCCTGATAACAGAGATGGAAAGGGATTGCCAAGTAAAGATTCTGATTTAGTTAAAAGCATAGATAAACTAATTAAAAGAATTGGTTCCAGTACGGGTGAAGCTAGTGGAACTGTTGCCATCATTGATCAGATCCAAGAATCAGACGGTGAAAGCAATAGTGCCTCAGAAGAGTTTTCTGAGATCGCTTCTATTCCTGATATTAATGAACAATTAAACAAATTAACCTTTAATAATGCGAGTATAACAAAAAATTGGTATACTAGACCTACTCCCCCTGATCTTCAGTATGAGGAGAAAAATCTAGATAATCAATTTTCTGTTTCGTCTAATAAAATTTATGAATGGAACATTGATGGTTTTAGTGAGCATCAAATTCTCACTAAAATGAACCATTTGTCTATGGTAGCCAATAGTTATATTGCAGCGTTTAGCAGTCTTACTCAGCCTGATATCGTTGAAATTCTAACTAACGGCTTCACTGGTGTTCTTCGTTCTTGGTGGGAAAAGCACCTAGACGAAGATGCAAGGAACTCTATTGTTCATGCTTACCAGCTGGATGACAATGGTCACCCTATTTTTAGAGAAGATATGGGTTTTGGTGTTCCTGATGGTATTAACACATTAATTTTTACTATAATAAAACATTTTATTGGAACTCCTAGTAACATCACTGAAAGGATTCACGACCAATTAAGTAATCTTACTTGTCCTACTCTAAGTGACTTTAGGTGGTATAAAGATGTTTTTATTTCTCGCGTTATGTTACGCAATGATAGTAATAAACCTTTCTGGAAAGAAAAGTTTGTTAATGGTCTCCCTTCCTTATTTGCTCATAAGGTTAGAGAAGAGCTTAGTAAAACCCTTGGATATATTGATTATGATAACCTGACTTATGGCGACATAATCAGTTATATTCAAAAAATAGGTTTAAAAATGTGTATTGATTTTAAAATTGCTAAACAAGCTGCTAAAGATAAGAAGAAAGCTAAGAATGAGCTTGGTACCTTTTGTGAACAATATGGTTTGCCTCCTATTGCTCCTTCTAGGAGAAAACATAGGAAAAGGCAGGTCGAAAGTCACAAGAAACGTAAGCATCATAAGAAGCGTTCTAGCCAGGATAATAACAAAGAAAGCTATTATGATAAACCTAAGTCTAAAAGAACACATAGTAAAAAATCTTCTTCTAAACCTAATAATAAGAGTAAAATTACCTGTTTTAACTGTGGTAAAAAGGGTCATTATAAAAGTGAGTGTAAGTTAAAACAAAAATTAAGTCAATTAAATATTTCCATTGAAGATACTGAAATTTTTTTAGAGTTAATTAGAATTCAGACCGATAATGAAAGTGATCACTTCATATAACCTAAGTGTATTATATTATATAGCCTAAGTATGGGCATATATTATACACACATTGCAAGATTGTTGAGTAAGTGATTGTCCCATAATAAGAGCCTATTTCCTCTTATTTCTTCCCACGTGAACAAGCAAGAAGCTAGCTACTCTATCTCTTTCTCTCAAATTCAACAAACATAGCCATAATCATGAGATGGGGAGTGGGATTCATGAGTGGAATCACCAACCCTCACCAACTCTTTCTTATCTATTGAACATACTTGCAATCCTATGGTTTAATTTGAGGTGGAATGGAAATGTCTAGATATCCATTTCGCTATAAGTAAAGCTCCCCTTCTTCTCATTTCATTTGCTGAGGATTTTAATTGAGTTAGGAAGGAGTATTAGAGTAACATTGTGAGTATCATAGTAGCATTATAGAATCTATTTAGCAGCAAAGTCATATAGCAAAGGTATAACTTCATTTTAGTTTCTATAAAATTTATAAGTTTTGATTATTGAATTGATCATGGGTTGATTAATTAATAGATTGGAATATGTTGGTTAAGTGTTATACAAGATGTTAAACATGTTAGAATTACAATGTGTTATGTTAGAATCAATTTTCGTAGGAAAATTTTTGAGTTGGGCTAAGTTCTGCCGTTGCTGGGAAGCTACTGTCATTGGCCAACCGCCTGCGCAGCTGCACCAGTTATGTACTGGCCAGCGGCGCAGCTACGTCGGGCCCTGGACAGAGTTTTCTGTTTCCTGCTATAAACTGTTATGTGCTATCATGAAGTACCTTGTTAAAGCAAGTATGTGAACATGATTAAACTATAAATATTAGTACAAGGACATGGTATAAGTAGGTATTCCTTGATGCTACACATATATGTCATGGCCATGTTTTACGAAAGAAAAACATATGTTTTAAAAGGAAACTTATAGTTTTAAAAGTGAACCTTGTCACGAACATAACATGTGTGTTTTCTGATTTTGTAAACACAATAGTATGGTTTATATTGACCTAAAATGCATGTTTAAAGTGTTAGTCATACACTAGCATACTTGGTTTAATGATTCATGAGGTTTTCGAAATGAGAAACTTAAGACTTTTGAAAATAAACTTGACCAAGACTTGAGTCTTTTAGATTCTGACCATTTGAGAACATATATGTGGTTTATATATGAGTTCTAAGACATACGAGTTATGAGCACAAGGCACTTAACATGTACTATGATACCTTGTTGACTTAGTGTGACTTTCAATGAGAAAACATAGGATGTGAAAGCTAGCGACATTGATTACCATGTGAGTTATGTTATGGTCACGCAAGTATATTAACATAGACCTCGTTTGGTCAAAGCGTGAATTTTGCATATGCGCATATTCATAGAAAATAAATTTCTAAGGCATAACCTATGTAATTTAAGTATATATGAGTAATATACGCACAAGCATGCTTACTAAGTATGGTTAGTCCGTGATGTGGTAATATAACTATATAGCTAATCCTTGAGACATGAAATTGATTAACTTAAGGTATTTGAATTACCGACATGAAGACATATGATTTTGACCTGAATAGGGTGAGCAGGCTAGGATTCAAACTTGAAAGTATATTCTTGAAGCATGATTACTTGAAATGCTAAATGTTCAAACCTATGTTGATGTATAGAAACTAGATACTCTAGTACTATTAAATCAAGGACAGAGTTAATTGTTTATAAACCCAGTCAAAGTGATTGACTTACGTGAATTACATGATAAATTTATATGATGATTAGATTCTTGTAAGTGTAGACTCGTATTAGTTTACACATACTAATTGAGAGATCAACTTATTAATGTTAGGTCATTTCAACGCAATTTAATTAAAGCTAGAACTTATTCGTAGCTAAACAAATAGGCAAGTATTCTAAATTCTTGCACTACCCTATTCAATGAATCATGTAAGCGAGTTTTTTTCCTTCACTTGATTTGAATGCAAGTTCTCTTACACTCTTCATTGTGCAAGTTCCTATCCTTCTCATATTGTATTGAGCAGGTTATTATCGTATTGACGGTTAATTATTTAAAGCTTGAACTTTATTTCCAAGCATGCTATTAGGTGGTTTAATACTTTACAATTATTCCACATCGATATTATTGTTATTCGCACTTGGTGCACTTGAGTTCGTACAGTCTTGGACTTGTACATCATTTAAAGTTCTATAATTCTTGAACTGTGTGAGATAGAGTCTGAACCCTTGTTCGGTCAGACAGGTATATGAAATTTTATAAAATCTATCCAAACCAATTGATGATAAGGATTCTTAGACTGAAAGAACACCCTTATAGTATATGGGAGTAGCATGTATCTAATATAAGATATAAACAGCAGAGTTGAATGTTATGCATATACATGGCGTACGCAAGGCTGATCCCCTCAAGTACTTATTCTGTAGCCAGTAACCAAAGGGTGAATCAGCTATTGATTCCATTGGAGTTTTATAGTTCAAAAGTCTACTTGACTACCAGTTATTCTAAAAGCAATCATTATTCTTGCTTTCGATATTCATATTGTTGAATTCATTGTCAGATATTTTCTATTCATCATGATATATCCTTTATTGTTGTATTTAAACTTGCTGAGCAAACTTGTTGCTATTCTTGCTATATCATAACTTATATTGTAGTTAAGCCCGAGACTTCAGGGAAGGACAAGGGTAAAGGGAAGATGTAGGATTAGTTTGCAAGGAGCAGACTTTATCTTTATGTTTAATTAAATTTTTGTTATGTAATATGAACCCTAATGACTATTCTAGGGTATGTTTGTATGACTGTTTTAAGGTTATCGAATCTTGGGACTAGTAACACCTTTTGAATGAACGACGTACGTTTATTATATTCCGCATTTAGTTATCGTATGTTGCTTAGAGGTGGATGTTTATATTGTATCGTGACGATCCGGACCGGGGTCAGAGGACCCGAATTCGGGGGGTGTCACAAGTTGGTATCAAAGCTTTAGGTTATAAACATTAGGAATGCGAAACGTAGGTTATAACCTAAGTAGAAAACTCAAGTAGAGTATGTAGGTGATGGGTTGAGGAGATCCATGGGGTTTTATTGTGATACTGAAGTTGTTTATTTGAATCAAATATGATTGATAGACGTCTTAAACTTCTTAATGCTAACATGAATAGCATATCACATTAAGTCTAATGTTTCCTTCCTTTCCTCAGGATCATGCCGCTTAGGAGACTACCGCGGAACTAGAGGGAGGATGGATCCGTTAATAATGGTGGAGGGGAAAATGTCGACCCTATGCAGAACTTCATTAACTTGTTAACTGAGGCAATGCAGAACAGACCCCAGCCAGCAGCAGGGCAGCCAGGACATCACTTGGCGAGCTTTAAGGACTTTAAATTGGTAGGACCACCGTAGTTTCGGGGAACCTTAGACCCAATCGAAGCCCAAACCTGGATAAAAGAGATGGAGAAAGTGTTTGAGGTCGCACGAGTGGCCGAAGCACAGAAGACGGGTTTTTCCACTTTCATGATGAAGGGCGAAGCTAACTATTAGTGGAAGGCCAATAAGGGACAGGCAGGCAAAGGAGTTATTCCTTGGGATAAATTTAAGGAACTATTTCTCGAGAATTACTTCTCGGAGAATACACAACAGGATAAGGAAGTTAAGTTTCTAGAGTTGAAACAAGGTAGTATGTCTGTCGCAGAATACGCGGAAAGATTTAACGAGTTGGCCCGATTCGCTTCACATCAGGTTGACACGGAGGCCAGGAAGGAAAGGAGGTTCGAATTAGGACTGAAACCATGGGTGCAGAAAGAAGTTGCGGTATTGAAGATTAAGACTTAATCTGATCTACTGGAAAGGGCTATCATTGCCGAAGGAGGCAATGAAGCCATTGCTCGATTCAAACAAGAAAAGAAGACCGGTCAAGAGGGACAAAAAGGGGGAAGCAGCGAAGGCAGCAACCCCAACAAGCGTAAATGGACGGAGAGCCAATCCTCTAGAGGTAACAAGTCCGGAGGAGAGGCCAAGAAAAGTGTAAAGTGCAACCACTGTGGGAGGAATCACTCGGGGGAGTGTATGAAGGGAAAGAGTGTTTGTTACCGTTGTGGACAACCGGGGCACATGGCTCCTCAGTGTCCGAATAAGCAGAAAGGAGGGTGTTTCTCGTGTGGAGCCCCAGACCAACAAATCAAGGACTGCCAAATGAAAAAGGGCGATGCAGCTAGCAACAACCGCAACAACAATAACGGACTGAGCATCGGAGGGCCAGCCAGTCAAGCCAACAGACCAACGGCACGCACGTTCAATATGATCGTTCAGGATGCGGTGGAGTCTAAGGACGTGGTGTCAGGTATCATCCCGATCAATGATATTGATGCTTATGTGTTATTTAATTCGGGTGCTACCTGCTCTTTTGTTTCCAAAGAATTTGCTAAACGGTTAGACTTACCCCGTGAAAGATTAGAACACCCTATGAACGTAGAAGTAGCGAACAAGGAAATTATTCTCCTATAATACATTCATAGGAACTGTTATACTGAATTACGAGGATTTAAGCTCAACGTGGATTTGATACCGATTCATTTGGGGGAGTTTGATGTAATCCTTGGAATGGATTGGTTAACGAATCACAGAGCAGTTATTGACTGTAAGAAGAAGTGCGTACACCTTAAGACTCACAAGTCAAAAGTGGTATTTTATGGTAATAAATCGCCGAGACAATCTCATTGTCTGACGATGATGCAAGCACAGAGATTGCTTAGGAAGGGTTATGTAGGTTATTTGGCTCACGTGGTTGATACTCGACGAGTCGAGGGTGAACTGGGTCAGATACCTATTGTTAGGGAATTCGTCGATGTCTTCCCAGACGAGATTTTGGGATTGCCACCGGATAGAGAGATTGAGTTTGTTATCGATTTGGCACTAGGGACAGCAATCGTATAGCACCGTTAGAGATGAAAGAACTGATGCCTCAATTACAAAAGTTATTGGATAAGGGATACATTCGATCGAGCGTATCACCGTGGGGAGCACCAGTCTTATTTGTGAAGAAGAAAGATGGATTGCTCAGACTTTGTATCGACTACCGAGAGTTGAACAAGGTCACCATTAAGAACAAGTACCCATTGCCTAGGATCAACGATTTGTTTGATCAGTTGAAGGGGGCGAAGTACTTTTCAAAGATTGACTTGAGGACCGGTTATCATCAACTGAAGGTGAGGCCGGAGGATATTCCAAAGACGGCATTCAGAACTCGGTATGGACACTTTGAGTTTCTGGTAATGTCATTCGGATTGACGAACGCACCGGCAACATTTATGGACTTGATGAACAGAGTGTTCAAACAGTATTTGGATAAGTTCGTTGTCGTATTCATCGATGACGTTCTGGTGTATTCAGAGACCGAGGAAGAACACACCGAGCATCTTCGAATAGTGTTAGAGACATTAAGGAGATAGAAGCTGTATGCAAAATTCTCCAAGTGTGAGTTTTGGTTGCAGAGAGTGCAATTTTTAGGGCACGTTATCGACAAGAATGGTGTTTCGGTGGACCCAGCAAAAGTAGAAGCGGTTATCAATTGGGAAGAGCCTAAGACGCCGACAGAAATTAGGAGTTTCTTAGAATTGGCGGGATACTATCAGAGATTCATCCAAGATTTTTTGAAATTAGCATCGCTGTTGATCAATCTTACTAGAAAGACAGTTAAGTTCATTTGGACGGAGAAGTATGAAGAGAGTTTCCTAGAGTTGAAGAAGAGGCTTAGTCAAGCACCTGTGTTAGCTTTACCAGATAACACGGGAGGGTTTATAGTGTATAGCGATGCGTCACACAAGGGTCTTGGCTGTGTACTAATGCAACACGGCAGGGTCATTGCGTACGCTTCACGTCAGCTAAAAAATTATGAGAAGGGTTATCCGACTCATGACCTGGAATTAGCAGCAGTAGTTTTTGCCTTGAAGATTTGGAGGCATTATTTGTATGGTGAGAAGTGTGAGATATATACGGACCACAAGAGTCTGAAGTATATCTTCACGCAGAAAGAATTAAATATGAGGCAGCGCCGATGGCTAAAATTGATCAAAGATTATGATTGTGAGATTCTATACCATCCAGGCAAAGCAAATGTAATGGCAGATGCCTTGAGCAGAAAAGGCAGATAGCAGTTATCGAAGTTAACCGTTCAAGAAGAGTTAGTAAAAGATTTTGAATGACTAGATTTGGAGGTTAAGTATCCGATGGAGACCGACAAGAAATTATTTACAGTGACAGCGAGCCCGACTTTATTAGATAAGGTTAAGGAGGCACAAGAGAAGGACGAAGATTGTGATATTATCAAGAAGCGGATTGTCGAAGGTGATGATTTAAAATTCAAGATTGATAGCACTGGACTGTTAAGGTTTAAAAGACGAATTTGGGTATCGTTGGTACCGGAACTGAGAGAAGAGATTTTGCAAAAAGCACACAGTACGAGATACTCGATACACCCAGGAAGCACGAAGATGTACCAAGACTTGCATCATCACTTTTGGTGGCCAAACATGAAGAGGGAAGTTGCAGAATGCGTAAGTAGGTGTTTAACTTGTCAAAGAGTCAAGGCAGAGCACCAACGACCAAGCGGGTTATTACAACCGTTAGAGATTCCATAATGGAAATGGGAGCACATCACGATGGATTTTGTGGTGGGATTTCCGGCAATGCAAAAAGGGCACGACGCCATATGGGTAATTATAGATCGTCTTACAAAGTCAGCTCACTTTTTGCCGATTAAGATTAAGTATAGTTTGGACCAACTAGCCAGATTATATGTCAAGGAAATTATCTCGAGTCATGGGGTGCCGATATCTATTGTATCTGATAGAGATCCACGATTCACGTCGAATTTTTAGAAGAGTCTTCAAGAGAGATTGGGGACACAGTTACGAATGAGTACCGCGTATCATCCGCAGACCGATGGGCAAAGCGAAAGAACAATTCAAACACTTGAAGACACACTCCGAGCTTGTGTAATGGACTTCAAGGGCAGTTGGGAGGATCACCTTCTATTAGTAGAATTTACGTACAACAATGGTTATCACTCTAGTATTGGAATGCCACCGTACGAAGCGCTGTATGGGAGAAAATGTTGAACACCGTTGTGTTGGGACAAAGTTGGAGAACATCTACTGTTGGGACCAGAATTGGTACAGCAGACTGTAGAGATTATCAAGGTGATAAGAGCACGACTGGTAGCGACTCAAGATCGCCAGAAGAAGTATGCGGACTTGCATCGCAAGAAGAAAGAATTTGAATTAGGAAGCTATGATTTACTGAAAGTATCTCCCTAGAAAGGGAAGATTAATTTTGGGAAGAAAGGCAAGTTGAGCCCTAGGTTCATAGGACTGTTTGAGATTCTGAGGCGAGTCGGTGAAGTGGCGTACGAGGTGGCGTTACCTCCTGAACTTGAGCACATTCACAAGGTGTTTCATGTGTCAGTGTTGCGGCCGTATAAACCAGCCTACAAGCACGTTATCTCCTATGAACCTATCCAAGTCGAGAAAGACTTATCATACGAGGAAGTTCTTGTCCAGATACTAGATAGGAAGGAACAGAAGCTGAGGAATAAGATCATTCATTCTGTTAAGATTCTTTGGAGGAATCACACAGTCGAAGAAGCTACATGGGAGCTAGAAGAGAAAATGAGAGCGAATTATCCGTTTTTATTTGAGTAACCTTATTTTTACAATTCCGAGGACGGAATTTTTATAAGGGGGGAGGGATGTAACGATCATAAATTTTAAACTCCTTATTAATTAAATGTGATTTAATTTTAATGAGTTAGTTTTGTGACCATATTTAAACCTTAACTGATTATGTGATTATTTGAGATAGAGCCTATGCAATAAATTGCTAGGATTATTTAAAGGAAGTCACTAATGGTTTATTTAAATTAGTGGACTAGCCCTGAGACTTTAATATCAGAGAATTGATAAGATTATTAAAAACTAAATATTCAACTTATTTGAGTATCGTGGTAGGATTTGAACGTGTTTGATAAATTTCAATTATGATTAATTTTTTGATAATGTGTTGATTAATAATTATTATGAATAAATAACAATTAATGAGTAAGAGATTAATAAATATAATAATATTATATTTACTTGATTAATTATTTCATACAAGCATGTGATATGTTAAACTTTTAATATAAGGTAGTTATCTATATTGTATATAATACAATGTGACTTTTGATATAGCTATGTATATTATATATAGACTATATAGTAAGATTTATTTGCATTAGTAGAGTTACACAATAATATTGTTTATGTGACATGAAGTGTGTGAGTAAATATTCATGTATACCTCATCAACATTGTGACGCCCCCAAATTCAGACCGTCACTGATCTCTAATTTGGTTCATCATGTACTAATTCTAATAACAACTAAAATCCCAAACAATGGAATAACAGAATAATTCACATTGATATAACATAAATATTCTCGTCCCAAGTCTCGAAACTATTACTAATACACTTCATAACTTAAACCAAACATTTCTTAATACATAACATTAAATAAGTCTTAATACAACATAACGGAAACATCCTAATATAGAAAAGCACAGCTACTCCATAGCCTTGCCTTCGCACTTGTCCTGTCCTGGGGTTCCACCTTGCCCTGCCCTAACTGAAATGTTTATGGGAAGCAAGAGTGAGCAACAAATTTGCTCAGCAAGTAATATGCCAATAAATGTGAACAAGAATATATACAGTTCTAAATCTCAAGGGTAAAATGGTAATTAATCGCTTAGGATTTCAAATAAGAATGTTGTGAACAAAATAAATAGTAATGACTTCCAAATCTATTCTGTGAAGTTGAATAAGGACTACTACGGGTCGAGAAGTTATTAAAGGATTCAAAAGTTTCAACAATTTCAAGTGAATGAATAGATATCACTAAGTGTCGCTATGGACCAAGGATTGATAAAAGAATCCAACGAATTCAAAGTTTCAAGTAAATAAATACTGGATACTGAGTGGTCGCTAAGAACCACGAACTTCTACTAGACTCACCAAAAATATTTCTGGTAACCCAACCAAGTACAATTAGGGGATCAGCCTATCGTACCTGGAGTTATGCATAACCTACCACACCACTGTCGGCACCCCGACTATATAGTTCACCTTTTTACAAGGGTTGTTCAACTCAGTCAATTTATAAGAGTCTGCACCAAGGTAAATGGTGTGGATTGCTTTCCAATTCATGATATTGGTCTAGCCGAATTAAATAGCGTAGACAATTTCAATAATGTATATAAGAACAATTTATGAGTTCAATACTCACAACAATAATTCGAAGAATATAATCGTGATTTAAATCAAACTATGAAACATAAGTTTGTAAGACAAGAATTATTCTAGCACCTATTTACTCGTACGACCAAAGTTAGTACAAGATCGAATATGTTTTCAATGAACAGTATAAATTAAATACTTGCTCAATAAAAGAGTAGTCAGATACTTGCCATTAATATACAAGAAAGGTTTCAAGGAAACTTGCACAATGAAAGAGTATAAGTTAGGGAACTTGCTTACGACGTTCCTCGAATAAGTAACCACAAGGATAGGATACTTGCAACACAATAAAAGTACGGTTCAGATAATTGCACTATAAATGAGTGTAAGTCAGGAAACTTGCCTTATGCGTAGTTTATCCTCGTTAAGTAAATCAACACTTTCAAATCCCTATCATAATATAGTTACGTATATATATATATATATATATGATATCCATTAGTCATACAGTTTAACGTTATACTTTATCTCATATATATCATCCACATATAAGTTAAATCTTTAACCTTACTATACAGTCATATATAGTATTATATTTAATTCACAAGTCTTAACTAATATACCTTTATCCTCAACGTTCCTCTTTTTGAGTTTAAACACGTTCTCATATCATATAAGATCGCAACAATTAGCAAACATGTTCTCATATTATTAATATCACATAAGACCATTATTAATACTAAATGTATTTTATTTTAGCAAGTTATGGCATTCCCATAAGTTAACCGTCAAAATCGAGTTCAAGTAACATCATATAATATCACGTAGTATGTATACATGTTTAAAGGATACTTTTTATGTGTATACAACCTTTTCTTGTTCCAATCATACATGCAATAGATTCTAAGTTAACACTTTCAATAATTTAAAGCCATCCAAGGTCATGGAATTCACAAGGCCTATCATGCTCGCTCTTTAAAGACATAAGGTATTCATATACTTTGCATTAGGCATACTTATGAGTATTCACATTTCATACATGTAACTATTACAGTTATTAGTTGAAAACATGCTTCGTTTACGCTAAATTTTAATCATGACCTCTAACATGGTATGTATACATGCATGACGTTCATGAAGTCAATAGTATTAACACGTTCATAAACTTCAGAATTTAAACTTCAAGTTAACATGTCAAGGTGTACGTTTAAAACTTGTATTCTCATTAGTAAAGCTCACTAATAAGGCCTAACATGCTCATACTATCTAGATTCATATGTTAACATGTTTGACATGCATTTCAAGGTCATATAACATGCTCGAAAAATCAAAACCTAGAATCCTAATATAAAATGTTAGAGTCCATGTTCAACGCTTGAGTTTTCGTTGGAAAGGTTCACTATTAAGGTTCATATGCTCAAGTTACATTATGAAGCTCAGATACGCAAGTTAACATTCATATCATGTGTTTTTAGGTCATACAAATATGTTTCAAAAGTCAAAATGTCAATATAAAGCTAACATGTCAAAGTTCCTCTTTTCATAACTTTCAATTTTCTTCGAAATACTCAACTAAAACGACTAGCATGGATTACTATAACCTAGTACCCTTATTCCATATGTTATTGTGAGTTATATGCACATCCTAACAGTACAACATGCTCACTATATCAGAAGATATAATAGAAATCACTAACAAATTCTGCAGTGGCGCGCGGCCGCGCCCAAATTGTACTAGGGAGACGCGCGACCGTGCGGCTCCCATTCCAGTCCAGAGAGCAGCTAGCCTTGGCAACCATTATCCCAAATCACAAAATTACTTCACGAAAACTTTTCTAAACAGTTGCATTGTGGTTTAAACATGTTTGTAAGTCTATATATCAACTAACTAAGCAATTCATATTTCAATTGTCATCAATTTCCACAATATTAAGAATTCAAGAATTTGCAGAAACAGAAAATGGAAATGAAGAACTTGAGAGTATACCTCTGCAATGTAATTGGGCTTGCTGCTATCTCAAGAACACTGATATATATGTATATATATAACTCTTAACTCAACACTTATGTAAACTCTCAGCGAATGAAAAGAGAGGAGAAGAGCTTGCATTTATAGGACAACTAATTTCCAGATAATGAAATTTTCCACCAAAACAAACCATTTGAATGAAGAAGAATTTGATGGACATTAGGTAGTTGGTGGAGTTGGTGATTCCCACTGTTGAGCCCACTCCCCATATGATCATTGCTAGCTATATTGCTGAGAATTGGGAGGAGAATTGGAGAAGGCTAGCCTTAGGCCAATGGCCTATGCACGTGAAAAGAGAAATGACACTCTTTGTGGGACAAACAAGGACTCAGCAACATGAAACAATGCAGTAAAATAAAATAACCCAATACATACACATTTTATATACACTTAGGCATATATGTATACTTAGGCTATAATGTAATGTCACAATGTAATTCAATGAATGAGTAACATTTCAATGTAGTAAATATAATTTGCACATATATAATCCATGTACATTTATAATACCAAATATAATCTAATTGGGTATTATCTTTCCACATTACCATAGACTATATTATTTCAATTATTTATAATCATTGAAATAATTATTATTTTAATTCCTCATCAATATTAAAATAGGTAATCCATTTATTTATTTTCCCTCATATTATTAAATACACACTTAGTTCAATTTGATAATCCATAAGTACACCATTAATGTATCCATATATACATATTGTCACATAACATTATTACAACTCTTATTATTTTTAATTATATTAATCTATTGAAATATTCATCACATAACATTTGTTTATTTATAATATTATACGAAGTACATCTTTTAATGTAGCCACATACCACATGTTGTAACTTATATAATTTATTTAATCATAACATATAGTTTCAATATGTACAATCACATTGCATCATATAATATAGTTTAATAATTCTTAATATGTGATTTCTATATATAGCATAGTCACATGAATGTCGCACTACACTATATAATATAGTTATATCCCATATATTTTATATATTTAATTATTGCATGCTTGTACATAACAATCATTATAATCTTATTATATTAATGACTTACTTATTTGTTTTATAATGGCAATTAATTAATTAATAAAATATTAATCAATTCCTTCCTCATAGATTAATGAAGTTATTAATCTCCATATTAACTAACATTTATATGATTAATTATCACGTTAAATAAATATAAATCTTATTATATTTATAAACCATTTTCTTAGTATCCAATCATTACTTGCAAAAATACTAAATCAATAGATTATTATTATATTTCTCATAATAACAATTAACAATTAATATAGATTAATTATTCACTTAATAATTCATTTACTCTTTAACCGATTATTATTCATAATAACAGTTAATAACATTATTGTACGATTAACTATCACATGTATTGCACTCAACAAATAATCAATTAAATATAACTCTTATCATATTCATCAATTACTTACTCGTAAATGTTTTGTTATTTATAATAACATATTATTAATAATTACTCATTAGTAGTCTATTTACTAATCACAATGATTATTTAACAATGTAATATTAATTAATCCTTCACTTATCGATTTCCCTCTTGAATTAATTAAACCATCATCTTTTCCATTCTCACGCCACACAAGGCATTTTACGAGTCGCAATTCTCCATATTTTCTCAATTATTATAAATTTAATTTAATATAATCGAATTACTTTTCTCATAACTCGTACACATTTATGTTCCAATAATATTCATTTTCTTATTATATCAAAAAAAAATTATTCATGAAATTCACGGTTCTTACAAACATATAGTAATATCAATAAATAATTGATCTCAGTATGTTATTATAATGATAGCAGTTATAATAATGAGTAATAATAATACCCAATTGCTTTACATTCGGTATTAAGGAAAATGTACATAGATTATATGTTGTGTACCTATTCATTATTAATTGCTATTTGAAATAACATGGTAACACCCATTTAAATATATATGGAATGGATACATGTAGTTTAAGTATATACTATGTGTATATATATATATCTATCATATAACCTAAGTGTATTATATTATATAGCCTAAGTATGGGCATATATTATACACACATTGCAAGATTGTTGAGTAAGTGATTGTCCCATAATAAGAGCCTATTTCCTCTTATTTCTTCCCACGTGAACAAGCAAGAAGCTAGCTACTCTATCTCTTTCTCTCAAATTCAACAAACATAGCCATAATTATGAGATGGGAGTGGGATTCATTAGTGGAATCACCAACCCTTACCAACTCTTTCTTATCTATTGAACATACTTGCAATCCTATGGTTTAATTTGAGGTGGAATGGAAATGTCTGGATATCCATTTTGCTATAAGTAAAGCTCCCCTTCTTCTCATTTCATTTGTTGAGGATTTCAATTGAGTTAGGAAGGAGTATTAGAGTAACATTGTGAGTATCATAGTAGCATGATAGAATCTGTTTAGCAGCAAAGCCATATAGCAAAGGTATAACTTCATTTTTGTTTCTGTAAAATTTATAAGTTTTGATTATTGAATTGATCATGGGTTGATTAATTAATGGATTGGAATATGTTGGTTAAGTGTTATACAATATGTTAAACATGTTAGAATTGCAATGTGTTATGTTAGAATCAATTTTCCTAGGAAAATTTCTGAGTTGGGCTAAGTTCTGTCGTTGCTGGGCAGCTACTATCACTGGCCAACAGCCTGCGCAGCTGCGCCAGTTATGTACTGGCCAGCAGCGCAGCTGCGCCGGGCCCTGGATAGAGTTTTCTGTTTCCTGCTATAAACTGTTATGTGCTATCATGAAGTACCTTGTTAAAGCAAGTATGTAACATGATTAAACTATAAATATTAGTACAATGACATGGTATAAGTAGGTATTCCTTGATGCAACACATATATGTCATGGCCATGTTTTACAAAAGAAAAACATATGTTTTAAAAGGAAACTTGTAGTTTTAAAAGTGAACCTTGTCACGAACATAACATGTGTGTTTTCTGATTTTATAAACATAATAGTATGGTTTATATTGACCTAAAATGCATGTTTAAAGTGTTAGTCATACAC
This sequence comes from Panax stipuleanatus, assembly GCA_020205555.1. Taxonomy (NCBI): domain Eukaryota; kingdom Viridiplantae; phylum Streptophyta; class Magnoliopsida; order Apiales; family Araliaceae; genus Panax; species Panax stipuleanatus. Next base: position 52,716,219 of record CM035126.1, on the reverse strand, counting down.
TAGCATACTTGGTTTAATGATTCATGAGGTTTTCGAAATTAGAAACTTAAGACTTTTGAAAACAAATTTGACCAAGACTTGAGTCTTTTAGATTCTGACCATTTGAGAACGTATATGTGGTTTATATATGAGTTCTAAGACAAACGAGTTATAAACACAAGGCACTTAACATGTATTATGATACCTTGTTGACTTAGTGTGACTTTCAATGAGAAAACATAGGATGTGAAAGCTAACGACATTGATTACCATGTGAGTTATGTTATGGTCACGCAAGCATATTAACATAGACCTCGTTTGGTCAAAGCGTGAATTTCGCATATGCGCATATTCATAGAAATTAAATTTCTAAGGCATAACCTATGTAATTTAAGTATATATGAGTAATATACGCACAAGCATGCTTACTAAGTATGGTTAGTCCGTGATGTGGTAATATGACTATATAGCTAATCCTTGAGACATGAAATTGATTAACTTAAGGTATGTGAATTACCGACATGAAGACATATGATTTTGACCTGGATAGGGTGAGCATGCTAGGATTCAAACTTGAAAGTATATTCTTGAAGCATGATTACTTGAAATGTTAAATGTTCAAACCTATGTTGATGTATAGAAACTAGATATTCTAGTACTATTAAATCAAGGACAGAGTTAATTGTTTATAAACCCAGTCAACGTGATTGACTTACGTGAATTACATGATAAATTTATATGATGATTAGATTCTTGTAAGTGTAGACTCGTATTAGTTTACACATACTAATTAAGAGACCGACTTATTAATGTTAGGTCATTTCAACGCAGTTTAATTAAAGCTAGAACTTATTCGTAGCTAAACAAACAGGCAAGTATTCTAAATTCTTGCACTACCTTATTCAATGAATCGTGTAAGCGAGTTTCTTAACTTCACTTGATTTGAATGCAAGTTCTCTTACACTCTTTATTGTGCAAGTTCCTATCCTTCTCATATTGTATTGAACAGGTTATTATCGTATTGACGGTTAATTATTTAAAGCTTGAACTTTATTTTCAAGCATGCTATTAGGAGGTTTAATACTTTACAATTATTCCACATCGATATTATTGTTATTCGCACTTGGTGCACTTGAGTTCGTACAGTCTTGGACTTGTACATCATTTAAAGTTCTATAATTCTTGAACTATGTCAGATAAAGTCTGAACCTTTGTTCGGTCAGACATGTATATGAAATTTTATAAAAGCTATCCAAACCAATTGATGGTAAGGATTCTTAGACTGAAAGAACACCCTTATAGTATAAGGGAGTAGCAGGTATCTAATATAAGATATAAACAGCAGAGTTTAATGTTATGCATATACATGGCGTATGCAAGGCTGATCCCCTCAAGTACTTATTCTGTAGCCAGTAACCAAAGGGTGAATCAGCTATTGATTCCATTGGAGTTTTATAGTTCAAAAGTCTACTTGACTACCAGTTATTCTAAAAGCAATCATTATTCTTGCTTCCATTATTCATATTGTAGAATTCATTATCAGATATTTTCTATTCATCATGATATATCCTTTATTGTTGTATTTAAACTTGCTGAGCAAATTTGTTGCTCATTCTTGCTATATCATGACTTATATTGCAGTTAAGCCCGAGACTTCAGGGAAGGACAAGGGTAAAGGGAAGATGTAGGATTAGTTTGCAAGGAGCAGACTTTATCTTTATGTTTAATTAAATTTCTATTATATAATATGAACCCTAATGACTATTCTAGGGTATGTTTGTATGATTGTTTTAAGGTTATCGAATCTTGGGACTAGTAACACCTTTTGAATGAACGACGTACGTTTATTATATTTCGCATTTAGTTATCGTATGTTGTTTAGAGGTTGATGTTTGTATTGTATCGTGACGACCGGACCGGGGTCAGAGGACCCGGATTCGGGGGTGTCACAGATTATACCTCTGTAATATGAATTAAGTACTTGCTGCTAAGGAATTCTCTACTCTTCAGACTACTAACACTAATATATAAATGCTCTCCATTTATCTTATCCAAAATCTCAGCAAGTAAGTTTGTGAGGAAGAGAGTTCAATTTATAGAGGAATTCATACCCAGACAATACAATTGTCCATCAAATTGAACCAACGGGATTTGTGAATTGCATGGGGTTAAGGAGTCGTAGATAGATTAGTTGGTGAAATAGTGAAGCTGTAGCAATTAGCCATTCTCCTTCATGATGATAGCTAGCAAGCTGAGTTTATGAGTTTGAGGAAATAGGCTTTAGCTTCATGATGCTATGCACGTGAAAAGGGAAATGAGACTAATAATAAGGGACAACCAAAAATAAACTCAGCATTCATGCATATATACAACACTAAGGCTCAACTTGTATATATCCACTTAGGTTGTATAATGTATGGTTAGGCTATAATGAAATGCCACAATGTATTCTCAATGAATAAGTAATATGTTAATATAGTAAGAAAAAATTGTACACATACAACCCATGTACATTATTTTAATGTATATTATTCATATACACATTGTCACATAAGCATTTCATGATGCATTCATATGGCTTCAAGAAATATGAATCTTATTATATGGTTTCTATATATAATATAGTCACATAGATGTTGTATTACACTATATAATATAGTTGGTTATTATACGTTACACTTTTAATATTGCATGCTTGCACATATGAATTAATAAATTCATTATCTTATAAATTAACAATAATATTACTTAATTCCTTCCTCGTAATTATTAATAACACTTAATTAATAATCATATGATTAATTATCACATGAATATTGATCTTATTATATTTACGAACACGTTGCTTATTATTATTATATTATTTGCAATAATAATCATCCCCACATCATTAATTAATTATCATTAATATTTTATAATAATTAATTAATATTCTACGATAACAATTAACAACAATTTGCAATTAATTAATTGTTCACTTAATAAATCCTTCGTCAATTAATATATCTCATCACTGTGCCACACAAGGCTTTCAACGAGTTTATCGCAACTCTATATATTCTCAATTATTATAATCATTCAATTTAATATAATTGAGTTAAGTCACAATTCATTTATATTTAAATAAATATTCATTCCTATTAATATATTCAGTTAATAATATTAGGAAAATCTTGGGTATTACATCCTCCCCCCCTTATAAAAATTTTGTCCCAGAATTGTTACAAGTTTACACAAATAGATGGGGATAGTCCCTCATCATCCTATCTTCTAACTCCCACGTTGCCTCCTCGATATCGTGGTTACGCCAAAGTACTTTTATAGAAGATATAATTTTATTTCTCAATGTCTGCTCTTTCCTATCTAATATCTGGACAGGAATCTCTTCATATGCCAAGTTCTTCTCCACTTGAATGGGCTCGTAAGAAATCACGTGCTTGTAGTCGGCCTTGTATGGTCGCAACACAGAAATGTGGAACACGTTGTGAATGTACTCCAACTTGGGTGGTAACGCAACTTTGTATGCCACTTCGCCCACTCGCTTTAGTATCTCGAACGGTCCTATGAATCTTGGACTCAATTTCCCTTTCATGCCGAAACGGATCTTCCCCTTCCATGGAGATACCTTCAAGAACACGAAACTGCCAACTTTGAAGTCTCGGTCATGTCGATACAAATCTGCGTACTTTTTCTAACGATGTTGAGCTGCTACTAGTCTGGCTCTTATCACAGTCACCACGTCGGCGGTTTGTTGAACTAACTCTGGTCCTAGTATTTGTCGCTCTCCGACTTCATCCGAACATAGTGGCATTCTGCACTTTCTTCCGTAAAGAGCTTCATATGGTGGCATGCCGATACTAGCATGGTAACTATTATTATACGCAAATTCAACTAAGGGTAGGTGGTAGTCCCAATTTCCCTTGAAATCCATCACGCAAGTTCTAAGAATCTCCTCTAGCATTTGTATAGTTCACTCACTTTGTCCGTTTGTCTGAGGATGATAAGCGGTACTCAACCTCAACTGTGTTCCTATTCTCTCTTGCAAACTCTTCCAAAAATTTGATGTGAAGCGCGGATCTCGATCAGAGACAATTGACACCGTCATTCCATGTCGTGAAATAATCTCCTTTACATATAGGCTTGCTAACTAATTCAAACTGTAGCGGATCTTGATTGGTAGAAAATGTGCAGTCTTCGTAAGTCGATCCACAATAACCCAAATGACATCATAACCTTTCTGCGTAACTGGAAGTCCTACCACGAAGTCCATTGTAATATGCTCCCATTTCCACTCTGGTATTTCTAACGGTTGTAGTAAACCACTCGGCCGTTGATGATCTACTTTAACGCGTTGGCAAGTCAAACATCTACTGACGCACTCTGCAACCTCCAGTTTCAAATTGGGCCACCAAAAATATTGCCTCAAATCTCGGTACATCTTCGTGCCTCCCGGGTGAACGAAATACATCGTATTGTGTGCCTCGTGCAAAATCTCTTCCCTTAACTCGGTTACTGCTGGTACCCATACTCTTTTTTCAAATCTTAAAATACCGTCTTTATCTATTCAAAATTTCTCTTCCTCATTTTCTGTGATCCTTTTTCTGATCTTCTCACATTCTTCATCTTTCTCCTATGCTTCCTTAACCCTATCCAACAATGTCGGATGAGCTTCCATTACAAACGACTTCTCTTCAGACTTTCCTAGTCCTTTCACTTCTATCTCCAATTTCTCCATCTCTCTTATCAACTCTTCTTGAGTCGTCAAATGAAACAATTTTTCCTTTCCTTTCCTGCTTAGAGCATCGGCAACCACGTTTGCCTTCCCCGGGTGATAAAGAATATCGCAGTCATAGTCCTTGATTAATTCTAACCACCTTCTTTGTCGCATGTTCAACTCCTTCTGTGTGAAGATATATTTTAGACTCTTGTGGTCCGTGTATATCTCACATTTCTCCCCGTACAAATAATGCCTCCAAATCTTTAACGCAAAAACTATTGCCGCTAACTCTAAGTCGTGAGTAGGGTATCGTTTTTCGTAATCCTTCAATTATCGTGATGCATACGCAATGACTTTACCGTGCTGCATAAGCACACAGCCAAGTTTCTTATGGGATGCATCACTATACACCACAAAATTTCTCGCATCATCTGGTAATGATAACACAGGTGCTTCACTCAACCTCTTCTTCAGTTCTTGAAAACTTTCTTCGCATTTGTCGGTCCATACAAACTTCACCGTCTTCCTCGTCAGATTAGTCAACGGGGTTGCTATCTTGGAAAAATCTTGGATGAATCTTCGATAGTACCCAGCTAACCCTAAAAAGCTTCTCACCTACGTCGGTGTTCTCGGCTGTTCCCAATTACTTACTGCTTTGACCTTTGCGGGGTCTACTGAGATTTCATCCTTATCCACCACGTGGCCTAATAATTGAACCTTCTCCATCCAAAATTAGCACTTAGAAAATTTTGCATACATCTTCTCCTTCCTTAGCGCTTCCAAAACTATCTTCAGATGTTCGGCGTGTTCTTCCTCTGTCTTCGAGTAGATCAAAATGTTATCGATAAAAACCACTACAAATTTATCCAAGTATGGCTTGAAAACTCGGTTCATCAAGTCCATAAATGCTGCCGGAGCATTAGTCAAACCAAATAGCATTACCAAAAACTCGTAATGTCCATAACGGGTTCGAAATGTAGTCTTTGGTATGTCCTCATCCCATACCTTCAGTTGGTGATATCCTGTCCATAGGTCGATCTTCGAGAAACATTTTGCTCCCTTCAGTTTATTACATAAGTCGTCTATCCTCGGTAGCGGATATCGGTTCTTGATCGTTACTCTGTTCAATTCTCGATAATCGATATAGAGCCTCATCGATCCGTCCTTTTTCTTAAAGAATAACACTGGTGCTCCCCAAGGAGACACACTCGATCGAATGTAACCCTTATCCAATAACTCTTGCAGTTGTATCATCAATTCCTTCATTTCTACTAGTGCCGTACGATTTGGAGCTTTCAAAATTGGTGCCGTTCCCGGTGCTAAATCTATTACGAATTTAATTTCTCTGTCTGGCAGAAGACCAGGAAAATTGTCCGGAAACACGTCTTGAAATTCATTCACTATGGATATATCCTTAATTTTACTCCCTTTTTCTAAGTATCAACGATCTAATCTAAATAACCAACACATCCTTTTCTTAACAATTTCTTGGCCTGCATCATCGTAACGCAACACGATTGCTTAAGCGATGAGCTACCATAAAACACTACCTTAGACTTACTCGGAGTCTGAAGGTACACACATTTATTCTGACAGTTAATTATCGCAGCATGGTTATACAACCAATCCATTCCCAGTATTACGTCAAACTCTCCCAATCTAATAGGAATCAAGTCTACTTTTAGTTCATATTCTCTAATGTTTACGCGATAATTTCGAAAAACATATTCTACATGGATCACTTCCTTATTCGCAACTTCTATGTTCAAGGGATTTTCTAATCTTTCTCGGGGTGAATTAAGTTTACTAGCAAATTCTTCAGATACAAAAGAACAGGTGGCACCCGAATCAAATAATATGTAAGCATTTATATTATTAATTAGGATTATACTTGACACTACGTCCTTTGCAGCTACTGCATCTTGGACGGTCATGTTAAATGTTTGGGCGGTCGATCGGTTGGGTTGTGCGGGTCCTCCAATCATCAACTTGCTACCTCCACCCTGACCTCCGCTAGTTCCACCACTTCTTTTCTTTGGGAAATCCTTTATCTGGTGCTCCGTTGATCCACAAGCAAAACATCCCCTGATCTTCTTTGATTTTGGGCAGTTTGGCGATATGTGCCCCTCTTGGCCGCAATTATAACACGTGTTTTTTCCTTTCCAGCACTCCCCTTAGTGACTTTTCCCGCACTTATTACAAGCTCCACTCCTTTTTTAAAAATTTCCTTGGTGACTCCCACTTTGATTATTGTTTCTGCTGTTGTTGTTGTAGTCCCACTTTCTCTTCCCGAAGTTACTCCCTTCGCCACTGCTTCCTCCATGATTTTCACTACTAGTGTTCTTTCCTTTCCTCTCTTTGTTATACAAGCTCAAAGCTTCACTTCCTCCCTCGACGATAATAGCATTCTCCAGCAGTGTTGCAAAAGAATCAATCTGAAGAACTGACACCTTATTGAATAGCCAAGGCTTCAGTCCTTGTTCGAATCGTCTAGCCTTCCTTTCCTCATCACCAACTTGGTGCTTCGCAAATCGCGCTAGTTTGTTGAACTTAGTCGCGTATTGCGCCACCGTCATTTCACCTTGTTTTAACTCTAGGAATTTTACCTCCATTCTGTTTTTCATGCTCTTCGGGAAGTAGTTCTCGAAGAACAGCGTCTTGAATCTTTCCCAAGTTATTGTCCCCTCTCCGGCTCTCTGCTGATTTGCTTCCCACCAATAATTCACTTCTCCCCTCATCATGTATGTGGCAAACACCATCTTCTGATCTTCGCCTACGCAAGCTATAGTGAAAGCTTTTTCAATCTCCTTGATCCACATTTGTGCGACGATTGGGTCGGTAGTTCCCTCGAACTCCGGGGGTCCTACACTCTTAAAGTCTTTAAAGGTTGTTACAGTCACAGCCTGAGGGTTCGGGCAAACAGGTTCATTGTTCCTCCCCCTAAGAGCCTCTCCTAACAGATCAACTAGCCTCTGGATGGGATCTACTTGCTCACTCTCCTTATTAACTGATTCTTCGGGTGCAAGCCAATCTACGTCTTGGTGCCGTGATCTGCATCACAAATTTTCATTTTATTATTATTCAGTTATATTACTTAAGTATTTCTTTTAAAAATAAAAAGAATAAATTTATAACACATTTCTGAATAAACTTCATTTATATTCATATGCCATTTCATTTCATTACATGATTATCCTAGCATACTGCTATAAATGTCATCACATATATCCCCTAATATCATAAAAGACGGGGAATATACCAACCTACTACCACACTACCCCTCTAACAAAAGCTAACTTGGGGTTTACATCACTATTCCACATCTTACACAAAAGATTGGGATTACAACATAGTACATACAATACATAAAGAGAATACTACTAGACTACTACTAATCCATCTAAGGAATCTCGTCACATCATCTCGCGCTCCACAGCGCTCTTGTACTCTAACTGTGCTATATAAGCTACCAACTCTCGACTCATAGTGTGTAGAGTCTGTCCCTGTTCTACCGGGTAGTGGTACACACCATCAAGCACCCTCTCGAATGCTAAACGGAACAAGTACCCCATCATGTTCATTTTCCTCTTCGTACATCAGACCTTATCCTCCAGGTCGTCAGCTCTCTCATGGGCAGCCTCCCACTTCTCCTCGAAGTGTATCCTATCCATCACTTCTAATTCCAACTGAGTGCGGAGTGCTTCCTTCTCAGTCTTCTCGCTTAGTTCCTTTTGTTCAACCTCTTCTAGCTTCCCTGCTATATCCACGTTCCTAGCCACTGCCATGTGAAATAGGGTTCCCATCTGAATTCCCGCCTCTTTGCGATAAGCAATTTCTACTTCCAAGTCTTGCATAGCCAGCTTCTTCTGGTGGTCTTCGTCCACAGTTTCTGGAACTCTGACTCCCTCTCTTTTGCCTCTTCCTCTAACTCCTAGACTCTGCAGTTCAACTCTAGGATCCACTCCTCATACTCGCCTAGTATATGCTCCTCTAGGTTAGGCTCATAGCAGTCCTCCATGGGCTCCTCCTCTGAAGGTTCGTCCTCAACCGGCTTGTCCTCCATCGGCTCCTCCTTTGGATCGGACTATATCTCAATCTCAATCTCATCCTCGTCATCTGACTCGAATGGTGCCACAGCCTGTAATGGCACAGCCTCTAAGGGTGCCTCGTACACTACATGAATATCCCTGGGCTCATCCTCAGCCACTCTAGCGGGTACTCCCATATCTGCCATCTACAATCACAAACATAGACAAAAAATAGCAACTCCATTAGAATGTTAAATAAAACATAAGTTCATTGTATAAAATGAAGTTACATTTCATAACAAACTAAGTCTCTCAAGGAAAACTCTACATGAGTTTTATCTCCTTTCTAACTTCTAAGTTCTCCTAAATTATAGTCTAAGGACACTCGTTCCTAAGGTTTATAACTACAGCTTTGATACCAACCTGTGACGCCCCCAAATTCGGGACCGCCACTTGGTCACTCGAATTCGATCATCACGTGCTCATGGTAATACAATAATAACTAAAATCACACATTCATAGCGGAAGATCTAATTTATAATAATATACAATGATTTATTATAATTATTCCCCCAAGTCTCGCAGCCTACAGTACTTAATAGATTACATAATGATATCGAATAAAGACTTATTACATAATCCTACTTAACCTTAAACATAGTCTGAAGACAGTCTTAATACAACATAACAATTTGAAACATAAAGGAACAAGCTAGTCGGTAGCCTTGCCCTTGCCCTTGTCTTTCCCAGAGACACTTCCCTGTTCCGCCTTAACTGAAAGGTTTTAAAATAAGCAAGAATGAGCACAAATTGCCCAGCAAGTAATATACAACAAGGGTGATGAGTATTATATCACAAGTTTAAAATATCAAAGTATAAACTCTAAGATAGTTCAGAGTTTTAGAATAATATCAGGAACAATAAATATCAACAATTCTCGAATCACATCTTTGGAATATGAAATGATAGTTCAATATAGATCAACAGATATATATGAATTCAAAGACTATCAACGTATCCAACTGGATAAAATAATTTATACTGAGCAGTCACTAAGGGCTATTGAACATCTACTAGAATTACCAATATTAAACTGATAACCCAAAAGAAACAAGTATAATAGATGATCAGTCTACAATGCATAACCACAGTAATATTCACGCGTGTGTTGGGGCTTCCAACAATAAACACTCCCCTTACCATAAGGGTTGTTCAACTCAGTTTTCAAGATTTTTGCACCGATAAAAAGGTTTGGACAGTTTTATAAACATGCATATAGTCTAGCCGAATCAAGTGGCATAGACACTTTCACAATATTCAAGAATAATACCAAGTTCAACATGAATAATAGCTTTCACAAGAGTTTAAACATACTAGCTCAAATGAACGAGTAAGACAACTTGCATTCAAAGAGATAGAGTTTAGATTCTCGCTTATAATACTCGTTCAATAAAGTAATACAAGGGTTAGGATACTTGCACTATAATGAGTGTAAGTCAGGAAACTTGCACAATCATAGATTTCCTTGCATAAGGTAAATGCGTCGGTTAGGATACTTGCACTATAAATGAGTGTAAGTCAGGAAACTTGCACAATCATAGATTTTCTTGCATAAAGTAAATGCGTCGGTTAGGATACTTGCACTATAAATGAGTATAAGTCAGGAAACTTGTACAATCATAGATTTCCTTGCATAAAGTAAATGCGTCGGTTAGGATACTTGCACTATAAATGAGTGTAAGTCAGGAAACTTGCACAATCATAGATTTCCTTGCATAAAGTAAATGCGTCGGTTAGGATACTTGCACTATAAATGAGTGTAAGTCAGGAAACTTGCACAATCATAGATTTCCTTGCATAAAGTAAATGTGTCGATTAGGATATTTGCCTTAAGCGTAGTTTATCCACGTAAAGCCTAATATTGGTTCAAAGAATTTATGCTATCGTATTAACGCATATATATATATATACACACATTAGTTATACACATCGGATTCACGTACTTGACATGTAAATTGAGCACATACATCAAGTTCTATCTTAGCTACACAATCAAATCGTATAACTATATATTAACAAACCACATAGTTTAATAATCAACTATAGTCCTTACTTGTAATTGTCTTAGAAAATCATACTTGAATAGTTTACGTCGTGTCCAACTATGTGAGTGTTCATATAGATCATGCGTAGCGACATAAAGAATACTAGCATGTAACCCTATAAGTTCATAATACAACCATTCAACGTGTATGAAACTTAGTTTGCAAACATATCCGAGTTAGTCTTTAACAGTCATTTTAAACCAAGCCAAAGCAATCTAGTTCATATAGGCAATTTTAAATCATATCTCACACCTAGTTAAGTTACGAGCATATGCTAGAAAGTTCGGACTTAAATAACACATGCTTCGTCAAGGGTTGTTTTCAAAATTATGAGTTCTCTTTTTATGTTAAGTAAACTATGGAAACATGTATTACACAAGAGGGACTCCATAAATTATGTTACATTTGCTTAGTATGAATTATAATTTCACTGCTCTCGGACTGGACAAACAGATAGTCATTTCTAGGCCTGTCTGCACAGCGGCGCTGCGGCGCGGCAACAATAGCAGCAAGCTGGCGCTGCAGCGCTGGAGGCGCTGTGGTGCAGACACAATACCTGGAATCGGCGCTGCGGCGTGGGGACGCTGGGACTGAGGCACTGTGGCACTGCAGCGCGTAGATAACGCTGCGCGTCGGCACTACAGCGCTGCGATGCAGACTCAGTTCCTGCAGTTCACGCTGCAGCCAAAACCGACCCAAAACTTCCCATTTCATCGATTTTAACATACGCATATGCTATTAGACTAACCTCTTTAACTTACTAACACACACACACACACATATATATATATATATATATATATGCTTATATAACAGTCAATCACCATTTATCAATTCCCAAATTCATGAACTCCAAGTAAATTCAAGAATTTGATGTTTTTACAGAAATTGCAGAGGAAAATGGAAATGAAAGACATGAAAGCTATATAGTGGTTCAATCATGTATGTATGTTCATCTAACAATAATATAAGGGTTCTACAACCCAAACATAATCTAATTTGGTATAATCAAGAAATGAGATTTTTACAGAAAACGAAAATGAAGAACAAGAAGAGGGATTATACCTCTGTAATACGAATTAAGAACTTTCTGCTAAGGAATTCTCTACTCTTCAGACTACTAATACTGATATATAAATGCTCTCAATTTATCTTAACCAAAATCTCAGCAAGTGAGTTTGTGAGGAAGAGAGTTCAATTTATAGAGGAATTCATACCCAGACAATACAATTGTCCATCAAATTGAACCAACGGGATTTGTGAATTGCATGGGGGTTAAGGAGTAGTAGATAGATTAGTTGGTGAAATAGTGAAGCTGTAGCAATCAGCCATTCTCCTTCATGATGATAGCTAGCAAGCTGAGTTTGTGAGTTTAAGGAAATAGGCTTTAGCTTCATGATGCTATGCACGTGAAAAGGGAAATGAGACTAATAATAAGGGACAACCAAAAATAAACTCAGCATTCATGCATATATACAACACTAAGGCTTAACATGTATATATCCACTTAGGTTGTATAATGTATGGTTAGGCTATAATGAAATGCCACAATGTATTCCCAATGAATAAGTAATATGTTAATATAGTAAGGAAAAATTGTACACATACAACCCATGTACATTATATTAATATATATTCATATGCACATTGTCACATAAGCATTTCATGATGCATTCATATGGCTTCAATAAATATGAATCTTATTATATGGTTTTTATATATAATATAGTCATATAGATGTTGTATTACACTATATAATATAGTTGGTTATTATACGTTACACTTTTAATATTGCATGCTTATACATATGAATTAATAAATTTATTATCTTATAAATTAACAATAATATTACTTAATTCCTTTCTCGTAATTATTAATAACACTTAATTAATAATCATAGGATTAATTATCACATAAATATTGATCTTATTATATTTATGAATACGTTGCTTATTATTATTATATTATTTGCAATAATAATCATCCCCACATCATCAATTAATTATCATTAATATTCTATAACAATTAATTAATATTCTACGATAACAATTAACAACAATTTGCAATTAATTAATTGTTCACTTAATAAATACTTCGTCAATTAATATATCTCATCAATGTGCCACACAAGACTTTTAACGAGTTTATCGCAACTCTATATATTCTCAATTATTATAATCATTCAATTTAATATAATTGAGTTAAGTCACAATTCATTTATATTTAAATAAATATTCATTCCCATTAATAAATTCATTTAATAATATTAGAAAAATCTTAGGTATTACATCTGTAGACACTCAAAATTTTGTTTCCTTGTTACTAACATTGTAGGAGTGCAAAACTGTCTTCTCAACTCAACCCCAGTATCAATACCGGGCCATCAAATAAACCCCGATCTCAATATCGGGCCATTAAATTAACCCCGGTATCAATACTAGGCCATCAGGTCAGCCCCGGTCTCAACCCGGGAGGTGCAAGTCAGCCCTTGTCTTAATCTTGGAGGTACAGGTTAGCCCCGGTCTCAACCCGAGAGGTACAGGTCAGCCCCAATCTTAATACCGGGCCATTAGGTCAGCCCCGGTCTCAACCTGGGAGGTACAGGTCAGCCCCGGTCTCAACCCGGGAGGTACATGTCAGCCCCGATCTCAATCCAGGAGGTATAGGTCAGCCCCGGTCTTAACCCGGGAGGTACAGGTCAGCCCCAATCTTAACCTGGGAGGTACAGGTCAGCCCCAGTCTCAACCCGGGAGGTACAGGTTAGCTTCGATCTCAATATCGGGCCATCAGGTTAACCCCGATCTCAACCCAAGAAATACAGATCAACCCCGGTCTTAACCCGGGAGGTACAGGTCATCCCTAGTCTCAACCCGGGAGGTCCAGGTCAGCCCCGATCTCAACCTGGGAGGTACAGGTCAGCCCCGTTCTCAACCCGAAAGATACAGGTCAGCCCCGGTCTCAACCTGGGAGGTACAGATCAACCCCGGTCTCAACCCGGAAGGTACAGGTCAGCCCCGGTCTCAACCCGGGAGGTACAGATCAGCCTCGGTCCCAACCCAGGAGGTAAAGGAAACCCCAGGAGGGGCAAAATGGTCATTTTATCAACTTGAAGCCGATTTGGTCAAACTCAAGCCGAATTGATGCCACTAAGGTCAAAACAAACCATAACAATGATCCCGAGTAGAAACAGCGCAAGACAGCTCAACTGATAAATTGTGAGGAATCAAAGACCTGATTATGAACCCATTTTTTTAGACTCAGAAGATGTTTTATCCCATGTCATTGCGACACTCTAGGCGAGGGCTTTCTGGAAAGGTATCGCACGCCTCAAACAGACGCTCTGATCAAAAGTTAAAAAGTTTTGAATCTGACATCGCATTGCTCGGAATGCACGTACTTCGATACAACAGGACCCACCACGCGGGCCACGCCATGTGGAACCTCACCTCTACCTGCGGCTGCAGCAGGTAGAGCTGCTTCTCCCGAGTCTATATATATGAGGTGACCCCTAGCTCATTTGATAATCGAAAAACGCTCTGAACCTCTGCCTGTTTGGTTTCTCAGTCCATTTTATTGTACTCCAAACCCAAATTTTTTCACTTTAACACATAGATACACCCACATACTACCACATATCAAAAATTAACCGGTAAAAACGGACGTTTAAAGCCTACGATCTGATAAAAAAGCCCGTGTAGCAGTCTATTTTGAGTATTTTTACGATCAGAAAGTTTCTATTACTTCATTGCACTTTTATACACTTGCACGTTAAGTTTCACTTTTTAAATATCCAGGAACTCAGTTCCTGTGGCCGTTTTTGCTTACGTTTTATATATTTTAGTACATAAACTCATTTTCTTGCATATCTACAACTCGGATCGTCGATCCGTCGCTTCTAACAGCTTGTATATACATATATCTTTGTTTCTAGCAACTTCACCGGACTGGGTTATCTTCCCAGTACGGGTTTGGCTTTTTATTATGTATATTTAACTGTATATATGCTAACTTTTTGAGGTAGTTTAATGCTTTTATATATATAACTAGATAACTATATATATAATTTTTTCTGACTTATTTGAGCCTGGATTTATACTTCGTGGCTATTTTATTGCTTTAATATATATATATATATATATTAACTATATATATTATTATTTACATTCCAGTTTGGCCTGGATCATTCTGTGGCCTATTTACTACTTTTATACATATATATAAATATATTTACATTTCTGTCCGGGCAAATGATAGAATGTATGTCGTCCTTTACCGCTTTTATATATATTTATTTACAATCTGTCTAGCCTGGATCATTCTGTGGCTTTTATACAGCTTATATATATATATATATATATATATATATATATATATATATTCATTCCAGTTCGGGCCTCGGAGTGAAAATCCACCGCCTTTTATCGCTTATATATATATATATTTCAATTCTGTCCAGTCTAGATTACTCCGTGGCTTTTTACAGCTTTTATAAATATATATATTTCCATTCTAGTCCTAGCATCGGAGTGAAAACCCATCGCTAGTTACCTCTTATATATATATATATATATATATATATATATATTTCAATTCTGTTCTGCCTGGATTATTCCATGGCTTTTTACAGGTTTTATAAATATATATATATATATATATATATATATATATATATATATATATATATTTCCATTCCAGTCCAGGCACCGGAGTGAAAACTCATCGCCCTTTACAGCTTTCGTTTATATATAATTATATATATATATATTGTTTTACTCATTTTGATTAAATTGTTGCTTTAAATATTCATTTCATATGAATCGGAACTGACATTTCTGTGGGCGAACTAGATTTCTTTAAATCTCGCCAACTCTAGCTTTCAAGCGGTTCAAAATAGGTTCAGACAGAACCAGGAAGCTAGAATGGCTGAGATTTACTTAAATCTAGCATTTTTTTTCTAGTTACAGTTCTGAAAGCTATCTCGCTGCCCTTAGATCGCTATCTAGTGGGAACGAGACGCTTCAGCCATGTGTGAACCAGGATTTACTGATGAATCCTTAGTTCTGGCGACATCTGGATGTAAATATATATTTTTTGTGCATATTTGAGCTGTGCAGGTTTTCTTGGCTTCTTTTTGTGAGCCTAGGAATCGTGGGATTCGTGATCAAACTGATCAAAATCTGATTCCCACGATGGACAAACTCCACTTTACAGATGTACCCTGCCAATTTTTTTGTAAAAATGTACATTCGACAGACCTTAAAATGGTTATCCGGGTTTAAGGTCTCATATAATGAGATTAATAGTTTGTCGTGTTAAAGTCCCTCCGATGGCTGTTATGCCCATGAGGAGATTGACATTTGTATATATTTTGTGGTCGAGGATGCTTTGCAGCCCAACAATCACCATTCGAATTGAGCCTAAAGGCTAAAAAGATAAAAATGAAAGTATCAACAGACTTCAATTCTTATGTGAGCGTAAGGGTTTGAAAACCTGCTTTTCAAAACATCATTTCAATAATCTTGTCTAAAAGAGATACTTTTGCAAATTAAATCAAACACTTCGTATACAGGTTCAACGAAGCAAGGCACTACTTTTAAATCAAATCAAACATAGGCCAAATTTTTTCCAGAATTCACACACACATTGCAGATTTAAAAGGGAAAATTGAAAAGATGCGGTACCGTGTTTTCAAGGGAGTTATGGGGTGCCTAACATCTTCCCCACAGTTGACCAAGCCCCCAAATTCAAAACTTTGATTTCAAAGATCAAGTTTTGACAGTGTCCAGCAATTGGGCCTATTTTCAAACAAACTCGGTTGAGTTGGTACCATTTCAAAACTACCAACTGGCGACTCTGTAAAATCTTCAAATCGTCGACATGATACATGTTGGCCTTTTCTTAAAGAACCATTCAAAACCTTTTTCACAATAAAAAGAATAAGGGTAGACAAAACTTAAGAAGAGAGAAAGATTCGGGTTTGACCCGACCCAAATTTTTTCACTAACGTCGAAAACATACTACGAAATTTAAATATAAATCTATCTATTTACAACTATTAAACAGTCGTACAAAATACGACCACACATAAACTATGAGTTTCAATACAAAAACCCGTACCCATATTCAAAATCAATGATACCTTACATGAAGGTACAGTCAATAACTGTTTTAGAAATTAAAATCTTTGGAAAATGCTCAATGAAGCCTTCGTACGTAGGAGGCCATGCTTATAAGTTATAATAGATATCATCGGACTTGAGAATTAACCTTGGTTGACCCAATAGACCCCAAAGAAGAACGAGAAGATTACTATCATGTTTATTCCAATAGTGGGTATTCTCTTGCCATTTAATTATCTCCATTGTCTCAAACAGAGAATTATATTCCAACCATACTCTAAGTTTATATAGGTAGTGCTCATAGATATAATCAGCAAGTGGATGCGCACAACCATGTCTTATGATAACCCGAAGTCGTATGTGGTTAGACATATTGTATGATAGTGGCAACAAACCCTTCCAAAGTCGGGTTCTCACAACCCTATTGTTGTTCACCAAAATTAAATGTTAAATAACGTATAAAATACGACACACACATTTTAAGTCATCAATACAATAATTTATATACTGTTTTATGGGAAACTTCAACAGTTATAGACCATCGTTCTATTCTCCTATTATCCCCGCTCGACCCAGCTATACTCTTCTTACCTGAAAGGAATTGTGAAGCAAAAGGGCGAGCACATATAGCCCAGTAAAGAATATCATGACTTAGATAATGAAGTCTGAATTAACTTTAGTTTTCAACAGTGAAAATCTGATAGAAAACAATAGACAACAAGTTATAGATTAACCACGGCAGTGGAACGAACAATCTATTAGAAGAGTCAAATAGACCATAATGTCTATTATCTTCTCCATGTTAAAAGTTCACCAACAATATTCTATCCCTGTAACATTAATCAACAGTTCCTGCCCACAATAGTTCATGTTCATAATTATGTTGATTAATTTCTCTTTACACCCAGGACAAAGAGAATTTTCATTACCTGTCTTTACCTGTAACACCAAAGACCGTGGTTATATTAATTCACAATTCATGCTCATAATCATGTTCATAATCATGTTCACCAACAATATTATATCTCTATAACATCAATCAACAGTTCCTGCCCACAATAGTTCATGTTCATAATTATGTTGAGTAATTCCTCTTTGCACCCAGGACGAAGAGAATTTTCATTACCTGTCTTTACCTGTAACACCAAAGACCATGGTTATATTAATTCACAATTCATGCTCATAATCATGTAAATCAACAGTTTCTCCTTTCCACAAAGGATTAATAGAACTTTTACTCAATGTCCTTACTACAAAGGCTAAAGAAACTTAATAATCGTATCGTCTTTACACCCTACACCAAAGACCTTCAAACGTAATAACAATGGTCATGATCATACCAATTAATTGTCTATCTTTGAACTACGGGCTAAGGATATTCAACTGTAATATCAATGGTCATGATCATTGTTGCGCCGTTTCGGTGTTAACAAAATGGGCACAAATGCGTGCAAGCATACACGACCAATAAGTAATAAATGTGATAAGTAGAGATCGTTCCCACAGAGAAAAGAAATTAGATTTAAACTATCATGCAACAATTCTATAGTTATCTTTAGCTGCTCAAATGAGTATCACAGGGTGAATTAATAACTAGACTGATTTTTAAAGTAAACTAACTAATTAACAGATGAGGGGTTCAAAATTAGAGAAGTATGGGATCCTAACTTCACCTATTGCATCGTCCAGATTACATACCTCATGTCAAGTATAATCGATTACTTAAGAATGCTAGCCGGGAGCACGAATGTGAGTAAAGGCTATTTTTTAATAAACCAAATCCATATCATATAATATCCACAAAAGTGATAGAAATCACATGAACATCAATACAACCTAAATCACTATATGTTTATGTGATCTACAAGCAATATCGATTTAAGTGCAAGCTCCCTATTGGCTACATATGGTAAGCCGGTATATATCTATCCGGATTACGAATCATAAAACTCGTCACATGCAAATTTCACGAACATATGCTAGCATGGAAAAATCTAAGTTCATACTTCCTCTTTCAATTTCATATAAACTATTAGGGTAGATGGTGATCAAGCATCTATATATTCAATACAACTATACTAGGCAAACCATACAAAATCAAGCATACATATCAATGAGGCATATAATGCTAGACTAAGCAATAAGATCTATTAGAATCCTATAATGGAAGTTAGTTCATCTCTGAACCACATACCATTATGGGATTTGAACTACATATGGAAGCAAATATAAAAGCAAGAGAGTAGAGAAATAGAGAAATGCAAATCTTGTGGTTCTCCTTTCAATAGAATGCTAGCAAGCTCAAGTCCAGACCACAATCAATCTCTAATGGAAACCCTAACAAAATGAAATCAACTAGAGGAAAGAAGGAGAAGAAGTGAAGCTTCAATCCCCTCCAGCTCTCTTGCCCTAGAAAATAGGAAATAAACTATATTTGTAATAAATGATGTCTGAAAAAGTATTCCATCATCCGATCATTGCAACTCAACATATATATAATACATTCAGCAGAAATGATATAAATGAAAAGTCAAATTTCAGGTCAGCCTTGACCGGCGCGGCCGCACGGCCGTACGCTTCCCCAGAAGAGTCTCTAGACTCTGGATATCGACGCGGGCTCGCGGCTCCTCTGTGTAATCCTGGCGCGGCCGCACGAGGCTGTGACGCCCCCTAATCCGGGTCCCAATAACCTCGGACTTGGTACATTACGGTAATTCATTATCTTATAAATTCTATCATCTAATGCGGAATAATAAACATATATTATTTATTTCACATAATTTTATAACATTTCCCCAGGTTTATTAACCTTAACTGAATATATACCTTCAAAATTACGAAATGTTTACATAAAATAACTAAATAGTTATTCGTATAACAGTCTATTATTGTACTTTGCTGTTGTCTGTGTCCTTCTTCAAGCCTTCGTTTTAATCTGTAAGTTGTTATCATAATATAGAAAGGGTGAGCAACTACTTTGCCCAACAAGTTTAAATTCAATAAAGATATATCATGATTAAAAGAATAATAAGCTTTCAAGTTTTTCAACAATATAATAATTGTGAAAGAGCATGAATCAAATGTCAATAATTGAATGACTGAATTAATAAGGTTTAATGTCACAAGGACCATGAACAACTTTAACTGAACCTTATGGTAATGAAGGTGATCAGCCTTTCATACCTGATGAACATATGCAACATGCACTAAGTGCGAATCAATAATCAGTATGGACGTGAATAATCATCAATAATCATTCACTAATATGCTTTGAAATATAATTCGAGTTTGAGTTAGGGAACTTGCCTGCACCGTTGATTATCGCTAAGCAATCTAATTTAATCTCCTTATTGAAAAGACCTATCAGTTATAAGATTGATCTTTCAATTAGCATAACATACCTTATTCCATAATACTATCTAAAACTTAACCACATAGTCAAATATTAGATAACCTTAACACCACATTCATTTATAAGTCTAAGCCTAGCATACGTCGAGCCTTTAATAGTATCTAATATAGTATACTGAGTGGTTTTCCACAAACAACTAACAAATTAGTTTTCGTCTCGTCTACACTGTTTTCACAGTGAGTTAGATCGGTTACTAATTCGTATATACCTTCCTCATATGAAGAAATCGTTTAGCCTAGCTACTATACATCAACTATTAAAGGGTACGATTGCACTAGTTTAGACTTAATACTTAATCACTCCTTTTATAAGTTGTTATCATCTTATATTAACCTGTCTAATATTCAAGCACATAGTTGAGTATTAGACATTATATTAAAGTCTTAGTGCTACGATTATACTTTGATAATCTTTTAATCATGTTATAACTTATACTTCTAAGTTTTACCTTTATATGTTATCTTAATAAACTAGATAACATTTCAGTAAACTGAAAATACTATTTCAGTAAACTAGGTTTCATTTCAGCATTTTGAAATCACCATTTCAGCAGACCATAATCAGTTTTAGTAAACCGAAATTATTTCAGCAACCCAAAATTCAATTCAGCACCCTGAATTCTCATTTCAGTCTACTACATGTATAATATAGCTCATGGAATACCACATTCAACAACTATATTGAGAAATAAATTAATTCTCTTATTTTAATTCTCTGTTTAATATTATTAATTATTTAATAATATTTCAAGCTAAGGTTATTAACCTTTTAATAACATTCAAGTCAATTATTACTAATAATATCTTAATCCAATATCATTAGTCATATAAAAATAATTTAAGTCATTAATTCCATAAATAAACAATTTATTTTAATTATTTTCCTTTCCTTAATTAACTCATTAAAGTATTCTAAAATGCCATAAACATCACAACACTTCACACCTAACCCAAACCTCCATCAAAAATCTGTACAAACCATACTTAAGGGTCTCAAGTCGAAAAACTTTATTTTCTATATTTTTGACATCACATATTTAATTAAACTCATTATCCGTATACCATCATTTATATGAAAAATATCAAATCAGTCCTAAAATTATTTCTTTTCTAGGATTTGGCAGAATATAGTCCCACATTGAACATATATTTTTCCCAAAATTTTTAAAATATATTTACTATATTTAAATAGTCCATAATAGCCAAATCTTCTCAAATTTTTCATAAATCGAGATTACCTCCAAAAATTCTAAAATTTATAGAGTAGGCTCCTGCTATATACATGTACTGCTAGTAACAATTTCATAATTTTTGAATTTATACACAAAGAGTTATTTGGGTGGCTTCATAAAAATAGCCCTTCACCGTAAAATCCATATCTCTCAAACCGTATGGCCAAAAATTCTCAAATTTTTACAGGAGCTGCCTAATTTCTGATATTACATCTCTAAATTTTCCCCGAAGTTTTAAAGCATAAAAAGTGGACGAAAATTCCCCCATTCTAGACTAGTCCAAAATAGTTTTATAAACAAGAAAAATATTTCTTTCTCTTTGGTTTCCAAATCAATCAACACCCAATTTGGGTAAATCCAAACATAAATTCATGGAAAACACATAAATTAAAGGGTTTTACACTTTTAATTCACAAACCTCTTTCATCAAATCACAAAAAAAAAATAAAGGAAAGTAAAGTTTAGGATTATACCTTTACTTTTCTTCTTCTTCTTCTTCTTCTTCTCCCATGGAGAATTCTTTCCTTCCTTCCTCACCTAGCAAGGTTGCCGCTCCCTCTTCTTTTCTCTCTCTATTTCACGTTGCTTTTTTTTCTTTCTCTTTCTCTCTCTTTCCTTATCTTATCTTTTCCTTATCTTCTTATCTCTAAAAATCCACCCAATATCTTTTCTCTCCCTATCTTATTCGGCCATGTGGCCTTAATATCCATCTAAATCTTATTTTATTTAATTGTTAATTTATTTAACAAATGACTAGAAAGTCCCTCCTTAAGTGGGTCAAAAATTGGGCCGATTTATTAATTAAATTCTATTGGGCTTGCATTCTTTTCTTATTGTTTTGCTTAGTAATAAAACTAACTTGGACTTTCACCCATAATTAATTTGGGTCATTATAACACTTGCTCCATACATAATATATTGGGCTAAATTAATAATTTAATTACTATTAAATTAATTTATCTACAAGTCCCATAATTAAATAATTGGACTTGTTTAAATAATATAATCTCATTAGTCCATTAAATCTTAATTCACTTGAACTCTATTTAAATTCTTGGGATATGATATTATTATAGTCCAATCCTTTCCATCTTATCCTACCCTAAATATTTAATTAGGGTTTACATTTCATACATTTATAATTTAAATCATCACTCTTATACATTAAATTTTATAGCCTAATTAAATTACTTTAATTAGGGTATAAAATTAATAAATTGAGATAATAAAATATATCTCTTAAATTAGTATAATTTATTATTCTCGCCACATGTTCCTTAACAACTGGGCTCACTTGGGCTTAACACTTAATTCTTTTAACTTTTTCATTAAAATATTAATTCACCTACATAACCCAATTACACTTAACATATTCAAATAAATTACATATGTCATTAGGATTCAATAATTTCCTATACTTGTTGGGCTTAGTTGAGCCACTTTATTTAATGTGTTGGGCTCTCTAATTAATTCCTTGGGCTATAATATTATTATAGTCTAATACTTTTAATTTCATTCCATTCTACCCTAATCATTTAATTAGGATTTTCATTACCCATTTAGAACATAAATTCCTTACTCATGCCTCATCAATTTCATAACCCAATTAGACTTGGTTATAAAAATAATTATTTGAGATATATAAAATAAATTTCTTAGGGTTAGTATATATATTTATATACTAACATTCTCCCATATTATAACCCCTTAGGTTATTTAATTAACATACTTAATATATATATATATATATATATATATATTAGGTTACATAACTTAATTCTTTATTCACTTTTATATACAAAATAAATGTATTCACATTATATAATGTATATTACTTAATACCATACATAGTTCACATAAAGCATCACATATTTTACTTCTAACTCCAATTTTGATTTTTCTCCATAAAAGTCAACTGTTGACTTTGATCAAAAATTCAACCGTTACACATTTTGTGTTTAATGTCTTTTCTGACTAAACTTGACGTTCTGGACGCAACCGAGCAGTCCGTGTCTCAAAATTTTATCTCTAACTCATATTTTGGATTTTAACTTACTCTATTTTTATTGCTAATCATATTAGCTAATGACTTTATACTTATTTATCTTCTTATTTGCCAGTCAAAGCCAACATTCAAACGATGCTAATTACTAACATAGTTTTTATTTTGATTCTCATATCCTTAACTTAATTCATCATTCCTCTTGCTAAAATATATAGCACATTACTAAGTGTGTATATATATATACACACACACATACACATATTTGTGTATCCTCATAGCATCTCTTCATGTAAAATTTTATTTCCTTAATAAAATTTCTACATGCACCTATATAATATTTCTTATACCATTTCTAGGGTTTGGAATTTTGAAACTCATATTTTCTTTATTCTCATTCAAATAGTAAACCATATAGGTTTTACTTAAAAAATTTAAATAAATCCTCAAATTCTCATCTAGGTTTTATTATTTAACCTTTATTCTAATCATTCAAGATTTTAAAATTTTTGGGATTGTCACATTCACCCTTCTTCTAAGAATTTCATCCCCGAAATTACAGTCTACTAATCACTACTCCTTTTATTCATCAAAACTAGATTTTCAAGTTAACCTTTACCTGATTTCATGCTCAATTTAATGAGTACATCTTGCTTCCTTCTATGAGGAACTCTGCTATCATCACATTCTTCCATGACTTCTCCCTAAGGAGTTAAAACTTTTCAAATCGGGCTGAGGGGTCATATAGACCGTGAACTCTCAGGTTTAACGGTATTCACCGTAACCAAATCTGTTAACCATGTTGTACTTGGTATGTTTACAATCACGAAGAAGGTAAACTGCAGATACTGGTACGTTAGGTGATCAATCTATTGTACCTTAGTTCTCAGAACGAATGTATGCGTTCAAGGATTGGAATTTATCATCCAACCAGTATATCCCCATTTTTCGGGGTTGTTCACCTCAGTCTTAACATCAGAGTCCGTACCAAAATAATTTAGTTCGAGATAAATTTTCAAAGAGATGCTTGAATTTCATAAACATTTATCTAGTTGAATCAATTAGCTTAGACGTATACCAATAATTCGAATATCAATCGAAATATGTGTCTGACCAAATCTAATTGGCACTTATCTTTTCTTTAAAATTCTGAAAATTATTTTATGACATCATGATACCGCACTGTATTCACAGTTCGTTTGAGGATTTTGTCATTTTATGACTTTGTCATACTACATCATACCATAGTGGGCTGATGATCCTTAGATCATATCCAACACTAGGTAGTTCTGCATTGATAACTCCATCATTTTTATCATTTCTGCATCAGATTACATGATGCATCAATGATAAATAAAATACCTTTTGATATCTCAAATTATTTTTGTCTAGCCGAAATAATTAGCGTAGACTCTTCTTTAAATAGTTCAAAACCATTGAAAATCATTTTTGATGCTATCATGCCGCAACAAGTAACGATGTGTTAGTGGTACGAAGTCCACTTCTACACAATTGTAACCATGTGTTGCTGATAACAAAAATTCATTTTATTTCGAAAGGCACATCAGTGCGAATTTAGCTTGATGTCAAAAATTTGAAGTCTAGCATAGCTAGAAGATTTGGAATACCTATGCTTCCATCATCAACTTCAATTCCACTAATGATCAATTGCTTAATCATTCTATCTATTCTATCACCATTAGAATTTAACAATTCTTCATTCTTCATCCATCACTTTTCTATAACCCAGTATAGTTCATCAAACATACCACACGTTATGAGTTCAAGAACATTCCACAATAATATGAGTTTAGGAACTTATCGTAGAAATATGTAGTTCAAGAACCAATCAAGAACTGTCCATACGCTTAGGGGTTTAAAAACATATCATACAATTATGAGTCACGAACTTACCATAAGTATGAGTTCTAAGGACTCGCACCTATTCTTATATTCTCTACCTATCTGTTATACACATGAGAAAAGAATCACCTTCCCATCATACATATAGCGAATAGCGTGACAACAACATTTCAATGATTATCAATGTGATAAACTAAGTAGTCGTTAGACCAAGCACAAACTCCCGCCCATACAAAGGTTTGTACAACTTAGCTATCACATGAGTCCTCCACTTAAATCCCACATAATCTTAGTCTCTTCTTTGCTCAATACAAATTTCATTTAATCTGTATATCATCCTTTTTAACTCTTTTGAGTTTAAATTGTACTATTTTATAGTATTATTCTCGTATAGCAATTCTGCTATAAAGTCTTCAATCAATAGATTGGTTATCAGTCCTCCTATGACCTCATCAGATCACGTTGTGATCTCTTCTTATAATCGTGTTATATTACGATTCTTTACTATCTTATGATCGTTTTATTTTACGATCTTCTTTTCCTTTAATCATATTATATTATAATTTTGCACTTTTCATTTTATTACTGGAGTTAGGTAACTCCGAATTCTTATCTTTTAATTCTTCAAGATTCTTCTTTGAATCTTATTTATCATCCTCTTATCTTAATAATGAATTTCTTAAATTCATATCTTATCACTTAAACTCTATTTGAGTTTATACATCATCCTCATCTATGCAGTTATAGCCTAAGGTAATCCTACCTAAGGTTTATAACCTACAGCTCTGATACCAACCTATGACGCCCCCAAATCCGAGTCCCAAGAACCTCAGACTTGGTATATTACGGTAATTCATTATCATACAAATTTTATCATCTAATGCGGAATAATAAACATATATTGTTTATTTCACATAATTCTATAACATTTCCCCAGGTTTATTAACCTTAACTGAATACATACCTTCAAAATTACGAAAGGTTTACATAAGATAACTAAATAGTTATCCGCATAACAGTCTATTACTGTACTTTGCTCTTGTCTATGTCCTTCTTCAAGCCTTCATCTTAATCTGTAAGTTGTTATCATGATATAGAAAGGGTGAGCAACTACTTTGCCCAGCAAGTTTAAATTCAATAAAGATATATCATGATTGAAAGAATAATAAGCTTTCAAGTTTTTCAACAATATAATAATTGTGAAAGAGCATGAATCAAATGTCAATAATTGAATGACTGAATTAATAAGGTTTAATGTCACAAGGACTATGAACAACTTTAACTGAACCTTATGGTAATGAAGGTGATCAGCCTTTCATACCTGATGAACATATACAACATGCACTAAGTGTGAATCAATAATCAGTATGGACGTGAATAATCATTCACTAACATGCTTTAAAATATAACTCGAGTTTGAGTTAGGGAACTTGCCTGCACTGCTGATTACCGCTAAGTAATCTAATTTAATCTCCTTATTGAAAAGACCTATTAGTTATAAGATTGATCTTTCAATTAGCATAACATAACTTATTCCATAATACTATCTAAAACTTAACCACATAGTTAAATATTAGATAACCTTAACACCACATTCATTTATAAGTCTAAACCTAGCATACATCGAGCCTTTAATAGTATCTAATATGGTATACTGAGTGGTTTCCCACAAACAACTAACAAATTAGTTTTCGTCTCGTCTACACTATTTTCACAGTGAGTTAGATCGGTTACTAATTCCTATATACCTTCCCCATACGAAGAAAACGTTTAGCCCAGCTGCTATACATCAACCATTAAAGGGTACGATTGCACTAGTTTAGACTTAATACTTAATCACTCCTTTTATAAGTTCTTATCATCTTATATTAACTTGTCTAACATTCAAGCACATAGTTGAGTATTAGACATTATATTAAAGTCTTAGTGCTACGATTATACTTTGATAATCTTTTAATCATGTCATAACTTATACTTCTAAGTTTTACCTTTATTTATTATCTTATGTAAACCTTTCATAATTTTGATGGTATGTATTCAGTTAAGGTTACTAAACCTGGAAAAATGTTATAGAATTATGTGAAATAAACAATATATGTTTATTATTCCGCATTATATGATAGAATTTGTATGATAATAAATTACCATAACTTACCATGTCCGAGGTTCATGGGACCCGGATATGGGGGCATCACAGAGGCTGTGACTTCTGCTGGTGCAATGCTGGTGTTGTGCTGATTTCTTTGTTGCTTTCATGTTGCTTCTTTCTCCTTCACTATGCTACTTTGAGGCCCTTTGCACATGCCTTATGTCAGTCCTCATGCCAAGTCCAATCCCACCTTGCCTTGCTGCCATCTTCATGCCAAAACCCTGCTATTCCATGCCATTTCTTGCCAATTCTTTGCCAATAGAGTTTCCTGCCTAAAATGCATAACACAAAGATAAAAACGCATTAAAAGACACTAAAGTACTTGAGTTTAAGCCATAATCAAAGCAAGTTGATAGACAATAAGTAGGTATAAAACCTACTTCTCAAATACCCCCAAACTTGAATCATTGCTTGCCCTCAAGCAACAGACACAAATGCAAACTACATGATATGCAACTACGCTACATAAAAAATGAATCCCAAAGATCGGCCATGCTATGAATTCCAATAAGAAGTGCCTCAGATGTGATACCCCCAAAATAGGTTCAATACATAACCCACCTATTCTGGGTCGCCAAGAAATACATGGTACAGAATCCAAATAAAAATCTTCAAATTCTTACTTTTAAACTGTCGTACAAAATACGACCACAGTTAAAACTGTGAGTTTTAATACAAATATAGTATCCAGACTCCAAATCAAAGATATGCTACATAAAGGTACAGTCAATAACTGTTTTAGGAATTAAAATCTTTGAAAAATACTCAAGAAAACCTTCGTACATGGGAGGCCATGCATCTAAGCTATATTAGATATCATAAGACTTGAGAATTAACCTTGGTTGACCTAATAGACCCCAAAGAAAAACGAGAAGATTAATATCTTGTTCATTCCAATGGTGGGTCTTCTCTTGCCATATAATTATCTCTGTTGTCTCAAACTAAAAATTATATTCCAATCGTACTCCAAGATTATATAGGTAGTGCTCATGGATATAGTCAACAAGTGGATGTGCACAACCATGTCTTATGATAACATGAAGTCGTATGTGGTTAGACATCTTGTATGATAGTGGCAAAACACCCTTCCAAAGTTGGGTTCACCTCACCTAAATCGGGGTCACCAAAATCAACGGTTAAATGATGTATAAAATACGACACACATATTTAAAGTTCTCAATAAAATTATTTCCATACTGGTTGGTACGAAATTTCAACAATTATAGACACTCGTTCTATTCTCCTGTTATCACTGCTCGACCCAGCTACACTCTTATTACTTGAAAGGAATTATGAAGCAAAAGGGTGAGCACAAATAGCCCAGTAAAGAATAACATAACTAAAGATAATCAAATTATCAATAGCATTCTTCAGTAATAAATCAAAGATTTAGAACATATGTTAGATGATAAAACTTTCCAACCATAGTTGCAGCGGAACGAACAATCAATTAGAAGAGTCAATTAGACCATAAAGTCTATTATCTCCTCTACGTTAAAAGTCCACCAACAATATTGCACTCTTGTAACATCAATCAATAATTCCTGTCCATAATCATGTAAATAGTTCATAATCATAATTATGTGTTGGGTTTGTACGTAACGCAATCATACAATCAAATCATATAAATAGGGCGGAAGCGCGAAACATAGGTTTTCAAAAATTTGTACAAACCCATAACCATGATCATGCTTTGTGTTAGTTATCAATAACAGAAAAGAGAGAACATGGAATTATACATTTGAAGATCCAAGCTTCCTCAGGTACGAGTTCTACTCCTTTGATTCCTTTGATTCCTCTGTAGTGGCTCCTTCCCTTGATCAATGTCAGCCACCTAAATGTTTGGCCTCTAACGGTGATCCACCAAGGAAGATGAAGAACTCAGGAAGATGGGTTATTGGCTTAACCCTTGTTTCTATCTCCTATAGAATATGTGTACTCCCAACCTTTGGAAAAATACACGTACCTTATTTCTGATATAAGTCTATCTTATATAGACATTAGGTTAACCCTCCTAATTCAATTAGAATATGATTTTATTTAATTAATTAATTAATCACTTTTAATTAATTTATATCCTAATCTTATTAGGATTGAGAGAGAGTACTGATATTATATTAATTCCTAAACTCCTTTAGAATTAAAATAATAATAATAATATTAATAAGACTCCTCTATTAATTTATATTTAATATTTTTAAAATATTAAATAATAAACATTAAGCTATTTAATTTATTCTATCACCATAGATTAAATTAATTACACTTAATGCATTATTACTATCATGCCATTTTTTTCTTAAATAATTTTTCTTCCTTTTATGGTGTGACCCTTTAGGTTCTCCATATTAAATTGGTTGTGAATAAATCAATTAGAACAATTTTAATCTTATTTAAATAAATAAATTAAACTAATAATCTATTTAAATAAATAACATTTATTCTACAATAGGGATAAGCCTCCCTAGCGATCAACGACTTTCCAGATAATATAGATTTCAACATTAATCATAAAAGAACCTGTGAGTTAATAGTTACCGTACAATTCAATCCTTCCACCATACAATGTCTCAATTAAATATAAGACATGGATTTAAAGTCAAGTCTTAATTTATTTAATCATATATATTTCGATTAGAAAACGCACAACTCTAAATAATACAAATTAGAAACCTCTTTCTACTTTCATTCTACCTTGGCCAAGGATTCCTGGGTTGTCATTTAACGAATCACATAGGACATACCTCCTCTTTTACTAGAGGTGGTAGATTTTTTATTGATAATACATTATCTCCATATACAACTCATTATACCCAAGCATAGCCTATATGTGCCTTAAAAGGCCTTAAGGAATAAGTCAAAGTATAAATTGTTACATACAAGATACTATGATGATCTCAAGTCCAAGGATCACTTGTACTACTATCACATTAGGAATTCCTATTGACAGGCGAATAAAACTCCATTAGGTATTCCATAGCAAGTCATGTTCAGTGAACTTATTCTCCAATAAGCACCTACATACTTGCTTTAGTGTCTCCACACAAATGACCATGAGATCATTCATCCTCATCCAATGAGCAAGCAACATATGTACCAATCTATCCGGATTTACTAATCCCCATTTTACTAATCCCACAATTGGGAACTATTTTAGTTTTTAAGCTTTCTAAGAATTTAGATCTCATTAGCATGATCTCATCATGATTCTAAAAGCATTGCTTAAAACTATGGGTTATTTACATATTATAAAAACAGCGTCATGTAGATAATTAAATACCTTAAATTAATATTTTATTAATAAATAAATAAGATTGTTTACAAAGTATGTGCTTTATCATCATACATAATTGGCTTGTATGCACACTACTATCAATCTCCCACTTGCACTAAAGCCAATCGCCATGGTATCTCATGCCCATCTTCTCTAAGTGACGATCAAACTGCTGTTGTATTAGAGCTTTAGTAAATGGATCTGCAATGTTGTCTTGAGAGTCCAAACGCTCCAAGGAGATGACTCCTCTTTCAATGATCTCCCTGATCAAGTGAAATCGCCGCAACACGTGTTTGGATTTCTGATGAGACCTGGGTTCCTTAGCCTGTGCAACCGCTCCGGTGTTGCCACAGTATACGAGAACTGCTTCTCCAATGCTAGGAACCACACCAAGTTCAGCTATGAACTTCTTCATCCAAACAGCTTCCTTTGCAGCTTCACTTGCAGCTATATACTCTGCCTCTGTCACTGAATCAGCAACTGTTTGCTGCTTGGAACTCTTCCAACTCACTGCGCCTCCGTTCAATGTAAACACATACCCTGAAATAGATTTACTGTCATCTTGGTCTGTTTGAAAACTTGAGTCCGTGAATCCCTCGAGTTTTAATTCAGACCCACCGTAGACAAGAAAAAATATCTTTAGTCCTTCTCAAGTACATTAGGATATTCTTTACTGCCCTCCAGTGCTCTTCTCCTGGATTCGACTGGTATCTGCTCGTTACACTAAGTGCGTGAGTAACATCTGGTCTAGTACATATCATACCAAACATGATAGATCCTACTGTAGAAGCATAAGGGATCTTACTCATACGGTCTCTCTCCTTAGGTGTCTTTGGGCCCTGTTTCTTGGAGAGATGTATTCCGTGGCTCATCGGCATGAGACCTCTTTTGGAATCTTCCCTGCTAAACCTCTTTAGCATCGTATCAATGTACGTTCCTTGGGATAAGCCGAGCATCCTTTTAGATCTATCTCTATAAATCTTTATCCCCAAAGTATAGGATGCTTCACCCAAGTCCTTCATGGAGAAGTTTTTAGATAACCAGATTTTAATTGATTGTAACATAAGAATGTCATTCCTTATCAGTAATATATCATCAAAATATAATACAAGGAATGATACTGCGCTCCCACTAACCTTCTTATATACACATGGTTCATCCTCATTTTTGTGAAAATCAAACTCTTTGATTGTCTCATCAAAACGAACGTTCCATCTACGAGAAGCTTGCTTCAACCCATAAATGGATCGTTGTAGCTTACAGACTTGATTTGTTCCAACTTTTGAAATAAATCCCTCTGGCTGTGTCATATACACATCCTCCTCATGTCTCCCATTGAGGAAGGCCGTTTTCACGTCCATCTGCCAGATCTCATAGTCGTTATAAGCTGCAATCGCAAGCAAAATCCGAATGGACTTGAGCATGGCTACTGGTGAGAGGGTTTCATCATAGTCAACTCCTTGTCTTTGTTTGAAACCTTTTGCAACCAGTCGGGGCTTATAGGTCTCTACCTTCCCGTCTGCTCCAGCCTTTCTCTTAAAAACCCATTTACACCCAATAGGCTTAATGCCTTCAAGTGGTGAAACCAAAGTCCATACTTTGTTCTCATACATGGAGTCCATTTCAAATTTCATGGCTTCAAGCCATTTCACTGAGTGTTTATTACTCATAGCCTGTTCGTAATTCATTGGATCATCATCATTCATGATGTGTACCTCATCGTCATCCTCTATAACGAATTCATACCTCTCAGGTATCTTCGGTACTCTTCCAGATTTACTAACAGGGTGTGGTATAGTAGGTTCTTCTACTTGTTTAGGTACCTGAATTTGATTCGTGATAATTTGTGGTTCTTGAACTTCTTCAAGATGTATCTTACTCCCACTGACCCCTTCATGGATAAACTCCTTTTCCAAGAAGGCAGCATGTTTTGCAACAAACACCTTTTGATCAGTTGGATGATAGAAATAATACCCTAAAGTTTCTTTAGGGTATCCCACAAATCTACACTTATCGAATTTAGTCTGTAGCTTATCATTTTCAAACTTTTTGACGTAAGCTGGACAACCCCAAGTCTTAACATGCTTAAGATTTGGTTTCCTCCCCTTCCACATCTCATATGGAGTCTTTGGGGTGGATTTTGTAGGTACCTTGTTAAGTAGGTATGCAGCCGTTTCTAGGGCATAACCCCAGAAGGAAATTAGAAGGTCGGTAAATCTCATCATGGATCGAACCATGTCCAACAGTGTACGATTTCTCCTTTCAAATACTCCATGTAACTGTGGGGTACCTGGAGGAGTCCATTGTGAGATTATACCATTTTCTTTGAGACAATTGAGAAACTCACCACTTAAAGTATTCTACACCTCGATCTGATCGAAGTATCTTAATACTCTTAGCCCGTTTGTTTCTCTACTTCACTTTTGAACTCTTTGAACTTTTCAAATGATTCTGATTTGTATTTCATTAAATACACATATTCAAATCTTGAGTGATCATCAGTGAAAGTAATAAAATAAGAATACCCACCCCGTGCACTTGTTGTCATAGGTCCACAAACATCTGTGTGAATCAATGCCAACAACTCTGTAACTCTTTCTCCTTTTCCACTAATAGGAGATTTAGTCATTTTACCCATGAGACAAGATTCACAAGTTGGATATGATTCATAATCGGATAGCTCTAGGAGCCCATCCTTATGAAACTTGGATAATCTTATTTCATTGATATGACCGAGTCTACAGTGCCATATGTAGGTATAATTAATATCATCTTTTTTCCTTTTCTTAGTTTGTTCAATTTGAAATATATTTTCTTGCAAGTCAAGTATATAAAGTCCATTTCGCAAATTTCCAATACCATATAAAACATCGTCCTTATAAATAGAACAACCATTGTTCTTTATAATAACGTCAAATCCTTCTATATCCAATACAGAAATTGAAATAATGTTTTTAATAATATTCGGAACAATAATTAAGATAAATGGTCTTGCCCAAGGGCATTGCTAAACAATAAGTTCCTACACCTAATGCAGCAACCTTTGCTCCATTTCCCACTCGTAGGATCACCTCTTCATTATTCAGCTTTCTACTTCTGACCAGTCCCTGCACAGTATTACATATGTGAGAACCACAGCCGGTATCCAATACCCAAGTAGAATTATGACTTTCAGAAAAATTAATTTCAATCATAAACAAACCTTGATTGGAAGTCGAAGCTTCTCCAAGCTTCTTCTCTGCTAAATACTTCTTGCAGTTCCTTTTCCAATGTCCCGGCTCGTTGCAATGAAAGCACATTCCTTTAGCTGGTTTAGGTTTCTTTTGTTCCTTTTCTTTTCTCTTTCCCTTAGCCTTTCTTGGATTTCTTCTTTTCAGAAGACACCTTGGGCCTCTTCCTTTTATTGGAAGAATCCACCATCAAGACATGGTTCTTCTTGGATGAGAAGTGAACTTCTGCAGTTTTTAGCATGTTAAGCAGCTCAGGCAAGCTGACATCTAGCTTATTCATGTGAAAATTAGCCACAAACTGCGAGAAGGTCTCAGGGAGTGACTGCAAGACCAAGTCTTGACTCAACTCCCCATCCATGACGAACCCAAGCTGTCCAAGGCGTTCAATCAAATTGATTACCTTCAGAACATAAGTCTCGACGGCAGTGCCCTCGGTCATCCGAGATCAGAAGAGCTCCTTAGATATCTCATATCTAGCAGTCCTACTCTATTCACCATACAACTCCTTGAGGTGAAGCAGCATAGCAGGAGCATCCATATTTACGTGCTGACGCTGAAGCTCGTTATTCATGGATGCGAGCATGATGCATTGAGCCACAGATGCATCATCTTGCCACTTATTGAAAGTGGCAATCTCTTCCTCAGATGCTGTTTCCAAAACAGATTCAAGGATAGTTGAATTTAGGACATAAGAAATCTTTTCAGCAGTGAGGAACAATTCTCAGATTTCTTAGCCAGTCCTCATAATTCGGGCCGGTAAGCATATTTGCATCAAGTATGCTTCGTAGTGAGATTAGTGATTTTGACATTTTTAAAATTCTGCATGTGAAAAAACAACATTTTTAGCAAATATTCATTTTATTAACTTTGCATACCAAAATAAATTAAGATCTTTATTTTAAATTGGTATCTCCCACTATTTTCATCAAACTATATTACCCTCACTCATATAGTTTGGCAACATCTAATTAAAGATTTGCTAGTAAGATTAAGGATCCCATTTCAAATGTATATAATCTTGTGGATAGCACAACAAGCGATATACAAATAAATAGGTAGACAACTCTTGTCAATTACATCACCATGTAACTCATATTATTTTGCCTCTCAAGTCATAATGGTCATGTGTGTGCACATCCGAACTAAAATGATTTAAGTTAAGTCCAGCCTAGCACTTCCATAAATTCAAAAAAGAAAAATGTTCGTCCTTGTGGATAGCACAACAAGACTAGATCGTTCAATTTTCTTGATAAGCATCAAATGTGATTAATTAACATCTTAAATACTCAATACTCGCCTTGTGGATAGCACAACAAACTCATATTAAATATTTAATACTCTATTAATTAATCATGCTAGAAGGCGACGTTCGATATTCCAAATATCATTTGAACGCTTCAGACTTAATATTATTTCTTTGAGGGGTTTGTTATTATTTGTCTCATCTTGTTTAGCGCGCATGCACATATATATATAAAATACGCGTTATTTTATTAAACATGCGAAGCATGTTTGCAAAAAATATAATATATATAATATTTAGCATGCAATATAGAATACTATATTCTACCCGGATTGATTATAGACTTTTATTCTAGTTTGGTTCACTAGAGCCATCAAGTGAACCAAAAGGTCAAACCTAGGAGTGCAAGAATTTAAATTTTAAATGTAACTATTACATTTAAACTCGGGCTCCATACAAATGGGTCTTCACGCGCTCTTTGCTCCTTGATCTCCAGTTTCTTCAAGATAATTCTAACTATCTTTATTACATAAACTATTTATAATTAAATAGAAACCTTGATCAGCAGTCAAGGGGAAGTACATAGGAGGGAGATAAAATTTTACACCGAGAATAAAACCAAAGAAGACGAGTTACACAGACCCCATTTTATAAAACCCATACATTCAAGCATTCATCCAAAATAAAATCCAATCACATTGGTCATAGTCCATAATCAATCCCTTTTATTAACATACATATCATCATACGTATCAATAAATTTCCATTCATCTTATGAATTATATAGCTATTCCATGCATAGATTGATGTCATTTAATGGACAAAAGTTTTGCTAAATTTTTTATTTTTGAAACAAAATAAACTCTTTTATTTTAATCAAAATAAATTCAAATTAAACGCCTTTAATTTTAGCAATCTGAAATCATATTTCAGATAAAATAAACATCTTTATTTTAAAACTTTATTAATTAAATAAACAGTTTACTTAATTAATGAAAATCAAATTTCAGGGCCTGTTTAGGAACCGGCGCAGCTGCGCCCAAAATGAACTTGGATGCTGCGCAGCTGCGCAGGTATCCTGAAACGTAAGTTTTTGCAGACGGGCACAGCTGCGCCAGTAATGAGCTGGGCAGCTGCGGAGCTGCGCCGTTCTTCGCAGAAACTTGCAGAAAATGATTTTGTCCAGAAAATTCGATCCAATTCTCACATCAATTCATACATGGAATCATAAAATTGATAATTAGCACAAAGTTAGGCTCTGATACCACTGTTAGGTTTGTACGTAACACAATCATGCAATCAAATCACATAAATAGGGCAGAAGCGCGAAACATAGGTTTTCAAAACTTTATACAAACCCATAACCATGATCATGCTTTGTGTTAGTTATCAATAACAGAAAAGAGAGAACATGGAATTATACCTTTGAAGATCCAAGCTTCCTCAGGTACGAGTTCTACTCCTTTGATTCCTTTGATTCCTCTGTAGTGGCTCCTTCCCTTGATCAATGTCAGCCACCCAAATGTTTGGCCTCTAATGGTGATCCACCAAGGAAGATGAAGAACTCAGGAAGATGAGTTATTAGCTTAACCCTTTTTTCTATCTCTATAGAATACGTGTACTCCCAACCTTTGGAAAAATTCACGTACCTTATTTCTGATATAAGACTCTCTTATATAGATATTAGGTTAACCATCCTAATCCAATTAGAATAGGGTTTTAATTAATTAATTAATTAATCACTTTTAATTAATTTATATCCTAATCTTATTAGGATTGAGAGAGAGTACTGATATTATATTAATTCCTAAACTCCTTTGGAATTAAAATAATAATAGTAATAATAATAATAATATTAATAAGACTCCTCTTATTAATTTATATTTAATATTTCTACAATATTAAATAATAAATATTAAACTATTTAATTTATTCTATCACCATAAATTAAATTAATTACACTTAATATATTATTACTATCATGTCATTTTCTTCTTAAATAATTCTTTTTCCTTTTATGGTGTGACCCTTTAGGTTCTCCATATTAAACCGGTTGTGAATAAATCAATTAGAACAATTCTAATCTTATTTAAATAAATAAATTAAACTAATAATCTATTTAAATAAATAACATTTATTCTACAATAGGGATAAGCCTCCCTAGCGATCAACGACTTTTCAGATAATATAGATTTCAACATTAATCATAAAAGAACCTGTGAGTTAATAGTTACCGTAAAATTCAATCCTTCCACCATATAATGTTCCAATTAAGTATAAGACATGGATTTACTGTCAAGTCTTAATTTATTTAATCATATGTATTTCGATTAGAAAATGCACAACTCCAAATAATGCAAATTAGAAATCTCTTTCTAATTTCATTCCACCTTGGCCAAGGATTTCTGGGTTGTCATTTAACGAATCACTTAGGACATATCTCCTCTTTTACTAGAGGTGGTAGGTTCTTTATTGATCATACACTATCTCCATATGCAACTCATTATACCCAACTATACCCTATATATAGCCTTAAAAGGCCTTAAGAAATAAGTCAAAGTATAATTTGTTACATACAAGATACTATGATGATCTCAAGTCCAAGGATCACTTGTACTACTATCACATTAGGAATTCCTATTGCCAGGCGAGTAAAACTCCATTAGGTATTCCATAGCAAGTAACGTTCAGTGAACTTATTCTTCAATAAGCACCTACATACTTGCTTTAGTGTCTCCACACAAATGACCATGAGATCATTCATCCTCATCCAATGAGCAAGCAACATATATACCAATCTATCCGAATTTACTAATCCCCATTTTAGTAATCCCATAATTGGGAACTATTTTAGTTTTTAAGCTTTCTAAGAATTTAGATCTCATTAGCATGATCTCATCATGATTCTAAAAGCATTACTTAAAACTATGGGTTATTTACATATTATAAAAACAGCACCATGTAGATAATTAAATGCCTTAAATTAATATTTTATTAATAAATAAATAAGATTGTTTACAAAGTATATGCTTTATCATCATATATGATTGGCTTGTATGCACACTACTATCATTATGTTGATAAATTCCTCTTCGCACTCAGGACGAAGATAATTTTCATCTCCTGTCTTTACCTGAAACACAAAAGATCATGATTATACCAAATCACAGTTCTTGTTCATAATCATGCTAATAAATTCATCTTTGCACTATAGGCCAAAGATATTCATAAATCAACAACTCATCTTTGCACTGCATGCCAAAGATATTCATAAATCAACAGCTCATCTTTGCACTACAGGCCAAAGATATTCATAAATCAACAGCTCATCTTTGCACTACAGGCCAAAGATATTCAACTTTCGTATTGCAAAGATAACAATAAAAATTTAATAAGAAGATATAGGTAAATAAAAATTCAAGGAAAATAATATTAGATGAAACACAACTTTATAAGGAATATCTAATCATTTCAGAATTTATAAAAATAATATTTATAATATGTTGATCAATTCACCTTTGCACTTAAGCTAAAGATATTTAATTGTAAAATCAATGATCATGATCATACCAGTCAACAATTCATCTTTGCACTACTGACCAAAGAGAACCCATAGTCATGATCATACCACTAATCTACCCATCTTTACACTCAAGTCAAAGATAATTTTCATCATCCGGATTATAAAAATGTTATATATGAGAATAAGAACAATATGATCCAATTGTCAACATGATAACTAATTGTGGAGTAAAATTCAAGAATGAAGTTCAAAACTTGGATCTAATCAAATACAAGAACCATAACAGATAACTTGGACAAATAGAAGAAAATTTAATTTTTCTGTGAATAGTACCGTATTTGTGAATAGTGCCATATATGTGAATAGTGCCGTATATTTGAATAGTGCCGTATACGTGAATAGTAATCTCGACATGAAAATGATAGAAATTTCATAAGAAAAATCATACTTCGTGAATAGTACTCGTAAATAGTACCATATTCGTGAATAGTGCTGTATACGTGAATACTAATCCCGACGAAAAAGGTAAAAATTTCATAATAAAATTCATACCAATATTTCGATGAAATGATATTGAAAGTAATAACGTCATTTACAAAAAAAAAAATAACATCCCATATCATCCCTTACCTCAGTATAATACT
The DNA here is from genome assembly GCA_020205555.1 of Panax stipuleanatus. Classification (NCBI taxonomy): domain Eukaryota; kingdom Viridiplantae; phylum Streptophyta; class Magnoliopsida; order Apiales; family Araliaceae; genus Panax; species Panax stipuleanatus. The sequence continues at coordinate 52,676,700 of CM035126.1, read as the reverse complement.
CAATCTGTCTGGATTATAGAATATAACGCTGAAGAATACTTGCACTGATTATCAACTTTCAAAGTATCTAAATACTTACAAAAATACGCTCGATATTATAGAGAGAGAAATTTCTAATTCTGATGTGATTTTCATTTCTAACTAAGCACCCTATTTATAAAAAAATGCTAGAACGCCAAAGGAGACTAAAAATTCGGACGCCTGCCATCCTTAGAAAAAATGAACGCCTGCCATCCTTGGAAAAAAAATCTTCAGCCATCAACCAACCAAAGTCAAGAGTAGGGCCCACAATATATTTTAATCCAAAATCAATTCAGAACTTCAATAATTCATAATAAATAGCCCTTTTTATCAGAAAAATACGAATCTTATGTTCATTCCATAAGAAATTTAATTCTCTACAACTTTGTAGAAGAAAATTTTTCCAAATTCCGAACGAAAAATGACCGAAATTTACATACGGATGTTTTTTAATTTTCTTCTTCTTTTTCTTTCTCTTTCCTTCCTTTTCCATATTCCTCCACTGACTCTCTCTCTCTCTCTCTCCCCTTTTCTTTTTTTCTCATCCCCACCATTTCTTCCACACACACACACACACATACACACACACGTATATATATATATATATATATATATAATAAAATATTTATAATTATTAAAAAATTCAAATTTCATTTTCTCTCTTCCACCTCATTTATTCATAAATCATTAATTTATTATAAAAATATCACCATTATTATATTATTATATTATTACATCATACACTTATAATGTAATATTATAATAATATATTTGAATAAATTATCAAAGAGGATAAAATATCAACTCTCAATAATTGTCTCTTTAAAAATTCTTCCATTTATATCCACATTAAATAAATATTTCCTTATCATTTTTATCAATAATTAATTATTCAAAAATAATATTACAGAACCACAATATTGACAACCAGGTCGTTCCTAGGAAAGAGGGGGCTTTCCGACAAGGATTTCTCCTTACTGGCGCGCAATTAGATTAACCTAACCCCTTTCCTCGACAGAACTTCCTTAGACATTGTCAATAATGCTATCTAATAATATTATTCAAATAATATAAATTATTGATTTGATAATTTGAAATATTGTGCAATGACAATTATTAAATCAATAAAATATTATGCAATTATCAATGTAGCAATTATTGAATCAATAATATAAAATATTGAACAGTAATTACTGTAACAATTATTGAGTAGTGACTTCTTACGTAAGAATCAATAATTAGAATTACTGTGCAATACCGTGTGTTACTGTTCTTTTAACCACCGGGTATTTCAACAGTTTTAACAGTAACAATCACACCGTTATTTTTAGAAAAACTTATTCTTGTCATTTTCTTCATCAGACAGTTATTCCGTTGTGGGGCCCACAAATGGCTACGTCGTCGTACGAATATTCTCCGACAACAAGAATATTCCATGACCAAACGAATATTCCCCGACACAATGAATATTTTATTACCACTTGCTTATTTTGAAAAATTTACATACATCACCCTCAACTTTAACCTTTTATCAATTTAACCATTTACTGAATAATAATTATAAGAAAAATTGAATACTTCTATTTCATAAAATTCGGGGTCTTACAATCTCCCCTCCTTATGAAATTTCATCCCCGAAATTTACGTACCTGGTATTTCGAAGAGGTGATAATACCTTGCTTTTATTTCAGATTCTATCTTCCCCGTCATTTCTTTTGTATCATGATTTCTCCATTGCTTATTCTAGAATACCACTTCAAAACAAAGGTTTATTGACATATCATAATTTGTCAACTTATCAAGTAAGAAAATTCAGCTTAGGTTAGTCACACACTAGCGAAGTATATTACTCGTCTCTCCCCTCCTAGTTCTAGACTCAGATTTAGCCAACAAGCAAATAAAGACAATTCTGTGCTATCCGGTAACATCAAAGAAACATGTATAGATTACATCACGTATAAAAATATAACTGAGCTTAAGCTAACCACTGAGTTCAAAAATCTACAATATCTCAATTTCATCATTGGCTAGACTGGAATTCAACAGGCTAAACACATGGGACTATGCAATGCAATGCAATTAAACACAAACTAAATAAGCAAAACAAAATAAAATTGAAAAAATTTATGCAAAGTTTAAACTAATAGATACTAAAATGCAACTATTATGCAACTAACTAAATGCAATTAAAATTATATGCAATTTACACTAACTACACCCAATACCCCCAAACTTAAAATATTCAATGTCCACATTGAAGGTAAAGGGTCAGGAAAACTCCCTTACTGATTGGCATGGCCACCCTCCTAGGGTGGTGAATCTGGCGGTGGGTATGGCATAGCAGAACCGAAGACGAGCCACTCCACTAGTGTCCCCTGTTGCGCAAAGGCCTCGGCTAAGGAATACAATAAACCATCAGCAAACACTGCAAAGTTGCTGTACAATGCGTCCATCCTCCTCTCCAATCGCCTAATCTTGCAATCTTGATGTATGTCACCGGCTGGAGGAGTAGCGGCCTCTAACGGATGTGGCTGCTATGGAGAAACTACTGGAGGAGGCGGTAAGATGAACCCTCTTCCTCGGGGGTGTGCTGTGCCGCCAGGCCAATCTTCGAACTTCTTAATAGTGGCATGAGTGACGTCTCCGCTCGGCACCTGGACCTGTTCATTATCCCATTCGAGGCCTGCCTTTGAACAAAGATAAACCACCATGGATGCGTGTGGAAGCGACCCGGTGGTACTGCCTCTCCTAAAGTGTAGCATATTCTAATTTATCAAATGCCCGACGTCGATATATTTCCCCGTGATGATTCCCCATAGTATGATAGCCCTCTCGTCTATAATCTCGTGCTGGTGAGAGGGTGGCATAAGATTGGCACATAAAAATAGGTTCCATGCCTTGACGTATTTGTTCAGACCGGAGGTTGGGAAATTGGTATGCACATCGGTGCCTACCCTATATTTCCACTTCGTGCCTGGCGCACATAAATACATGATTAATTGGTCCAAATCAGTTTTAAGCCAGTATGGTTCGACCCAATTCACTTGATCAGCCGGGGGCGGAGGCAAACTTAACACCTCTCGGATCGTCACTGGGCGATAATCGATGGTTTTGCCCCGAACAAACGACAAGCCACTCTGCGTTTCCTTGGCGTTGGCATAAAATTCATGAACAATGGCCAACGACACAGGCGGCGGTGTTGCACAGACCCCTTGCCAACCCATCTCTCGGATCATGTCAAGCAATTGCCCATCCTCTCTAGCTGGCTTTAAACCCCTCTCCTTCAAAACAGTCTTGGCCGCAATTCGACAGTACTCTAATTGGGCATCCAGGCTAATGAACCTAGTCAAATCCACCGTGTCAGTGTCCTGGTCACTTCGAGCTGGCGATGCGGGAGCGGCAGATCGTGCACGTTTTTGCCCCATTGAGAAATTTTGAAAAATTTGATATGCAAGCCCTAGATGATGGATGGAGAAGACAAACCCCCAAACTTGAATCTTAACCAACTGTGAAGCAAACTCTTATTTCTGAATTCGACTGACACCCCCAAACTTGCTTCTCTGATACTCTGCAGTGCAAGCCCTCAATGATGCAATTGAATCTCCACAACCTAAAATTGTGAACCTGTAATCCCTCTATGAGAAATTGGGAATGGAAAGATGGTGTGAGTGAAGGGTAGAGTTAGGTTGTATAGATATTAAGGGATAGAGGTAATTGCTGGTGGGGATCATAGGGAGAGATGTGAGGAGGGGTGGGGATTGATTAGGGTCGGTTAATAGAGGAGAGGGAGCTCGTGAGTGAGTGAATCAACCGGTCAAAACGAAATAAATAGGAAATAAGGGTTTGGTCTGCCTTTTAAAAATTCCAAACTGGCATTTTTTAGGGTCAAGCTCGGCCGCGCGGCTGGGTACTCTATATTGGGCGCGGCCGAGCGGATCAAGGACACTCTTTGGAAGTTTTGGATATTGGCGCGGGCCCGCCCATGAGTTCCTTGAGGTTGGCGCGGCCGCGCTGCCCTGAGCCCAGCCAAAATTTTTCTTTTTCTAGCAGCACTGATATGAAGGCTTAAGCAGTAACTTAAAATACTTTTCTTTCCTGCACACATAGCAATCAAAAATAAGTTGCCATATTCACAATTTGCCTATAAGAGATGTATGTAATATTAAATCCTTATCAATGCTATGTAAGTGAGTCGTATGTATGTGATTTCCCAAAAAAATTGCTATATGAGCTTATATGCAACATGCCAATACTTCAAAAATATGTTCAGTAAGCTTCTAATTCCAAAAAAAAATATATGCAATAATGCATATGTGCAAAAATGTAGGCAATGAGCTTTTCGTTCCCAACAATTTAAGCAATCATGCCTAAGTCCAAAAATGTAGGCAATGAGCTTCTAACATCAAAACTGTTCAAAACTAGTCAACTTTTTCAAAATGCTTAGAATTAAATAGGGGGAAGGAAATGTAGAGTCATGCAACCAGAATTAAATAAGAGGGAGAAATAGACATATGATGCAAGAATTATATGAGATAGAGAAGAGAGATGATGGGGTGCCTCCCATCCAGTGCTTGTTATAGTCCATAAGCTAGACTCTGTTTGAATCGGTCAAGTGGTGGAAAGAATTGAGGCAACTTTCTCTCGATTTACCTCGCCACCATAATAGTGCTTTAATCTTTGTCCATTCACTTTGAAGGGCTTGTCTAGGTATTGATCATAAATCTCCACTGCTTCATGGGGAAACATAGTTTTCACTGTGAAGGGGCCCGACCATGGAGATTTGAGCTTTCCAAGGAATAGTCTGAGACGAGAATTATATAGTAACACTGCTTGCCCCGACTCAAATGTTCTTTCTCAGATTTTTCTGTCATTCCACGTTTTGACCTTCTCCTTATATAGCTTGGAATTCTCATAGACTTGCAATCTGAACTGGTCAAGCTCATTAAGTTGGAGAAGCCTTTTCTCCTTTTTAGCCTTCAAATCAAAATTCAGCTTCTTGATGGCCCAGTAGGTCTTGTGTTCAAGCTCCATGGGGAGGTGGCAGGCCTTCCCATAAACAAGCTGATATGGCGACATACCCAGTGGCGTCTTGTAGGCAGTCCTATAGGCCCACACCGCATCGTCAAACTTTAGAGACCAATCCTTCCTCGTGGGATTTACAGCTTTTTCTAGTATTCGCTTCACCTCACGATTCGAGACCTCAGCTTGGCCATTTGTTTAGGGATGGTATGCGGTAGCAATACGGTGATTTACCCCATACTTGGCCAAAAGCGCAAAAAATTGATGATTGCAAAAGTGGGTTCTTTCATCACTAATGATGGCTTTAGGGGTCACAAAGCGTGTGACTATGCTTTTATGAAGAAAACGTAGGACAACCCTAGCATCATTGGTCGGTAAGGCTACTACCTCTACCCACTTGGACACATAATCGACCGCCAGCAAGATGTATAAATTTTCACAAGATGAGACAAAAAGCCCCATGAAGTCTATCCCCCAGACGTCAAAGATTTTGACCTCTAAGGTCATATTCAGAGGCATCTCATTTCTCTTAGATATGTTACCCACGCATTGACAACGGTCACAATTCTGGACAAAGGTATGAGCATCTTTAAATAGTGTTGGCCAATAGAAGCCTGCCTGAAGTACTTTGGCGGCTGTCCTCTCACCCCTGTAATGACCTCCATAAACTGATGAGTGGCAATCATGCAGTATGCTATCCATCTCGCTTTCTGGGATGCACCGTCTGATCATCCTATCAGTGCACTGCCTAAATAAATATGGCTCATCCCAACTATACCATCTAACATCATGTAGAAACTTCTTCTTTTGGGCTCTAGTGAAGTCAGAAGGGATAATATTGCTCACCAAGAAGTTTGAAAAATTCGCAAACCAGGGCATCTCGCCTTGCACCACGAATAACTATTCATCCGGGAAGGACTCATTGATCATCACTATGTTATTTTTGTCCATCCCTGGGTTCTCTAGTCGAGATAAGTGGTCAGCTACTTGGTTTTCGGTCCCTTTTCTGTCTTTAATTTCTAAGTCGAATTCCTGAAGAAGAAGTATCCACCGAATGAGACTAGGCTTATCATCTTTCTTACTAATCAGGTACCTGATCGCAGCATGATCTATGTATACAACTACCCTTGTGCCAATAAGATAAAGCCCCCGAATTATAAGAATCTCGATTTCAGACCAATCCTACGGAGTCACATATTGGACCACATTGCGAAAACCTTCAAAATTTGAATAAGTTGGTACATCCATTTAAATAATACCAACTGGCGGCTCTGTCTCATTCGGTCCAATCAATCAAAATTAATCAATAAAATCAAACTTTGTAAAATAAGTAGAGTAATGTCAGTCTTTTCCTAAATCTCACCCTTCAAATGAATTAACTGACATAGCGAAATAAAAAGGGTAAAAAATAATAGGAAAAGTGGAAAATAAAAGAAGACATCTAATTTTCAAACAAAAAAACAACCAACCATTTATTTTCCCGGCGTCGACAAGTGGCGACTCTGCTAGGGACGATAGAGGGCTTAAGCCGCGTTTAATCTTATTTTTGATTTCAATTTTGCATATGCATTATGTGTGAATGATCTCTGTGCCTGATAAATGTCTCTAATCTTTAAGTGCTTTATATTTATGGCTCGCACAATGTCATCATATTGCATCCAATAAGGACGATGAATGTATGAATGAATGTTGTGTGGTATCTCCATTAGGAGGCAAACCCGTCGGTTGTTTATTACTGGACTCTAAAGAGTGTTCTCTTGTGAGGCTCAGGAAAGGTACCACTCAGATATGCTCTAATTGAAAGATGAATGTCTTCATCAAGTAAATTGCGAAGATCTGGGAACCAATTTCAAAAAGCCTGTGAGAGTAACTTAAGATAGGTTAGCCTCTGATAAACCAAACGCGCAGGATGTCTCTTCATGCCCTGTTACTTTCAGAATTTACAAATGTCATCCATCTTAAACTGTCATTTGTACATCCTTCTTCTCATGTCATTAAGTCTACTAACCCCTTATTTTATAGGAAAAGATTAAAACCGATGCATAGCATATCATGCATCCATATCATCTGCCAATATCTAGACTAAACTAGATACCAGTTTTGTGTAGCTTGGTCCTAGAACCCGATTCTGAGCCAAAAAGGCACGTTCACCACCAGTCCAAATGGCTGAAGAAATTCATCAGAACCTATCCCTGTATCTCAAGAAGAATTTGAGAAGTTTAAAAAGCAGATTGCCAAGATGACTACCCTGTTAAGAGAATAGTGTAAAATATCTCAGGAGCCCAAATTAAAAATTCAGACCTCTGCGCAAGGAGATATGAAAATACCAGAAAAGGACAGTGATACCCAGATATCCACTCCCGTTTCACCACTCATCGTCAGATCAACCCAAGAAGTCCTCGACAAGACTCAGACCAGGGAAGTAATAGACCTACGAGAAGACAGGGAAACTGGAGATATCAGGAAGAAAGTTAGACAAATGGAGGACGCTATCTGGTCTATGAAAGGGACAGGATCCCACGAAAGCTTGAATTATTCGGATCTATGTATTTTCCCAAAAGTGAGATACTAGGATAAGTTTCAAGTCCTGAAATTCGAGAAGTACAATGGATTGGGCGATCCCTACACCCATTTGAAAGTGTACATAGGTGAACTTGGATCTTATGCTGTAATACCCGAGAATTTTTGAATATTATTAAATGAATATATTAATGAAAATGAATATTTATTTGAATATAAATATTTATGTGTTATGAGATGAGTTAATTCGAAAGAATTCAAAGTGAAATTATCATAATTGAGAAGAATGTGGAGTTTATGATAAGCTCGTTGGAATGCCTTGATAGTAGTGTGCATACAAGCCAATCATGTATGATGATAAAGCATATACTTTGTAAATAATCTTATTTATTTATTAATAAAATATTTATTTAAGGCATTTAATTATCTACATGGTGCTGTTTTTATAATATGTAAATAACCCATAGTTTTAAGTAATGCTTTTAGAATCATGATGAGATCATGCTAATGAGATCTAAATTCTTAGAAAGCTTAAAAACTAAAATAGTTCCCAATTGCGGGATTACTAAATTGGGGATTAGTAAATCCGGATAGATTGGTACATATGTTGCTTGCTCATTGCATAAGGATGACTGATCTCATGGTCATTTGTGTGGAGACACTAAAGCAAGTATGTAGGTGCTTATTGGAGAATAAGTTCTCTGAACGTGACTTGCTATGGAATACCTAATGGAGTTTTACTCGCCTATCAATAATAATTCCTAATGTGATAGTAGTACAAGTGATCCTTGGACTTGAGATTATCATAGTATCTTGTATTTAACAAATTATACTTTGACTTATTCCTTAAAGCCTTTTCATGCATATATAGGGTATGCTTGGGTATAATGAGTTGCATATTGAGATAATATATGATCAATAAAGAATCTACCACCTCTAGTAAAAGAGGAGATATGTCCTATGTGATTCGTTAAATGACAACCCAGAAATCCTTGGCCAATGTGGAATGAAATTAGAAAGAGGTTTCTAATTTGCATTATTTGGAGTTGTGCATTTTTTAATCGAAATACATATGATTAAATAAATTACGACATGACAGTAAATCCATGTCTTATATTTAATTGGGACATTGTATGGTGGAAGGATTGAATTGTACGGTAACTATTAACTCACAGGTTCTTTTATGAATAATGTTGAAATCTATATTATCTGAAAAGTTGTTGATCGCTAGGGAGGCTTATCCCTATTGTAGAATAAATGTTATTTATTTAAATAGATTATTAGTTTAATTTATTTATTTAAATAAGATTAGAATTGTTCTAATTGATTTATTCACAACTGGTTTAATATGGAGAACCTAAAGGGTCACACTATAAAAGGAAGAAAAATTATTTAAGAAGAAAATGGCATGATAGTAATAATGTATTAAGTGTAATTAATTTAATCTATGGTGATAGAATAAATTAAATAGCTTAATGTTTATTATTTAATATTTTAAAAATATTAAATATAAATTAATAAGAGTAGTCTTATTAATATTATTATTATTATTATTTTAATTCTAAAGGAGTTTAGGAATTAATATAATATCAGGACTCTCTCTCAATCCTAATAAGATTAGGATATAAATTAATTAAAAGTGTTTAATTAATTAAACAAATAAAACCCTATTCTAATTGGATTAGGAGGGTTAACCTAATATCTATATAAGAGAGTCTTATATCAGAAATAAGGTACGTGAATTTTTTCAAAGGTTGAGAGTACACATATTCTATAGAGATAGAAACAAAGGTTAAGCCAATAACACATCTTCCTGAGTTCTTCATCTTCCTTGGTGGATCACCGTTAGAGGCCAAACATTTGGGTGGCTGACATTGATCAAGGGAAGGAGCCACTATAGAGGAATCAAAGGAATTACAGGAGTAGAACTTGAACCTGAGGAAGCTTAGATCTTCAAAGGTATAATTTCATGTTCTCTTTTTCTGTTATTGATAACTAGCACAACGCATGATCATGGTTATGGGTTTGTATAAATTTTTGAAAACCTATGTTTCGCACTTCCGCCCTATTTATGTGATTTGATTGCATGATTGCGTTACGTACAAACCCAACAGTGGTATCAGAGCCTAACTTTGTGCTAATTATCAATTTTATGATTCCATGTATGAATTGATGTGAGAATTGGATCGATTTTTCTGGACAAAATCGTTTTCTACAACTTTCTGCGACGAACGGCGCAGCGGCCCAATTCATTACTGGCGCAGCTGCGCCGGTCTGGAAAATTCGATTTTCCAGGCTTCCTGCGCAGTGCCCAGTTCATTACTGGCGCAGCTGCGCCGGTTCCTGAACAAACCCTGAAATTTGATTTTTATTAATTAAGTAAACTGTTTATTTAATTAATAAAGTTTTAAAATAAATATGTTTATTTTATCTAAAATATAATTTCAGATTGCTAAAATTAAAGGAGTTTAATTTGGATTTATTTTTGATTAAAAGAAAAGAGTTTATTTTGTTTCAAAAATAAAATTTAGCAAAACTTTTGTTCATTAAATGACATCGATCCATATATGGAATAACTTTATTATTCATGAGATGAATGGATATTTATTGATGCATATGTGGATGTGTATGATAATAAATGGGGTTGATTATGGACTATGACCAATATGATTGGATTTTTTTTGGATGAATGCTTGAATGAATGGGTTTTATAAAATGGGGTCTGCGTACCTCGTCTTCCCTAGTTTTATTCTCGATGTAAATTCTATCTCCTTCCTATATACTTCCCCTTGACTGCTGAACAAGGTTTCTATTTAATTATAGTTTATGTAATAGAAATAGTTAGAATTATCTTGAAGAAACTGGAGACCAAGGAGCAAGGAGCGCGTGAAGACCCATTTGTATGGAGCTCGGGTTTAAATGTAATAGTTATATTTAAATTTAAATTCTTGCACTCCTAGGTTTGACCTTTTGGTTCACTTGGTGGCTCTAGTGAACAAAACTAGAATAAAAGTCCATAATCAATCCGGGTAAAATATAGTATTCTATATTGCATGCTAAATATTATGTATATTATATTTTATGCAAACATGCTTCGCATGTTTAATAAAATGATGCGTATTTTATATATATATGTGTATGCGCGGTAAACAAGATAAGACAAATAATAACAAACCCCTCAAAGAAATAATATTAAGTTTGAAGCGTTCAAATGATATTTGGAATATCGAACGTCGCCTTCTAGCATGATTAATTAATAGAGTATTAAATATTTAATATGAGTTTGTTGTGCTATTCACAAGGTGAGTATTGAGTATTTAAGATGTTAATTAATCACATTTGATGCTTATCAAGAAAATTGAACGATCTAGTCTTGTTGTGCTATCCACAAGGACGAACATTTTTTTTTTTTGAATTTATGGAAGTGCTAGGCTGGACTTAACTTAAATCATTTTAGTTCGGATGTGCACACACATGACCATTATGATTTAAGAGGCAAAATAAAAGGAGTTACATGGTGATGTAATTGACAAGAGTTGTCTACCTATTTATTTGTATATCGCTTGTTGTGCTATCCACAAGGTTATATACATTTGAAATGGGATCCTTAATCTCACTAGCAAATCTTTAATTAGATGTTGCCGAACTATATAAGTGAGGGTAATATAGTTTGATGAAAATAGTGGGAGATACCAATTTAAAATAAAGACCTAAATTTATTTTGGTATGCAAAGTTAATAAAATGAATGTTTGCTAAAAGTGTTGTCTTTTCACATGCAGAATTTTTAAAAATGTCAAAATAACTAATCTCACTACGAAGCATACTTGATGCAAACAAGCTCACCGGGCCAAATTATGAGGACTGGCTAAGAAATCTGAGAATTGTTCTCACTGCTGAAAAGATTTCTTATGTCCTAAATTCAACTATCCTTGAATCTGTTTCGGAAACAGCCTCTGAGGAAGAGATTGCCACCTTTAATAAGTGGCAATATGATGCATCTATGGCTCAATGCATCATGCTCGCATCCATGAATAACGAGCTTCAGCGTTAGCATGTAAATATGAATGCTCCTGCTATGCTGCTTCACCTCAAGGAGTTGTATGGTGAACAGAGTAGGACTGCTAGATATGAGATATCTAAGGAGCTCTTCCGATCTCGGATGACCGAGGGTACTGTCGTCGAGACTCATGTCCTAAAGGTGATCAATTTGATTGAACGCCTTGGACAGCTGGGGTTCGTCATGGATGGGGAGTTGAGTCAAGACTTGGTCTTGCAGTCACTCCCTGAGACCTTCTCGCAGTTTGTGGTTAATTTTCACATGAATAAGCTAGATGTCAGCTTGCCTGAGCTGCTTAACATGCTGAAAACTGTAGAAGGTCACTTCTCATCTAATAAGAACCATGTCTTGATGGTGGATTCTTCCAATAAAAGGAAGAGGCCCAAGGTGTCTTCTGAAAAGAAGAAATCCAAAAAGGCTAAGGGAAAGAGGAAAGAAAAAGAACAAAAGGAACCTGAACCAGCTAAATGAATGTGCTTTCATTGCAACGAGCCGGGACATTGGAAGAGGAACTGCAAGAAGTATCTAGCAGAGAAGAAGCTTGGAGAAGCTTCGACTTCCAATCAAGGTTTGTTTATGATTGAAATTAATTTTTCTGAAAGTCATAATTCTACTTGGGTATTGGATACCGGCTGTGGTTCTCACATATATAACACTGTGCAGGGACTGGTCAGAAGTAGAAAGCTGAACAATAAAAAGGTGATCCTACGAGTGGGGAATGGAGCAAAGGTTGCTGCATTAGCTGTAGGACCTTATTGTTTAGCAATGCCTTCAGGCAAGTCCATTTATCTTAATAACTGTTATTATGTTCCGAATATTATTAAAAACTTTATTTCAATTTCTGTATTGGATATGGAAGGTTTTGACGTTATTATAAAGAACAATGGTTGTTCTATTTATAAAGACGATGTTTGATATGGTATTAGAAATTTGCGAAATGGACTTTATATACTTGACTTGCAAGAAAATATATTTCAAATTGAACAAACTAAGAAAAAAAAAGAGATGATATTAATTATACCTACATGTGGCACTGTAGACTCGGTCATATCAATGAAACAAGATTATCCAAGTTTCATAAAGATTGGCTCCTCGAGCTATCCGATTATGAATCATATCCAACTTGTGAATCTTGTCTCATGGGTAAAATGACTAAATCTCCTTTTAGTGGAAAAGGAGAAAGAGTTACAGAGTTGTTGGCATTGATTCACACAGATGTTTGTGGACCTATGACAACAAGTGCACGGGGTGGGTATTCTTATTTTATTACTTTCACTGATGATCACTCAATATTTGGATATATGTATTTAATAAAATACAAATCAGAATCATTTGAAAAGTTCAAAGAGTTCAGAAGTGAAGTAGAGAAACAAACGGGCAAGAGTATTAAGATACTTCGATCAGATCGAGGTGGAGAATACTTAAGCAGTGAGTTTCTCAATTGTCTCAAAAAAATGGTATAATCTCACAATGGACTCCTCCAGGTACACCACAGTTAAATGGAGTATCTGAAAGGAGAAATCGAATACTGTTGGACATGGTTCGATCCATGATGAGTTTTACCGACCTTCCAATTTCCTTCTGGGGTTATGCCCTAGAAACGGCTGCATAATTACTTAATAAGGTACCTACCAAATCCGCCCCAAAGACTCCATATGAGATGTGGAAAGGGAGGAAACCAAATCTTAAGCATGTTAAGACTTGGGGTTGTCCAGCTTATGTCAAAAAGTTTGAAAATGATAAGCTACAGACTAAATTCGATAAGTGTAGATTTGTGGGATACCCTAAAGAAACTGTAGGGTATTATTTCTGTCATCCTACTGATCAAAAGGTGTTTATTGCGAAACATGCTACCTTCTTGGAGAAAGAGTTTATCCACGAAGGGGTCAGTGGGAGTAAGATATATCTTGAAGAAGTTCAAGAACCACAAATTACCACGGATCAAAGTCAAGTACCTAACCAAGTAGAAGAACCTACTGTACCATACCCTGTTCGTAAATCTAGAAGAGTACCGAAGATACCTGAGAGGTATAGATTCGTTATAGAGGATGACGATGAGGTACACATCATGAATGATGATGATCCATTGAATTACGAACAGGCTATGAGTAATAAAGACTTAGGGAAATGGCTTGAAGCCATAAAATCTAAAATGGACTCCATGTATGAGAACAGAGTATGGACTTTGGTTTCAACACCTTAAGGCATTAAGCCTATTGGGTGTAAATGGGTTTTTAAGAGAAAGACTGGAGCAGACGGAAAGGTAGAGACCTATAAGGCCCGACTGGTTGCAAAAGGTTTTAAACAAAGACAAGGAGTTGACTATGATGAAACCTTCTCACCAGTAGCCATGCTCTCAAGTCCATTCGGATTTTGCTTGCGATTGCAGCTTACAACGACTATGAGATCTGGCAGATGGACGTGAAAATGGCCTTCCTCAATGGGAAACTTGAGGAGGATGTGTATATGACACAGCCAAAGGGATTTATTTCAAAAGTTGGAACAAATCAAGTCTTTAAGCTACAACGATCCATTTATGGGTTAAAGCAAGCTTCTCGTAGATGGAACATTCATTTTGATGAGACAATTAAAGAGTTTAATTTTATCAAAAACGAGGATGAACCATGTTGATGATATATTACTGATAGGGAATGACATTCCTATGTTACAATCAATTAAAATCTGGTTATCTAAAAACTTCTCCATGAAGGACTTGGGTGAAGCATCCTATATTTTGGGGATAAAGATCTATAGAGATAGATCTAAAAGGATGCTCGGCTTATCCCAAGGAACGTACATTGATACGATGCTAAAGAGGTTTAGCATGGAAGATTCCAAAAGAGGTCTCATGCCGATGAGCCATGGGATACATCTCTCCAAGAAATAGGCCCCAAAGACACCTGAGGAGAGAGATCGTATGAGTAAGATCCCTTATGCTTTTGTAATAGGATCTATTATGTACGGTATGATATGTACTAGATCGGATGTTGCTCACGCACTTAGTGTAACGAGCAAATACCAGTCGAATCCAGGAGAAGAGCACTGGAAGGCAGTGAAGAATATCCTAAAGTACTTGAGAAGGACTAAAGATATTTTTCTTGTCTACGGTGGGTCTGAATTAAAACTCGAGGGATTCACGAACTCAAGTTTTCAAAGAGACCAAGATGACAGTAAATCTGTTTCAGGATATGTGTTTACCTTGAACGGAGGCGCAGTGAGTTGGAAGAGTTCCAAGCAGCAAACAGTTGCTGATTCAGTGACAGAGGCAGAGTATATAGCTGCAAGTGAAGCTGCAAAGGAAACTGTTTGGATGAAGAAGTTCATAACTGAACTTGGTGTGGTTCCTAGTATTGGAGAAGCAATTCCCATATACTGTGACAACGCCGGAGCGGTTGCGCAGGCTAAGGAACCCAGGTCTCATCAGAAATCCAAACACGTGTTGCGGTGATTTCACTTAATTAGGGAGATCATTGAAAGAGGAGACATCACCTTGGAGCGTGTGGACTCTTAAGACAACATTACAGATCCATTTACTAAAGCTCTAACACAACAGCAATTTGATCGTCACTTAGAGAAGATGGGTATGAGATACTATGGCGATTGGCATTAGTGCAAGTGGGAGATTGATAGTAGTGTGCATACAAGCCAATCATATATGATGATAAAACACATACTTTGTAAACAATCTTATTTATTTATTAATAAAATATTCATTTAAGGCATTTAATTATCTACATGGTGCTGTTTTTATAATATGTAAATAACCCATAGTTTTAAGCAATGCTTTTAGAATCATGATGAGATCATGCTAATGAGATCTAAATTCTTAGAAAGCTTAAAAACTAAAATAGTTCCCAATTGTGGGATTACTAAAATGGGGATTAGTAAATCCGGATAGATTGGTACATATGTTGCTTGCTCATTGGATGAGAATGATTGATCTCATGGTCATTTGTGTGGAGACACTAAAGCAAGTATGTAAGTGTTTATTGGAGAATAAGTTCACTAACGTGACTCGCTATGGAATACATAATGGAGTTTTACTCGCCTGTCAATAGGAATTCCTAATGTGATAGTAGTATAAGTGATCTTTGGACTTGATATCATCATAGTATCTTGTATGTAACAAATTATACTTTGACTTATTCCTTAAGGCCTTTTAAGGTATATATAGGGTATGCTTGGGTATAATGAGTTGCATATGGAGATAATGTATGATCAATAAAGAATCTACCACCTCTAGTAAAAGAGGAGATATGTTCTATGTGATTCGTTAAATGACAACCTAGGAATCCTTGGCCAAGGTGGAATGAAATTAGAAAGAGGTTTCTAATTTGCATTATTTGGAGTTGTGCATTTTCTAATCGAAATACATATGATTAAATAAATTAAGACTTGACAGTAAATCCTTGTCTTATATTTAATTGGGACATTGTATGGTGGAAGGATTGAATTGTACGGTAACTATTAACTCACAGGTTCTTTTATGATTAATGTTGAAATCTATATTATCTGGAAAGTCGTTGATCGCTAGGGAGGCTTATCTCTATTGTAGAATAAATGTTATTTATTTAAATAGATTATTAGTTTAATTTATTTATTTAAATAAGATTAGAATTGTTCTAATTGATTTATTCACAACCGGTTTAATATGGAGAACCTAAAGGGTCACACCATAAAAGGAAGAAGAATTATTTAAGAAGAAAATGGCATGATAGTAATAATGCATTAAGTGTAATTAATTTAATCTATGGTGATAGAATAAATTAAATAGCTTAATGTTTATTATTTAATATTTTAAAAATATTAAATATAAATTAATAAGAGGAGTATTATTAATATTATTATTTTTATTATTATTATTTTAATTCTAAAGGAGTTTAGGAATTAATATAATATCAGTACTCTCTCTCAATCCTAATAAGATTACGATATAAATTAATTAAAAGTGTTAAATTAATTAATTAAATAAAATCCTATTCTAATTGGATTAGGAAGGTTAACCCAATCTCTATATAAGAGAGTCTTATATCAGAAATAAGGTACGTGAATTTTTCCAAAGGTTGGGAGTACACATATTCTATAAAGATAGAAACAAGGGTTAAGCCAATAACCCATCTTCCTGAGTTCTTCATCTTCCTTGGTGGATTACCTTTAGAGGCCTAACATTTGGGTGGCTGACATTGATCAAGGGAAGAAGCCACTACAGAGGAATCAAAAGAATCAAATGAGTAGAACTTGTACCTGAAGAAGCTTGGATCTTCAAAGGTATAATTCCATGTTCTCTTTTTCTGTTATTGATAACTAGCACAAAACATGATCATGGTTATGGGTTTGTATAAATTTTTGAAAACCTATGTTTCGCGCTTCCGCCCTATTTATGTGATTTGATTGCATGATTGCATTACGTACAAACCCAACATGCCTTGTGTAGCACGAGAATAAAAAGGTTTATGAGTTAATTAAGTCAGGGATGAAGGAATTATTAAGTGAGCAATTAATCTATATTAATTGTTAATTGTTATTATGAGAAATATAATAATAGTCTGTTGATTTATTATTATTGCAAGTAATAGTATAATAATAAGTAAATGGTTTATAAATATAATAAGATTTGTATTTATTAAACTGTTGAAGAATGTGATAATTTATCGTATAATAATAATTGATAAGAGTAAATTAATGAGGAATGAATTAATTAATATTATTGTTAATTAATCGATAAGATGGCTAATTAATTATTATTGATTTATTTGACATTGTGAATAATAAAAGAAATAAGTAAGTTATTAATATTAATTGCATTGTGCAATGTTATGAGATAGTAAACATATAATATAGCGGTTACAACTATATTATATAATGCAATGTGACACTTACGTGTGACTATACAATATATAGAAACTATATATTAAGATTAAATAAGTTATATGAATAAATCATGAGACTGTGACAATGTGATTGTGTGAACATTAAATTAATATCTTTTGAATATATAATAAACAATTGTTAATGGATGATGATTTCTATATTTAATTAAATAATAAATGAGATAATGTAATGTGATAATATCCGATTAAATTATACCGGTATGATAAAATGTACATAGATTATATATGTGCAAATTACCTTTACTATATTAAAGTAGTATTTAGTTGAATTACATTGTGACACTAAGTTATAACCTAAACATATATTGTATGCAAATGAAATATATAACTTAAGTATATAGTATGTATATTATAACACAAGTGTAGCATGTAGTTCATTTGCCCAATTACAGAGTTTCATTTCTTGTCCCATAATGAGAGGCATTTCCCTTCTTCATGTGTGCACTCATAGGCCTAAGCCTACTCTTCTCCTCAAACTCAGCAAAATTATAGCAATGATCAATGAGGGAGTGGGATTCTTGATGCATTTCACCAACCATCTACCAACTCCTTTCTTAACCACCATGTAATCTAACATTTCCATTTGTTTAATTTGAAGAACAATTACAGTGTCTGTGTATTTGAAATTCTATAAATATAGCCTCTTCTCCTTCAAATTCATTTGCTGAGATTTTGCTTAAGTGTTGAGTGAGAGGAATATATACATAGTGATAACATTCTGAGATAGTGAGATATCAGTGGAAGGAAGTGAATCATAACAGCAAACTTTTAGCAGAGGTATAATTCCATACCATGTTTTCTAAAAATTTCTAATTCTTGAATTGAGCTTAATTATTGTAATAAGTTGATTGGGATATGTTTATTAGCTATTATCTAAGTTAGTAACATGTTAGTATACAATGTGGCATGATTATAATTGAATTGGTGAAGTAATTTTGATGTTGGGATTGGAAACTGCAGAAGCAAGAAACTCTCTGGTGCAAACCAGACACGGCGCAGCTGCGGTAGTTTTGTACTGAGGCGCAGCGCAGCTGCGCTAGCCTCTGAAGATAGTTTTCTGGTTCTGTTGAAAATCTGTTAAGTGTTAATTATTATTATAACTTAGACAAAGCATGATAACATGAGTAACCTGTATATACGGGTACATAGACCTAAAGTGAGTATGTTCTATTATGTTTGCATGAATGATTGACGAAAAGTGTAATTTTCGAAATAAACTTAGAACTTTAAAAAGAAACTTTGACATGCGTATATCATATTGATGTACTGACCTTGCAAGCATGTTAGTATGACCTAGAAATGCATGGAAAGCATGTCAACTTGTGTGTGTATGTTTTGTAATGAAACATGAGTATATTGGACCTCGTTAGGGAATATTACTAAGAAAATATAAGCTTTGAGAGTGAACTTTGACATGTTATAGAAAGGTTCACATTCTGATAATTCTGACATGTTCGATAGTGCTCTTAACCTCACTAAATATATCATACATGTATATATACCATGCTAGATGCCATGAAAACTAGAAAAGCACAAATGAAACATGTTTTCAAATCAATAACAATGCTAATTACATATATGTGATGTGGATACTCATGAGCATGCCTAACACGAGTTATATGAATACCTTATGTGTTTAAAAAGCGAACATGATAGACTAAGTGACCTCATGACCTTGAATGGCCTTAAATTATTTGAGATGTTAAACTTAGAAACATATCATAAAAGAAGGAACTTTGATTGACTTGGTAAGTATGAAAAGACCCTTAGACATGTATATGCTATGTGTGAATGTTTGTGTACATGCCGAACAGAAATTATAAGGCAGCAACCCGACCTTAGCTTGGCCAGGGGGTAGCACAGCTGCGCAACCCCTAGGCTTAGCCATGGCGCAGCTGCACCAGTCTGGAATCAGAATTGATGAAGTTTGTTAATCTAATTTTTGACAGTTAACTCTTATCAATGCTATAACTGCTAAACAAGTCTAAGTGTTACTGATATATGATAGTAGCATACTATGAAGATGTTTCAATTGAGAAAAAAATTCCATAGATAAGGAAAACCTAATCGATTAAAACAATATGATATAATGCTATACGAATGTTATTTGATTTCGTGATAACTTATTTCGTACCTTATGCGTATAAGTATGTAATGACATGTGACTAAGGTAGTACCATGTGTGTATATTTAACTTGAGTATCAAGCTTGTGTCCCTAATGTGTTTAGCTAATGAACATCCTATACATATAATATATTGTAAATAGGATTCGATAGTGTTGGTTAGCTTTACGTGGATAGACTACGCATAAGTCAAGTATCCTATCCTTGTATTTACTTTATTCAAGGAATATTGTAAGAAAGTTTTCTTACTTACTCGTTTAAATTGAGTTAGTATGCTTATTGAATAAACTCTTATTCCATTTGAGTCTTATGAAAGCTATTATTCATGTTGAACTTGGTATTGTTCTTAAATATCGTGAAAGGGTCTATGCCATTTGATTCGGCTAGACTATATGCATGTTTAGAAAACTATCCAAACCAATTGACTGGTGCAAAAATCTTGAAAACTGAGTTGAACAACCCTTATGGTAAGGGGAGTGTATATTGTTGGAAGCCCCCACGCACGCGTGAAAATTATTGTGGTGTTATGCATAACATAAAGTATTTTAGACTGATCATCTATCGTACTTATTTCTTTTGGGTTATCAGTTTAATATTGATAATTCTAGTAGATGTTCAATAGTCCTTAGTGATTGCTCAGTATAAATTGTTTTATCAAGTTGGATACGTTGATTGCCTTGAATTCATATATATCTGTTGATCTATATTTAGCTATCATTTCATATTCCAAGTATTTGATTTGAGAATTGTTGATACTCGTTATTCATGACATTATTCTTCTGGATTATCGTCGAGATTATACTTTGATATTTCAAACTCGTATTATAAAACTCATCACCCTTATTGTATATTACTTGCTGGGCAATTTGTGCTCATTCTTTCTTTTCCCTAAAAACATTTCAGTTAAGGAAGAGCAGAGTGGACCTTCGGGCGTCAATAGGGGCAAGGGCAAGGCTACCGACTAACTTGTCCCTTTTATGTTTTAAAATCTCTGGTGTTGTATTAAGATTATTTTAGAACTATGTTTAAGCTTAAGTAGGGTTATGTAATAAGTCTTTATTTGATATTATTATGTAATCTATTAAGTACTGAAGGTTGCGAGACTTAGGAGAATAATTATAATAAATCATTGTACATTATTCTAGATTTTCTGTTGTGATTGTGTGATTTAGTTATTATTGTATTATCGTGAGAACGTGACGAACCGAATTCGAGAGGTCAGTGGCGGTCTGAATTTGGGGGCGTCATAGGTTGGTATCAAAGCTGTAGTTATAAACCTTAGGAGCGAGTGTCCTTAGAGTATAACTTAGGAGAACTTAGAGGTTAGAACGAGATAAAACTCATTTGGAGTTTTCTTTGAGAGACTTAGTATGTTATGAAATGTAACTTCATTCTATACAATGAACTTATGTTTTATTTAACATTCTAATGGTGTTGCTATTTGTTTGTCTTGTGTTTGTGATTGTAGGATGGCAGACACAGAAGTACCTAGTAGAGTGGGCGAGGAGGAGTCTAGAGATATACACGTAGTATACGAGGCACCTCTAGAGGCTGTGCCAGTGCAGGCAGTTGCACCATCCGAGTTTGATGACGAGGATAAGATTGAGGTGGAGTTTGATCAAGAGGAGGACGATCCTGTTGAGGACGAGCCTATATAGGAGGAGCCCATGGAAGACTCTTACGAGCCTAACTTGGAGGAGCATATACTGGGAGAGTACGAGGAGCGTATTCTAGAGTTGGACTGCAGAGTGCAGAAGCTTGAGGCCGAGGCCCAGGAGAGAGAGCCTGAGTTCCAGAAACTGAGGGACGAGGAACACCAGAGGAAGCTGGCCATGCAGGAGTTAGAGGTGGAGATTGCTTACCGCAGGGAGGCAGGGATCCAGATGGGAACCTTATTCCACAGTTCGGTATCCAGAAATGTAAACTTGGCAGGAAAATTAGAAGAGGTTGAGTAGAGAGAGTTAAGTGAGAAGACCGAGAAGGAAGCACTCCGTACTCAGCTAGAGTTGGAGGTTATGGATATGATTCACTTTGAGGAGAAGTGGGAAGCGACTAACGAGAGGGCTGACAACCTAGAGGATGAGGTCAGATGCAAGAACAGGAAGATGAATAAGATGGGGTATGTGTTCTATTTAGCTTTTGAGAGGGTGATTAATGGTGTATACCACTACCCAGCGGAGCAGGGACAGACCCTACATACTTTGAGCCGAGAGCTGATAGCATACATAGCACAGATCGAGTACAAGAGCACTGTGGAGCGTGGGATAATGGGATGAGACCCTTAGCTAGACTAGTAGTAGTTTAGTAGTGTTTACATTATGTGATGTATATACTTTGATGTAATCCCAGTCTTTTGTGTAAGATATGGGATAGTGATGTAAACCCCGAGTAAGCTTATGTTAGAGGGGTAATGTGTTAGTGTTCCCCATTTTTTGTGATATTAGGGGATATATGTGATTGATGGTGTGTACCACTACCCGGCGGCATATATAGCATAGATAGAGTACAAGAGCACTGTGGAGCAGTGGCATGATGGGATGAGACCCTTAGTCAGTCTAGTGGTAGTTTGTAGTATTTATCTTATAAGAAGTATATACTATGTTGTAATCCCAACTTTTTGTGTAAAGTATGGGATAGTGATGTAAACCCCGAGTAAGCTTTTGTTAGAGGGGTAGTATGGTAGTATGTTAGTATTCCCCGTCTTTTGTGATATTAAGGGATATGTGATAACATTTATAGAAGTATGCTAGGAAAATCATGTAATGAAATGAATTGGCATATGAATATAAATGAAGTTTATTTCAAAAACGTGTTATAAATTTATTCTTTTAGTATTAAAAGAAATACTTAAGTAATATACTTGAATAATAATAGAATGAAAATTTGTGATGCAGATAATGGCACCAAAACGTAGATTGACTGCACCCGAAGAATCAGTTAACAACGAGAGGAAACAAGTAGACCCGATCCAGAAGCTAGTTGATCTGTTAGGAGAAGCTCTTAGGGGGAGGAACAATGAACCTGTTCGCCCAAACCCTCAGGCTGTGCGAGTAACAACCTTCAAAGACTTTAGAAACGTAGGACCCCCAGAGTTCGAGGGTACTACTGACCCGATAATTATGCAAACCTAGATCAAGGAGATCGAGAAGGCTTTCACTATAGCTCGTGTGGGTGAAGACTAGAAAATAGTATTTGCTACGTACATGATGAGAGGCGAAGCGAACTATTGGTGGGAGGCGAATCAGCAGATAGCTAGAGAAGGGACGATAACATGGGATAAGTTTAAGACTTTGTTTTTTGAGAATTACTTCCCGAAAAGCATGAAGAATAGGATGGAGGTGAAGTTTTTGGAGCTTAAACAAGGTGACATGACGATGGCACAGTACGCAGCTAAGTTTAACGAACTAGCGCGATTTGCATAACACCAAGTTGGAGATGAGGAAAGGAAGGCGAGACGATTCGAACAAGGGCTGAAGCCGTGGGCTTTCAATAAGGTATCAGTTCATTACATTGATTCCTTTGCGACATTGCTGGAGAAGTGATGCGGTTGAAGAGCAAGCGTGCCAGTTTATGGAAAGATTTGATTTAATGGAAAATATCTGATTCAATGGCAATTTGGTAATTTCGGCCAAGTTTGGAGTGTTTGGGCGTTTCCGGAGCCTAATTTCATTGGAAACGGGTCAACTGTCAAAGATCACAAGCACTTTGCTTGTGATGTGCAGGGTTTTTTGGTCAAATTCCATCGTTTAGGCCTTAAAAAAGACATTTTTCTGTTTTAGGGTTATTTTCGTAATTATCTTTATTAGTTTTCCTTTTTCGTTTTGGATTCTGCTTTTAGGGTTTTGCTATTTAAACACTTGTTATAATGGGGAGCCGTAGTTTTTGATGAATAATAAAATTTACGTATTTTCAAAAATTCTCTAAATTAGAATTCTGCTACCTATTTCCTTGTGTTCGTAGAATCAACAGGTTGTAGAAGGTTATCGTTTGGCAATCGTGTGCGGTTGAATAATTGATAACAATTTTCTGTTTCTTTCGCTACGTCAGTTGGTATCAAAGCCTAGATCATATTCACCATGCCACCCCGTAGAGCGCGTGTGGATGATGTTTATGGGCATGAGGATCTGCAGCAACTTGAGCAGCGGTTCGAGCAGCGAATCGAACAAGTAATGGAGCAGGGGATGAACACTATGATGGATCCATTGACACTAAGGATGGGCGAGTTGTTGGCGAACCAGAATAGGGAAATTCCTCATCCTGGGAGGAACCCTAATTATGATGATCGGAGAAACCCTTTCGCAGGAGAGAATGATGAAGGAGATAACTTTGATGATGACTATGATGAGGCACCTCGTAGGCGTCGTCGACCATATGTAGTGGAGGACGATAGGAGACGTTGGGAGACTGGTATGAGGACTGAAATTCTTGAATTTCGTGGTACCCTCCAACCAGAGGAATTCATTGACTAGCTGGCCACGGTAAAAGAGATCATGGAATTTAAGGGTGTCCCTGATGATAAACGAGTACCCTTGGTTGCTACCAGACTCAGAGATAGGGCAATGGCTTGGTGGCAGCAACTCAGGCAAACGAGGGTTAGATTGGGGAAGTCAAAAATTACGGACTGGGAGAAGATGAAGAAACAGTTGCGGGCGACGTTCTTACCTTATAATTATCAGCGATTAATGTACCAGCGGTTATAGAATTGAAGGCAAGGAGGTCGTACAGTTGATGAATACACAACTGAATTCTATCAGCTGATTGCTCGGAACGAGGTGCATGAGACAGAAGATCAGTTAGTAGCCCGATATATTGGGGGTTTACGAGAACAAATTAAAGAGACAGTCAACATGTTTGATCCAATGTCTATTTCTGCAGCGCATCAGAGGGTTGTGCAGATTGAGAAGAGGCGTCCTGGTGGTTTTGGGCAACCTGCTAGCTTTGGGTATTCAGGAGGAGGTGTCAATACTGGCCGTTCAGGCTAGGTTACAGCAGCGGGGGCAATAGCCAAAACGGGAGCAGTAATAAATAATAATAGGAGGATTAGTCCAGTAAGTGGTATCAAGTGTTTTGCATGTGGTGAAGTGGGACACAGGCAGGCTGAGTGCAAGAAAGCTGGAAAAAGGGTGATGTTTGCTGAAATAGATGAGGGTGATGATATCGAAGATGAAACCTTGCTAACTGGTGAACCGATCTTTGATCCAGAAGGCGTGGATGAGGAGGTGGTGACTGGTGATGTTGGGACTGCGTTGGTGGTGAGGAGGTCCTGCCTTACACCTAGGGCTGTTGATGATGATTGGCTGAGAAACAACATTTTCCAGTCAACCTGTACTGTTAAGGGGAAGGTGTGTAGGTTTGTGATTGATGCAGGCAGTTGTGAGAATATAATTTCAGTAGAGGCAGTTCGAAAGCTGGAACTAACTACGGAAAAACATCCAAAGCCGTACAAGTTAGCCTGGTTGAAACAAGGGGGAGAGGTGACTGTCTCACGACGTGCACTGATATCCTTTTCTGTGGGGACAAAATACAAGGACGAGGTTTGGTGTGATGTAGTAGCTATGGAAGCATGCCATCTACTGTTGGGACGACCTTGGCAATTTGATAGAGAGGTGGTGCATAACGGTAAGACAAATACTTACAGCTTTGTGTTTGAGGGGGTAAAGATTGTGTTAGTGCCTAAACGGGAAGAAAACAAAGGCAGTGCTAGTTTGTTGACTTTAGCACAGTTTGAGGAGGTGGTGCAGGAGACGGAAATAGTATACGCCTTAATCGAGAGGGTGGTAGACAAGGAGGTCGAGGTTCCTGATGTAGTCAAACCACTTATGGAAGAGTTCAGTGATTTATTTCCAGAAGAACTGCCTGAAGGATTACCCCCAATGCGTGATATCCAACATCAGATTAATCTGGAGCCCGGGGCAGCCTTACCCAATCGACCTCATTACAGGATGAGTCCCGGAGAGCATGAAGAATTAAGGAGACAGGTGGAAGAGTTACTGGCCAAGGGGTACATTCGAGAGAGTTTGAGTCCTTGTGCGGTACCAGCCCTTCTGGTATCAAAGAAAGATGGTACTTGGCGGATGTATATCGACAGTAGAGCCATCAATAAAATAACGGTCAGGTACCGTTTTCCTATTCCTAGATTGGATGACCTACTGGATCAGCTTAGTGGGGCTACTGTGTTTACTAAATTAGATTGGAAGAGTGGATACCATCAACTCCGTATTCAGGCTGGCGATGAATGGAAGACAGCTTTTAAAACGAGGGAGGGATTGCATGAGTGGATGGTCATGCCGTTTGGGTTGTCCAATGCACCCAGCACCTTTATGCGTGTTATGAATCAAGTTTTGAGGCCTTTCATTAGGAAGTGTGTTGTTGTGTATTTTGATGACATTCTAATCTACAGTGCTAACCCGAGCGAGCATCTTAGTCAGTTGCGAGAAGTTCTTCATATGCTGCGTAGGGAGAAATTTTATGTTGCAGTTAAGAAGTGTGTGTTTCTAACACCTAGGGTGTTGTTTCTTGGTTACATTATGTCTGATGTGGGGCTGCAGGGAGATGAGTCCAAAGTAGAGGCAGTGAAGCATTGGCCAAGGCCTAGTACCATTACTGAAGTTCGGAGCTTTCATGGGTTGGCTTCCTTTTATCGGCGCTTTATCCCTCATTTTAGTAGAATTATGGCTACTATTACTGAGTGCATGAAGCAGGATGGGAAGTTTGGTTGGACAGATGAAGCAGAAAAGGCGTTTGAGCTGATTAAATTCCGCCTTACCACAGCTCCCATTTTAGTATTACCAGATTTCCATCAACCTTTTGTGTTGCATTCTGATGCTTCCAAAGTGGAAATTGGGGCTGTTTTGAGTCAAAACAGCAGGCCAGTGGCGTATTTTAGTGAGAAACTTTCGAGTGCCAAGCTGCGTTATAGCACTTATGATGTTGAGTTTTATGCTGTGGTTCAGGCTATTAAACATTGGCGCCATTATTTGTTTCAGCGGGAGCTTATCTTATATACGGATCATGAGGCTTTAAAATATTTGCATAGTCAAGATAAAGTTTCTGCTAGACATGCGAGCTGGGTTGCTTACCTACAAAGGTTCACTTTTGTGGTGAAACACAAGTCGGGAGTTACCAATCGAGTGGCTGATGCTTTGAGCAGGCAAAAGGAACTACTAACTCGACTTTCTGTGGAGGTACCTGGTTTTGATTCATTTGCTGAAATACTTGAAACTGATCCATATTTTTCTGGTATTTTGGCAAAGGTTCGGGCAGGGGAGAGGACGGATTTCCATTTGCAGGATGGATTTTTGTTTAAGGACAACCAACTATGTGTTCCAGATTATAGTTTGCGGTTGAAGATCCTTCAAGAGCTGCATAGCGAGGGGCATGTAGGAAAGACAGGACCTTGCAATTGGTGCAGTTTACTTACTTCTGGCCTACTATTTGGAAGGAGGTTGAAAAACTGGTGCAACGGTGTCGGGTTTGTCAAGTATCTAAGGGGACAGCAACCAATGCAGGCTTGTATATGCCTCTACCAGTTCCATCACAGCCATGGGTGGACATCAGTATGTATTTTGTGTTGGGATTACCGCGTACACAGCGAGGTAATGATTCTATTTATGTGGTAGTTGATCGTTTTTCCAAGATGGTGCACTTCATTCCATGTAAGAAGACCACAGATGCTGTTCGTGTTGCTCAATTGTACTTTAGAGAGATTTATAGGTTGCATGGTTTGCCAGTGTCTATTGTGTCTGACCGTGATACTAGGTTTCTTAGCCATTTTTGGTGTAGCTTGTGGAAGATGGTGAACACACAGTTGAATTTTAGTAGTGCCTACCATCCACAGACAGATGGGCAGACGGAAGTGGTGAATCGGTCGCTATGCAATTTGTTGCGGTGTTTGGTTGGAAAACATGTGAAGAGTTGGGATCTGAAGTTATGTCAGGCAGAGTTTGCTCATAATCATGCAGTTAACAGGAGTACTGGATTTAGCCCTTTTGCAGTAGTGTATTCTGTTACTCCTAGAGGACCACTTGATTTGCTGCCATTACCAGCAAAGACACGAGTTCATGGGACGGCAGAAACCTTTGTGACAGGATTGCAGGAGGTTCACAGGGCTGTCCGTGACAATCTACTGCATGCCGCGGGCAAGTATAAACAAGCTGCTGATAAGAAACGGCGTCATGTTGAGTTCGAAGTGGGCGATTATGTGTGGGCTGTTCTTACTAAGGATAGATTTTCTGTAGGTGACTATAATAAGTTGTCTGCCAAGAAGATTGGGCCAGTGGAAATCATTGAGAAGATTAATCCTAATGCATACCGCTTGAAACTGCCGAGTCATATTCGTACAACGAATGTTTTTAATGTCAAGCATTTGATTCCTTACACAGGCGATTCCTCCAATGATGATAATTCGAGGGCGAATTCTGTCCACCCTGGGGTGAATGATGCGGTTGAAGAGAAAGCGTGCCAGTTTATGAAAAGATTTGATTTAATGGCAAAGATCTGATTCAATGGTAATTTGGTAATTTCGGCCAAGTTTGGAGTGTCGGATTTGGGCGTTTTCGAAGCCTAATTTTATTGGAAACGGGTCAACGGTCAAAATTCACAAGCAATCTACTTGTGACGTGCAGGGTTTTTTGGTCAAATTCCATCGTTTAGGCCTTAAAAAGACATTTTTCTGTTTTAGGATTATTTTCGTAATTGTCTTTATTAGTTTTCCTTTTCCGTTTTGGATTCTGCTTTTAGGGATTTGCTATTTAAACACTTGTTATAATGGGGAGCCGTAGTTTTTGATGAATAATAAAATTTACGTATTTTCCAAAATTCTCTGAATTAGAATTTTGCTGCCTATTTCCTGGTATTCGTAGAATCAACAGGTTGTAGAAGGTTATCGTTTGGCAATCGTGCGCGATTCAACAATTGATAACAGTTTTCTGTTTCTTCCGCTACGTCAAGAAGGCAATCATTGCGGAAGGTGGCAGTGAGGCCTTAAGTCTGTATAACAAGGAAAAGAAAGGAAAGAATACTGGAGGAAAGAACCGTATTAGAGGAAGCAGTAGTGGAGGAAGTAACTTGGGAAAGAGAAAATGGGAGAATAACAACAACAACAACAACAAACAAGGTGGGAGTCACCAATGGAGTTTTAAGAAAAGGAGTGAAGCTTGTATTAAGTGTGGGAAAAGTCATTAGGGAGAATGCTGGAAAGGAAAAAGCACGTGTTATAATTGCGGCCAAGAGGGGTACATATCGCCAAATTGCCCAAAACTAAAGAAAATCAGGGGATGCTTTGCATGTGGCTCGACGGAGCACCAGATTAAGGACTGCCCGAAGAAGGGAAGTAGCGGAGGGATCCAACAAGGGGGAAACAAGCAGATGATCAGCGAACCGGCATAATCCAACCGCCCAACCACTAGGACCTTTAACATGACCGTCCAGGACGCAGTAGCTGCGAAGGACGTGGTGTCAGGTATAATCCCAATCAATGATATAAATGCTTATGTGTTATTTGATTCGGGTGCCACCTGTTCTTTTGTATCTGAAGAATTTGCTAGTGTACTTAATACACCCTGAGAAAGATTAGAAAATCCCTTGAATATAGAAGTTGCGAATAAGGAAATAATCCCTGTAGAATACGTTTATTGAAATTATCGTGCAAACATTAGAGAACATGAATTGAGTGTAGACTTGATTCCTATTAGATTTGGAGAATTTGACGTAATACTGGGGATGGATTGGTTGTATAACCATGCTGCGATAATTGACTATCAAAATAAATGCGTGAACCTTCAGACTCCGAGTAAGTCTAAGGTGGTATTTTATGGTAGCTCATCGCTTTAGCAATCGTGTTGCGTTACGATAATGCAGGCCAAGAAATTGTTAAGGAAAGGATGTGTAGGTTATTTAGCTTACATCGTAGATACTCAAAAAAAGGGAGTAAAAATTAAGGATATATCTGTAGCGAATGAATTTCGAGATGTATTTTCTGACGATTTACCTGGTCTTCCGCCAGACAGAGAAATTGAATTCGTAATAGACTTAGCACATGGAACGACACTGATTTCAAAAGCTCTATATCGTATGGCGCCAGTAGAAATGAAGGAATTGATGATACAATTGTAAGAGTTATTGGATAAGGGTTACATACGACTGAGTGTGTCTCTTTGGGGTGCACCAGTGTTATTCGTTAAGAAATAGGGACGGATTGATGAGGCTCTGTATCGATTATCGAGAATTAAACAGAGTAACGATCAAGAACAGATATCCACTACAGAGGATAGATGACTTATTTGATCAACTGAAGGGAGCAAAGTGTTTCTCGAAGATCGACCTACAGACAGTTTATCACCAATTGAAAGTACGGGATGAGGACATACCAAAGACTGCGTTTTGAACCCGTTATGGACATTATGAGTTTTTGGTAATGTCATTTGGATTGACTAATTCTCCGGCAGCATTCATGGACTTGATGAATCGAGTTTTCAAGCCATACTTGGATAAATTTGTAGTAGTTTTTATCGATGACATTTTGAACTACTCGAAGACAGAGGAAGAACACGCCGAACATCTGAAGATAGTTTTGGAGGCGCTAAGAAAGGAGAAGATGTATGCAAAATTTTCTAAGTGTGAATTTTGGATGGAGAAGGTCCAATTCTTAGGTCACGGGTGGATAAGAATGGAATCTCAGTAGACCCTGCAAAGGTCGTGGCAGTTAGAAATTGGGAGCAGCCAAGAACACCAACAGAGGTAAGAAGTTTCTTAGGGTTAGCTAGGTACTATCGAAGATTTATCCAGGATTTTTCTAAGATAGCAACCCCGTTGACCAATTTGACGAGGAAGACGGTAAAATTTGTATGGACAGACAAATGCGAAGAGAGTTTTCAAGAGTTGAAAAAGAGATTAAGCGAAGCGCCTGTGTTGTCATTACCAGATGATGCGGGAAATTTTATGTTGTATAGTGATGCATCGCACAAGGGACTTGGTTGTGTGCTAATGCAGCACGGTAAAGTCATTACATATGCATCACGACAATTGAAGGATTACGAAAAATAATACCCTACTCACAACTTAGAGTTAGCGGCAGTAGTTTTTAATTTGAAGATTTGGAGGCATTATTTATACGGGGAGAAATGTGAGATATACACGGATCACAAAAGTTTGAAATATATCTTCACACAGAAGGAGTTGAATATGCGGCAGAGAAGGTGGTTAGAATTAATCAAAGACTATGACTGCAATATTCTTTATCACCCAGGTAAGGCAAACGCAGTTGCCGACGCTTTGAGCAGAAAAGGAAGGGAGAAATTATTTCATTTGACGACTCAGGAGGAATTGGTAAGAGAAACGGAAAGATTAGAGATAGAGGTAAGAGGACCAGAGAGGTCTAAAAAGAAATTGTTTGTGATGGAAGCTTGTCCAACATTGTTGGATAGAGTAAAGGAAGCACAGGAGAAAGATGAAGAGTGCAAGAAAATCGAAAAGAGGATCGCAGAAAATGAAGAAGAGAAATTCTGAATGGATAAAGACGGTATCTTGAGATTCGAAGGAAGAGTGTGGGTGCCAGCGGTAACTGAGTTGAGCGAAGAGATTTTGCACGAGGCACACAATACGACGTATTCCATTCATCCGGGAGGCACTAAGATGTACCGAGATTTAAGGCAGCATTTTTGGTGGCCCAATTTGAAATGGAAAGTCGCTGAGTGCGTTAGTAGATGTTTGACTTGCCAACGCGTTAAAGCAGAGCATCAGCGGCCGAGTGGTTTACTACAACCGTTAGAGATACTAGAGTGGAAATGGGAGCATATTACGATGTACTTCGTGGTAGGACTTCCGGTCACACAGAAAGGATATGATGCTATTTGGGTTATCGTGGATTGACTAACGAAAATCGCACATTTTCTACCAATCAAGATCAGCTACAGTTTGAATCAGTTAACGAGTCTATACGTAAAGGAGATTGTTTCACGACATAGAGTGCCGGTCTCAATTGTCTCTGATCGAGATCCGCTCTTCACATTAAATTTTTGGAAAAGCTTGCAAGAGAAAATGGGAACACAGTTGAGGTTGAGTACCGCTTATCATCCTTAGACAGACGGACAAAGTGAGCGAACAATACAAATGCTGGAAGACATGCTTAGGACTTGCGTGATGGACTTCAAGGGAAATTGGGACGACCACCTACCCTTAGTCAAATTTGCGTATAATAATAGTTACCATGCGAGTATCGGCATACCACAGTATGAAGCTCTTTACGGAAGAAAATGCAGAACGCCGTTATGTTGGGACGAAGTCGGAGAATGACGAATACTCAAACCAAAGTTAGTTCAACAAACCGCAAACGTGGTGACAGTGATAAGAGCCAGACTAGTAGCAGCTCAAGATCGTCAGAAAAAGTACGCAGATTTGCATCGGCAGGACCGAGACTTTAAAGTCGGCAGTTTCATTTTCTTGAAGGTATCTCCATGGAAGGGAAAGATCCGTTTCGGCAAGTAAGTAAAATTGAGTCCAAGATTCATAGGACCGTTCGAGATACTGAAGCGAGTGGGCGAAGTGGCATACAAAGTTGCATTACCACCCGAGTTGGAGCACATCCACAATGTGTTCAACATTTCTGTGTTACGACGGTACAAGGCCGACTACAAGCACGTGATTTCTTATGAGCCCATTCAAGTGGAGAAGAACTTGGCGTACGAAGAAATTCCTGTCCAGATATTAGATAGGAAAGAGCAAACATTAAGGAATAAAGTTATTTCCTCTGTAAAAGTACTTTGGCGTAACCACGATGTCGAGGAGGCTACGTCGGAGCTAGAATATAGGATGATGAGGGACTATCCCCATCTATTTGTGTAACCTTGTAGCAATTTCGAGATGGAATTTTTATAAGTGGGGGAGGATGTAATACCCAAAAATTTCTGTATATTATTAAATAAATATATTAATAAAATAGAATAATTATTTGAATATAAATGATTTGTGAGTTAACTCAATTATATTAAACTGAATAATTATAATAATTGAGGAAATGTGGAGTTTGCGATAAACTCGTTAAATGCCTTGTATGGCACAGTGATGAGAAATATTAATGATTGTATTAATTGACGAAGGAATTATTAAGTGAACAATTAATCTATATTAATTGTTAATTATTATTATAGAATATTAATTAATTGTTATAGAATATTAATAATGATTAATTATGATATGTGATTATTATTATTGCAAAAGATATAATAATAATAAGCAATGTGTTTATATATATAATAAGATTTGCATTCATTTAATTTGATATTTAATCATATAAGTGTTAATCAATTATTGTGGAAATTATAATTTCATTGATTGATGAGAAATGGATTAATTATTTTTATTATTAATTAATTGATAAGATAAGTAAATTATTACCTTATATGTGCAAGCATGCGAATTTAAAAGTATAACGTATAGTAACTAACTATATATTATATGAAGTGCTATGTGACTATACAATTATATAAATAAACTATATAGTAAAGTTTAGTAAGTTGTAAGAGTTACATGAAATGTGTATATGACAAGTGTATGTGAAGTATACATTAAAATAATACATCATGAATATATATAGTAAACAATTATAATTGATGATTTCTTCAATATATAATTGAATAATAGGATTTAATAATAAAGGAGATAATGTGATGTGATTATATCCGAGTAAATTATACCGGCATGCTAATTGTACATGGATTATATTTATATGTGGGTGGGTGTAATCCAACTTGTTATATTGTAACATTGTTCCTTCATTTAAAACTATATTGTGACATTAAGTTATAACTTATGTATGGATAATATGTATATAAATATAAACTAAGTGTAGATATTATGTATAAGAGTATAACATAAGTGTTGTATGAATGATGAGCTTTGGTTGTCCCTTAATGAATGGCTCACTTTCCCCACACGTGAAATATTCATGAGGCCTAAGCCTATTTCCTCAAACTCATAAACTCAGCTTGCTAGCTATCATCATGAAGGAGAATGGCTGATTGCTACAGCTTCACTATTCCACCAACTAATCTACCAACTTCTTCTTAACCTCCATACAATTCAAATTTTCATTGGTTTGATTCATGGGAAGATAGGAATGTCTGGATATTTGAAATTCTATAAGTAGAAGCTCTCTTCTCCTAATTCATTTACTGAGATTTTGTTTAAGTATTGAGTGAGAGCATATACACATATCAGAGTTGAGCATTCTAATTTAGCAGAAAGTCCAATTACTAATAGCAGAGGTATAATCTATGTTCCATGTTCTTCAATTTGTGTTTTTCTGCAAATTCTTAACTTTTTGATTTTGTGGAATTTGATGACAATTGAAGTATGAATTGCTTGGTTAGTTGTTATATAGACTTATAAACATGTTTAAACCAGAATGTGACTGCTTAGAACTATTTTCGTGAAGTAATTCTGTGATTTGGGATGTTAACTGCCGAAGCAGGAAGATCACTGGCATGAACTACAGACGGCGCAGCTGCGCCGGGTTTATACCCAGGCGCAACGCAGCTGCGCAGGAAGCCTGTTCAAGTTTTATTTGAGTTCTGTTAATCTGTTAAGCATGCTTGGATGCTATGACTTAGGCAAGGCATATTAGCATGAATAACTTGTATAGAGGGATATGTAGACCTAATGTGAGCATGTTCCACTATGTTTGTATACATAATTAACGAACGGTTAAAGTTTCCGAAGTGAACATAAGGTTTATAATTGAACTTTAAACATATATGACTTATGTCGGTATTCTGACCTTGCAAGCATATTATTATGATCTAGGAAGGCATGAAAAGCATGTTAATAGGTGTATATATGTTTCATAAGGTAACATGAGCATGTGGATCGCGTTAAATGAACTTTACTAGTGAAAGTATAAGTTTTGAACATAAATCTTGACATGTTATATCAAAGTCTAGATTCTGATCATTGTGAACATGTTGGATAGTGTTTTTAAACCTCACTAATGTGTCATACATATATATACATGTGTGCATACCATGCTAAGTGCCATAAAGACTAAATGAACACAAAATGAAGCATGATTTCAAAACCAATAGCAATGCAAGTAATATGTATGTGGTAAAGATATTCATGAACATGCCTGGAACACGTTACACGACCACCTTATGTGTGTACATGACAAGCATGTTAGACTTTGTAATTTCATGACCTTGAATGGCCATAAGTGATTAAAGGTACCAACTTAGAACCTATATCATGAAAGATTGAACGTGAGAAGATTGAACAAAGAATGAAAGTATCCTTTAATACGTATACATACTATGTGATATCATATGTTATGTGATACTTGAATCCAATTTGACATTTAACTTACAATAATGCTATAACATGCTAAAAAGAGTATGTTTGCTATTTGTTG
This sequence comes from Panax stipuleanatus, assembly GCA_020205555.1. Lineage (NCBI taxonomy): Eukaryota > Viridiplantae > Streptophyta > Magnoliopsida > Apiales > Araliaceae > Panax > Panax stipuleanatus. The sequence goes on along the minus strand of CM035126.1, from coordinate 52,641,667 downwards.
TGATCTTATATGATATTAATGAGATGAGAATATGTTTAAACTCAAAAAGAGGAACGTTAAGGATAAAAGTTATATTAATATGATACTATCTATGGTATAACTGTGTAGCTAGGTTAAAACTTAGCTTATGTGTTGATCGTATATCCGAAGATAAGATGTGATGTTAAATTATATGACTAATTGAATATCATATATATACATAACTATATTACGATAGGGATTCGAAAGTGTTGAATTATTTTACGTGGATTGACTACGCTTAAGGCAAGTATCCTAAATCCTTGCATTACTTTATTCAACGAATATCGTAAGCAAGTATCTGAACATTATCTCTTTGAATGCAAGTTATCTTACTTACTCGTTCATTTGAGCTAGTATGTTTAAACTCTTGTGAAAGCTATTATTCATGTTAAACTTGGTATTGTTCCTGAATATTGTGAAAGTGTCTATGCCATTTGATTCGGCTAGACTATATGCATGTTTATAAAACTGTCCAAATCATTTGACTGGTGCGAAAATCTTGAAGCTGAGTTGAACAACCCTTATGATAAGGGGAGTGTATATTATTGGAAGCCCAAACACACGCGTGAATATTACTGTGGTGTTATGCATAACATAAAGTATTGTAGACTGATCATCTATCATACTTATTTCTTTTGGGTTATCAGTTTAATATTGATGATTCTAGTAGATGTTCAATAGTCCTTAGTGACTACTCAGTATAAATTAATTTATCCAGTTGGATACGTTGATAGCCTTCCAATTCATATATAATTGTCGATCTATATTGAACTATCATTTCATATTCCAAAGATTTGATTTTGAGAATTGTTGATACTCGTGATTCATGATATTATTCTGAAACTCTGAACTATCTTAGACATTACACTTTGATATTTCAAACTCGTGAGATAAACTCTTCACCCTTATTGTATATTACTTGCTGGGCAATTTGTGCTCATTCTTGCTTTCCCTAAAAATATTTCAGTTAAGGCAGAGCAGGGCGAACCTTCGGGCGTCGATAAGGGCAAGGGCAAGGCTACCGACTAGCTTGTCTCTTTTATGTTTTAAATATTATAATGTTGTATTAAGATGATGTAGTAAGATTGGATTTGACTATATTTAAGCTTAAGTTAGATTATGTTATAAGTCGTTATTTGATATAATTATATAATTTATTAAGTACTGTAGGTTACGAGACTTGGGGGAATAATTATAATAAATCATTATATATTATTCTAGATTTTTCACTGTGATTGTGTAATTTTAGTTATTATTGTATTACCATGAGAACGTAGCGAACCGAATTCGAGTGACCAAGTGGCGGTCCAAATTTGGGAACGTCACAATTTCCTTCTCTAGCAACGTCACAAAGGAATCAATTTGAAGAACTGATACCTTATTATACAGCCACGGCTTCAACCCTTGCTCGAAATGCCTTGCCTTCCTCTCTTCATCTCCAACTTGGTGTTCTGCAAATCGCGCTAGTTCATTGAACTTAGCCGCGTACTGCGCCACCGTCATATCACATTGTTTTAGTTCTAAGAACTTCACCTCCATTCGGTTCTTCATGCTTTTTGGGAAGTAGTTCTCTAAGAACAGCGTCTTAAATCTCTCCCACGCTTTCATTCCTTCTCCAGCTCTCTGCTGATTCGCCTCCCATCAGTAGTTCGCTTTGCCTCTCATCATGTATGTAGCAAATACCGTCTTCTGGTTTTCACTCACTCGGGCGATGGTGAAAGCCTTCTCAATCTCTTTTATCCAAGTTTTTGCAATTATCAGGTCAGTAGTAGCCTCGAACTCTGGGGGTCCTACACTCCTAAAAACTTTGAAGTTTGTCACTGGGACAGCTTGAGGGTTGGGGCGAATGGGCTCGTTGTTCCTTCCCCTTAGAGCTTCTCCTAACAAATCTACTAACTTCTGGATGGGATCTACTTGTTCCCTTTTATTGTTCACTGACTCCTCAGGTGCAGTCAATCTACGTCTTAGTGTCATTATCTGCATCACAAATTTTTATTTTATTATTACTCAGTTATATTACTTAAGTATTTCTTTTGATACTAAAAAGAAGAAAATTATAGCACGTTTCTAAAATAATCTTTATTTATATTTATATGCCAAATCGTTTCATTACATGATTATGTAGGGTCTGTCCCTGCTCATAGTATGTAGGGTCTGTCCCAGCTCTCGACTCATAGTATGTAGGGTCTGTCCCTACTTCGCCGGGTAGTGGTACACACCATTAATCACCCTCTCAAATGCCGAACGAAACACGTACCCCATCTTGTTCATCTTCCTCTTCTTACATCTGACCTCATCTTCCAAGTCGTCAGCTCCCTCATTGGCCGCTTCCCACTTCTCCTCGAAGTGTATCCTATCCATCACCTCCAACTCTAATTGAGTACGGAGTGCTTCCTTCTCAGTCTTCTCTCTCAATTTTCTCTGCTCTACTCCTTCCAGCTTCCCTGCCAGATCTACGTTTCTCTCCACCGACCTGTGGAATAAGGTTCCCATATGGATCCCTGCCTGTGACGAACGAGATTTTGTAATTTAATTTGAATATTTATTGAATTAAATAAATATTTTTTGATGATTTAATTATGGAATTAACTAATTAATTGATGAAATTATAGTAGATTAATTTAATTATATGTGTTGCATTGATTAAATTAATGTGGAGAAATTTTTATATTCAATGATGCATTTAATTGAGCTTATTTGATTAATATATTAATTAATAAGCATAATGTTTTCTAATTAATTTAATACTTAATTAGAGATTTAATGGTTTGATATAATTAATAAATGAGAATTTTAATTATGGGACTATGTGATTTAATGTGAATTTATGCCATTTTATTTAATTGATTTAAATAACATTATTTGATTAAATTGGGTATGATATTAAAACTATATTATAAAGCTATAATTAAATTAAATGGAAAGGGGAGTAAGGAACAAGCAAACAAAATCTTAGTGGGAGTTGGGGCCAGTTAACCCATTATGGGATTAACTGACGACCCATGACTCCACTATTATATATGTATATCATAGTAGTTTTATATCATATATCATATATTGCTTTCATCAGTTAAGAACTTAGAGATTTCGAAGAGAAAATATTAGAGAGAAAAGAAGAGATAAAGTAAGAGAAGAATTGATTGAAGAAGAGAATTAAAGAGTTTAAGTCTATATCATCATCAAGCAAGTAGCAAAAGGTAATCTCTTCATCTTCATGGATATGTATTATGTTCTTACATTTTCATGAAAAACTATTTCAAAGTCCTCTATGATTGAAGAGATTGTTAATTGATGAGTATATGATGATATATATGTTACATATGTATATTATATGGTTTATATCCTGTAGTCATGTGTTAGAGTAATCAATTTCATGTAAACATGTTTTAATCAAAGTTTCATGAATTACAGAGTATGAAAAATATGAAGAATACGTATATATGGCCTTATGTACAATTTGTATGCTTTGAATTAGTTGTTTAACTTAGATTTGATAATGGATTATGATTATACATGTTAAAATAGAAAAAACAAACTTTGAACGGACGGATTCGGAGTTATAACGAATCCGTGACGATGATTTTCTTATTTTTCTTCAAAACCGTCAAGAACAGCATAACTTTTTTGACCGAGAGTTTTTTTTTGGTTTCCGAGACTGTTTTGACCTCTTGTAGTAACATAAGTATAACTTTTTCATACAAACTCCGATTAAAGCGATTAAAGATGATTTAGAAAGATAACGAGTAGACCTACAACTTTCATTCTTTAAGTGTTTCAATTTGAAACCGTTAAAATGGGTAAAAATGGCCATTATTGTGACTGATGCGTATTCGGAGTCAATCAGAGGGCTCCGGACATGCACGCACACAAGTGTAGTGCTCTCGATAATGAAAGATGTTGTTTTAAGTTACATACGTGAATATTATATGATTTGAAGTTCATGATTAATAAACTAAGTTATTGACATATATAAGATAATGTGAAGGTTCAAGTTAACAAACTAAGTGCGAATTTGAATATCGTAATTGTAAAACTTGATTATGATTGTTTAAAGGGCTATACATGTGTGATATGCATGTTGTGAGTTTACATTCATGTTATGTGGTTAGCCATTGAGGAATATTATAAACCAAGTTGTAAGTCAAACTTAAGTGAATAGTTCAACAGTTAAACATGGTAGTTATGAAAAGTAATCGATGTCGTATACATAATGTAATGTGTAGGACGTTGAGGAAGTGAATTGTAATTATATTTGTAGCTTGTGCAAGAGACAAGTATCCTATCCCTAACTTATTGATTTAGCAAGTTCCCTAAATTCTAATTTATTCATTTATTAAGTCTTAGACTTGTGTTTCTATATCGAGTAAGCTCGTGTTCTTAATTGTTCCAGTTAGAAATTCATATTAGTTATTGTAACTCTTTTAAAAGCATGATTCAGTTATACAATACTTATTCAATTGTATACTCTTGAGATTTATTATTCAAGTTGAATATCGACGTTATTGTTGAACCTTATAGGACTAGTGAACCCTTATTGATTCGACTAGTCCATAGTTGATGAACGTTCTAAATTCTAGAATACTTATTGAGCTTATCCAAACCAAACTTCTTTTGGTGCGGACTCTGATGTCAAAACTGAGATGAACAACCCTGTAAAAGGGGATTATTTACGCTTTAGCGTTGAGATATTGTGCACGGTATGGTACTAAGGGCTGATCCCCCTAAGTACGAGAAGTAGAGTCCATAGTCTTATGACTGTTAAAGGTTTAAAGCATAAAAACTTTACAACCTAGGACATAGTTCAAGGTTTTATGACCCTCAGACGTTCTTTTGATTCCTGTTATTCATTCTTGAGTCAAAAGTTGAGCTTCTTTATTCAGATGTCTTTGATTCACTCGCATGTTATTATATTATTATTGTATTATTATACTTGTGGGTAATCGTGCTCACTCTTACGTAATAATAACATTACAGTTAAGAACGAAAGGTCCAACGAGCCTTCTACTAGCAAAGGCAAGGGCAAGGTCAACAAGTGATGAAGACTTGTTGTTTATTTTTATATGTTTATGTTTCAGACTTATGTTAAAGTTGTGTAAGACTTATTTATTTATTTATGTTTTCGCACAGATGTTTAAGGTTAGTATGACATGGGATTGCATTTATTTTCAGACGTTGTAACCCCATAATGGGAGGATTTATTTCTCTCTATTGCATGGTTTGCATTTATTATGGGTAGAAAGATAGATGATATTTGTGAACACCAAATCCAGTAGAATTAAAGTACCCGGATTTGGGGGTGTCACAGGTTGGTATCAGAGCTATAGGTTATGAACCTTAGGTGGGGAAAAACCTTAGGATAGTAGCCTTTCAGAGATCTAGAACATAGTAATGATAACTCTTATCGAGTTCTAAGAAAGATAATAACTTATCTTATGTGCTATGTGCTTATACTTATGTACTTGAGTATCGATTAGCATCACGTAATAACTAAGTCTTAAAATTTTATTTGTTAAGATGACGGATGCTGGAGAACCTAGTCAGTCCAGGGACCTTGTACCCCCAGAGGCTAGAGAGGAGGAGCACCGAGACATCCACGTAGTCTGGGAGCAGTTAGTCCGACGAGAACCATCACCCTTGATCACAGTCATTGGTCAGGAGTATGTGCCAGTGTCTGATTCAAAGGAGGACTCTGAGGAAGACCCTGAGGGGATTGAGGTTCAAGCTGAGGCAGCCGAAGAGGAGGAGGAAGACCCTGAAGAGTTCCCGCCGAGCTCTATCAGTGCTGAGATGTATGACGAGCTGTATGACCGTAACAAAGAGTTACGTGATTCTGTTCAGGAGCTGAGGGAGACTGTTTAGGAGCTAAGGGAACGATCGATTACTCAACAGTCTACCATCGAGCGGAGGGATGGAGAGGTTGAGGCTCTTCACACACATCTGGGAAATGTAAAGTGGGATTTGGTTCATGAGAAAGGCCAAACCAAGCAGAAGTCAGAGGAAATAGAGGAGTTGAAGAATGAACTGAAAGAGAAATCAACAAGGCTGGCTATAGTAGAGGAGGCCTGGGTAAGGGAATCACGATGAGCAGATCTCGCAGAAGACAACTGTAGTGCGAAGAAGGCCAAGCTTGAGGAGACTTACTCTACACTTCAGTATGCAATTGATGAAGCCCAAGATCGGGTTATGAGGTACCTAATTCAGTTTGAAGGACTACCGTCATACATGCTAGATCGCAGGACGATGTTCCAGATTATGGAAGAAGAGCATGGCAAAGTTGTTCGTCGCCTTAATGGACAGTGATAGGAACATTTGATTTTGTGAAACCTATTTGGTAGTTAATAATGTAAATTCCAATGTGTTTATAAACAGAGGAATATTTTATGTTTTAAATCCTGTAGATTCTTTATCTCGGGATAGTTGATGTAAATAGCAGTGATGCTGTCGTGTTATGTTAAAACTTTTGAATTAATAAAATATCAGAGTTTATTTGAGATAATGTGTTGACTGATTGTGTCTAAATGTTTACGTTAAGCATTTGATATTTAGAGAATTGAATAAAGATCTAATAAGCATATATCTTAACAGAAATATGCCGCTAAGGAGACGACCTAACCGTCAATAGGCCCAAGAAGGGTCAACGAACAACAACAGCGACGCCAATGCTAACCCTGTTCAGCAGTTGCCGAACTTACTTGCTGGAGAACTTAACAACCAACCTCAAGCTCCATCGAACACTACGTTCAAGGACTTCAAGGCGATGGGACCGCCAGAGTTTAAAGGCACCATGAACCCGTTAGAAGCTCAAACCTGGGTGATAGAGATGGAGAAAGTTTTCGACGTCGCCAGAGTCAGAGAAGACTAGAAAACCGCCTATACAACGTTCACATAGCACCTGTGACACCCCCAAATCCAGGTACTTTGTTTCCACATGATTTGGTGTTCACTTTCTATCTATAACATACCTTTACCCAATATATCTCAAAATGAATTACAACTTTAATTCAAAATAATAAAATCTCCTTTAAAACAAGGGTTACAACCTTCTTGAACTCAATTCCAGGGTTACTCTAACATTGACATAAACAATAAAGTTCAGAATAAAAACATGACCTAAAATTATTACAATCATTTCAAAATAATTAAACAAATCTTCACTTGTTCATCTTTCCCTTGCCTTTACTCGTAGACGGGGCATCAACGTTATCAACTTTAACTGCAATTGTTATTTAATGCAAGAGTGAGCAAACAACAGCTCACTGAAGTTTAACAATAATAAATATATGAAAGAATATCTTTACAAAGATCTGAATAACTTAGCGTACTTCAACAATAAATAATTGAATAATAATTCTCTATCAATATCAAAATTCGAATATAGAATTTATCTGAGCTTTGAACTCTGCTTGTCCTAGGTTATAAATATTTCTATTTAAACCTTTAACAGTCAATAAGACTATGGACCTCAACTCGTACTTAGGGAAATCAGCCCTTTGTACCATGTATTGCGCACAAACATCTTAACGCTATGCGTACTAACCTCCCCTAATAATTAGGGTTGTTCAGCTCAGTAATTTGAATTCAAGTCCGCACCAAAGAAAGTTTGGTTTGGATAAGCTTACAATGATAATTTAGAATTCACGTTCATCAACTAAGGATTAGTTGACTCGACTTTCAATAATTCATAAATAAAAGAATTATGAATTAACATATGCTTTAGAAGTAAACTTAAAGTATTTAAAATAATACACTGGATCTTACTTGAACAATAAGTCAAGATCTCTTCGGTTAAGTAAATAATTGTCCGGTACAGAAATGAAAAGGACATTCTCAACAATGAAAATATGAACATCAAAGAACTTGAGTAGAAATAGCGAGTTTAGGGTTTAGAAGACTTGCCTTAAGCGCAAGCTACTTAACACAATTCACGTACTTTAATACTTCCTACACATATATATTAAGTCACAAAAACCTAAATTAGTTAACACATAACTAATTCACATAAGTGGTTAACCCTCATGGTTAACTCACTCTAATTAAATAAATAATCAACTATCACATAATTAATTACATCACACACATACTCACATAATTAAATTAATTATGTATTTTAGCTAAATTATAATTAAACAATTATAATTTAAACACTTAATCTAATTATAATTACTCAATTATAATTACCTCTTAAATTATCAAAATTTCATAATTAATAGTTAATTAAACGATATCATGCATTATAATTACACAATTTATAATTAATAATGTATTTATCAATTATAATTTATAATAATCATGCATTTATTAAATTATAATTACATAAATTATAATTTAAATTAACATCTAATTGATTAAAATAAATCAACTTCTATACATTATAATTTCACAGAATTATAGTTTAAATTAAACATTTACTCTTAATTATAATTAAGTAATTTATTTTAAAATTAAACAATTATATCTTATAATTTAAATACTATATTAAGTTTTCAAAACTTTCTTTTTCTCGAATTATGAAATTATCAACTTCATGTTAACACATGTTATAGCAGCTAGATACATGTTCATTATCTTAGCAATAATGTAATGGAAACATAAAAACACACTGCACACTTGACTAAAACTCACTGCCACTGCACTGTGCACGGCGCAGTTGCGCAGCCAGCAGCCTTGGTACCAGCGCAGCTGCGCAGGGGTCAAAACTGGGAAAATCAAGCGGCGCAGCTGCGCTGCTCCTGGCCTTGCTGCCGGCGCAGCTGCGCAGCAACTCGGCCAGACGCAGACAGCCACACTTCTCTGCTTTACCGAACATCTCATACAAGCCAATAAATAGAAAATTACAGTAACGTAGCCACTGTAACTCCATACATAAGCAATAATACATAACACAACATGTTTCTACAACATAATAACCATCTAAATAATGATAATCACAAGTTTTAAAATTCAATTTGGCCATTTTCATGAAAACTCATATTTTCTCACAAATAATCTACTGTAACTATTTTTCTCCATCAATTCGAACTGATATATATGCATTATATACGAAGTTGAAGATAGCATCAAGTAATTACTTAGTAAGCATATTAACACATACCAATTGCATGAATTTCTCAATTAAAATTAACCACACTCATGAAATTCCATATGAACTCATATAAATATAAATTTTCTGTTAAAATATATTTCTACAGTAATTTTGATTTCTGAAAATCCTCTTATGTCATACAATTACTACAATCAACACATGGATACAATACATATATTAAATTCATGATTTTACAATTTCATGAAATTCACAGAAAACTAAATTTATAGAAATCCAAAACAAGGAAGAACAATTAATTATAATTCTTTAAAACTATAATATAGTAATAACCTTTTTGATGATTGGAGAAGAATACAAAGATTAACTCTAGCCTTCACAAGTTTCTTCTTCCTTCTCTTCTTTAACTTCTCCGCTCTTCTTTTCTCTCTTTGTTCTTAGCTATACAGACTAACTTCTAATCTAACGTAGTATAGGAACAATATATAACTGATATATCACTAATACGTATTAACTATTACTTAATACTATAATTTAAATTAGCAGTTAGAAAATTCAAAAGTCACAATGCTATGTTTGGCAACATGTAGTTTTTAAAACTAATTTTATTAAATTAACCATGGTTTAGGTAATTTAGGTTTAAGCTAGTGTAAGGCCCCTGTTTGGCAACAGTCCTTTAAAACAAAAGTAAGGGCCTTGTTTGTTTAAAATCATTTAAAATCCTTTTTCTTTATTTTAACAAATCATTTTAACACATACCTTAATGTCATATTTTAATCAATTAAATATTAATCAACTAATTTAATCAATTAAAATATAACATCAAATAATCACATAAAATTGTCACATAATTATAATGACTCGCTAATTATAATTCATGTAACACTTCATCACATAATTCATCTAATTCAATTTTCTTAATTAAATTAGAACTATAATATAAAATTAATATACATTAATTAAATAAATATTACACATTCATTTAATTAATATATAACACTTAATTAAATCACATGATTTATTTACTTAACTCAATAAATAAATCACATAAAATATTTATTTAACTCAATAAATATTTTAAATTATTATATAAAATCACAATAGTTACAATCTTCCCTCCTTAAAAGGATTCTGTCCCCAGAATCAGTACACAAGGGGTTACACAAACTAAGCAAATAAATGCGAATAAGATTTCATCATAACATCTTTCGAGCTCCCACATAGCTTCTTCAGCACTGTGGTTCCTCCAGATTACCTTAACAGAAGGTATCACTTTATTCCTAAGTACTTGTTCCTTTTTATCAACTATTTGAACAGGCACTTCTTCATATGTTAAGTCCTTATCAAATTGCAAAGGTTCATACTCTATCACATGTTTATAATCGTGCTTGTAAGGTCTTAACACAGAAATATGAAAGACGTTATGTATATTCTCGAGCTCCGGAGGTAATGCAATCTCGTAAGCTACCTCGCCAACCTTTCGTAATACCTCAAAAGGTCCAATAAATATGGGACTTAGCTTTCCCTTCTTACCAAATCTAATCTTCCCCTTCCAGGGAGATACTTTTAGGAACACGAAACTTCCTGATAAGAATTCTCAGTTTTGTCGATGAAGATCGTCATACTTCTTTTGTTTGTCTTGAGCAGCAATTAATCTCGTTCTGATCAGCTTCATAATTTCAGCGGTTTGTTGTACCAATTCTGGTCCCAACAATTGACGTTCACCGACTTCATCCCAGCACAAAGGAGTTCTACATTTTCTGCCGTATAATGCTTCGTAAGGAGGCATGCCAATACTCGCATTATAACTATTGTTGTAGGCAAACACCACCATCGATAGATGATCCCCCCAGCTTCCTTTGAAGTCCATCAGACAAGCTCTCAGCATATCCTCTAGCGTCTGAATCGTTCTCTCGCTCTATCCATCCGTCTGAGGATGATATACTGTACTCATTCGCAATTGCGTTCCCAGACATTTTTGCAAATGCTTCCAGAAATTCGACGTAAAACGTGGATCTCTGTCGGACACAATCGACACCGGAACACTATGTCGAGAAATAATTTCCTTCAAGTATAGCTTCGCTAGCTTATCCAGGTTGTACTTAACCCTGATCGGCAGAAAGTGGGCTGACTTCGTCAGTCGATCCACTATAACCTATATCGCAGCAAATCCCTTCTGAGTCGTTGGAAGACCTACCACAAAATCCATCGTGATGTGCTCCCACTTCCACTCTGGAATTTTTAACGGTTGTAGTAAACCACTAGGTCTCTGGTGTTCTGCTTTAACTTTCTAACACGTTAAGCATTTCACAACACATTCAGCCACATATCTCTTCATATTTGGCCACCAGAAATAATTCCTGAGATCCTGGTACATCTTCGTACTCCCGGGGTGAATAGAATATCTAGAACTATGAGCTTCGCTCAGAATCTCCTCTTTAACCTCAGGTACTGGTGGTACCCAGATTCTACCTTCAAACCGTAACAGACTTTCATTATCGATCTTGAACTTAAACTCCTCGCCATCGGTTATCCTTTTCCGAATCTTCTCACATTCTTCATCGTGAAGTTGTGCTTCTTTCACTTTATCTACTAGAGTAGAACCAGTGGTTACTTGAAATAACATCTCATCTGATTCCTTCGGAAACTTCACTTCCAACTCCAATCTAGCCATTTGTTCTATTAACCGATCCTGATCAGTTAACACGTTCAGCTTATCCCGACCTTTTCTGCTCAAAGCGTCGGCAACAACGTTAACTTTACCCGGATGGTAAAGTATCTCGCAATCGTAGTCTTTAATCAGTTCCAACCACCTTCTTTGGCGCATGTTCAAATCCTTCTGGGTAAATATATACTTCAGACTCTTGTGATCTGTGTATATTTCACACTTTTCTCCATATAAGTAGTGCCTCCAAATCTTTAGGTCAAACCCTACTGCCGCCAATTCTAGATCATGGGTCGGATACCCCTTCTCGTAATCCTTCAGCTGACGTGACACATAGGCAATGACTTTGCCGCTCTGCATCAACACACAGCCTAATCCTTTATGTGAGGCATTGCTATATACTATACAATTCCCCGAACTATCCGGTAAAGACAATACAGGCGCAGTACTCAACCTCTTCTTCAGCTCTTGAAAACTCTCCTCACACTTCTCCGTCCAAATAAACTTAACTATTTTACGAGTCAAATTCGTCAACGGAGTTGTGATTCTAGAAAAGTCTTGGATAAATCTACGGTAATAACCTGCCAATCCCAAGAAACTCCTCACTTCAGATGGCGTCTTCGGCTGTTCCCAGTTCATAACAGCTTCAACCTTCGATGGATCTACCGAAATACCATCCTTGTCAATCACGTGGCCAAGAAATTGCACACGTTCTAACCAAAATTCGCACTTCGAGAATTTAGCGTAAAGCTTCTCTCGTCTCAGGGCTTCTAAGGTTAGTCGTAAGTGTTCAGCATGCTCCTCCTTGGTCTTGGAATAAACCAGGATGTCATCTATGAAAACTACCACAAACTTGTCCAGAAATGGCTTGAACACCCTGTTCATTAGGTCCATAAATGCAGCTGGGGCATTCGTGAGACCAAATGACATCACCAAGAACTCGTAATGAGCATATCGAGTCCTAAAAGCCATTTTCGGTATATCTTCCTTCCTCACCTTCAATTGATGATACCCGCTTCTCAAATTAATTTTCGAGAAGTACCTCGCACCCTTCAGTTGATCAAACAAGTCATCGATCCTAGGTAAAGGATACCTATTCTTGATCGTAACTTTATTCAACTCCCTATAATCAATACAAAGACGCATCGATCCATCTTTCTTCTTAACAAACAAAATAGGCGCTCCCCACGGTGAAACACTCAGTTGGATATACTTCTTATCTAATAATTCTTGCAGTTGAACCATCAGTTCCTTCATCTCGACTGGAGCCATTCTGTACGGAGCCTTTGAAATCAGAGCAGTTCCCGGCGCTAAATCGATCACGAACTCTGTCTCCCTATCTGGCGGAAGTCCTGGCAAATCGCTCGGAAAAACATCCATAAACTCCTTAACTACCGATATCTCCTCCACCTTCGGGCTTTCCTTACGCGTATCTACTATGTAGGCTAGGTATCCCACACAGCCTTGCGTCAGAAGTTTCTTGGCTTGCATAATCATCAGACAACTCGCTTGTCTAGGTGATTTGCTTCCATAGAACACTAACTTCGATGGAGTCGTAAGGTTTACCAACTTCTTCTAACAGTCGATTATTGCCCCATGGTTGAATAACTAATCCATACCCAGTATGACGTCGAATTCCCCAAGTTTAATCGGAATCAAATCTACTCTAACTTCCTGACCCTTAATGTCCAATCTACAGTTCTTATAAACACACCTAACAAGAATAACTTCCCTATTCGCAATCTCTATGTTCAAGGGGTAAACTAACTCTTCTGTAGGTAAGTCTAAGGTTTTAGCAAAATCATCAGATATGAATGAACAAGTAGCACCCAAATCAAATAATACATATGCATTTATACTATTGACCAGAATAATACCTGACACCGCGTCTTTTGATTGCACAGCATCCTGCACCGTCATATTGAATGTCCGTGCAGTGGGTCGAACAACTTGCAATGGTGCAACGATAGTCACGGAACTGCCGCTTCCATTCCCTCCGCTCCCTGTTGACCCTGCTGTCAGCTTTTTAGGGCAGTTGCTAGCCATGTGATCCTTGGATCCACATGTAAAGTAAGCTCCCTTCTTCAAGTTTGGGCAATTAGGTGCAATGTGGCCTTCCTGACCATAGTTGAAGCACACCCGCTTCCCCTTCATGCACACGCCAGTATGATTCTTACCGCATGTAGCACATGCTTCGAATTTCCTCTTCTGCTGGCTTCCTTGCTGACTCCCAGCAGAGGTGTTGTCATTCCATTTCCTCTTCTGGTTCACAGTGCTGCTACCCCCAGACTTGGTTTCTACCTCATTCTTCTTCTTCTTATCTTGGTTGAACTTCATCACCGCTTCGCTTCCTCCCTCAGCAAGTATGGCCTTCTCTAGCACAGCTGCAAAGGTGTTCAGCAGGAACATGGAAACCTTGCTGTAGAGCCAGGGCTTTAGTCCCTGCTCAAACCTTTTCACCTTTCTAGCGTCAGTGCTGACCTGGTGAGTAGCGAATTTGGCCAAGTCGTTGAACTTAGCGGCATATTCAGACACCGTCATCCCTCCTTGCTTAAGTTCTAGGAATTGGACCTCCATCTGGTCCTGGGAACTCACTGGAAAGTACATCTCGTAGAACATTTCCTTGAAACGTTCCCACGTGATAACTCCCTCTCCCTCTCGGGTCTTGTTAGCCTGCCACCAAAAGCTAGCATCCGACTTTAACATAAAAGTCGCGAATGCTGTCTTCTAGTCTTCCCCTACTCTAGCCACGTCTAACAACTTTTCCATTTCCATTACCCATGTCTGAGCTTCAATAGGGTTAGTCGACCCTGCGAACTCAGGCGGTCCTACTGCCTTGAATTCCTTGAACGTGGTACCCTGCACTTGCGGCTGATTTGCAAGAGCTCCTGTCAACAGGTTCACCAACTGCTGAACCGAGTTGGGATTCATCCCATCGTTATTGTTGTTCGTTGAACCCTCGGGGTTTTGACGTGTTATTCTTCTTCTAGGAGGCATTTTTTGTTAAGAAAATATTATTATTAGACCCTTTATTCAATTTTTAAATATTCAAATTCATACTTAAACATTCTAAACAATTCAGTTCACATAGAACACCAAGCACGTCAATAAACTTCTTTTATTCATTAGTCGTAGTTTTAAAAACATCAATCAGATAGCATTTCTACCATTTACATCATCTTTCCTGAACTGGAAAAGTTGCAGGATTATATTATTAACTTATCCCATTCTTATTTCAAATTATGGGATTTACTTTATTTACTACAAAAAGCAACACATAAACAAAAGCTTTACTACTACTGTTACTACTCTATTGCTACTGCTACTGCTACTGCCTAGGCATATTAATACGTCGCATAACCTCTCTGCGTTCCTCTTCCATTACCCGAAATGCTGTTCTTTGATCCACCACATACCACGGTAAATCTTGGAACTGAGCTGGGTAGTAGAAAACACGGTCCTGAGCTCTTTCTATCGCTGTATCGAAGGCATATTTTGTTTCCCTCAGCTTGGCCCTCTTGGCTTCAGCTTCACCTTCAGCTCGATCGGCTCGTTGATTAGCTCTCAAGCTTGACTCTTCAGCTCTGGCACGCTTCCTCGACTCCTCCTGGATATCTTGCTTTAGCTTTGCCAGTTCAAATCGACCAACATCTCTATCCACCTCCATATGTATCAGGTTCCACTGTGCATCTCCTAGGTCACTTGCCATTTCTTCGATCGTCTCGTCCCGCTGCTGGATGGTTTCTTCGAGATCTCCTACTCATCCATGAAGCTCCACATTGCTATCGTAGACTGCCTCGTATATCTCAGCACTAGTAAAGTGAGGTGGGAATTCCTCTTCGGGATCCTCTTCCTCCTCTTCCTCCTCTTCAGACTCGTCCTCGTCCTCTTCTTCTGGAATAGGTGTCAGCTCACGCTCCTGACCAGCTATGGTATCACTGAAGATGGCTCTCTCCTAACCAGCTGCTCCCAGACAACATGTATGTCACGGGGCTCCTCCTCTCTAGGCACCTGAGGTACATCCTCTCTAGCCTGACTAGGTTCTCTAACGTTCGACATCCTGACAAAAGAATTTTTAAAGTTCATTATTATGTGACATCTAATCGACACTCTTCGAATACTATAATGTAAACACATAGCACATAAGGTAGTTTATTATCTTTTACCTATCACACCTATCTTTTCGATCTTACCATAAGGCTACTACCTAAGGTTTTTCCCCACCTATGGTTTCATAACCAACGGCTTTGATACCAACCCGTGACACCCCCAAATCTGGGTACTTCGTTTCCACATGATTTGGTGTTGACTTTCTATCTATAACATACCTTTACCCAATATATCTCAAAAAGAATTACAACTTTAATTCAAAATAATAAAATCTCCTTTAAAACAAGGGTTACAACCTTCTTGAACTCAATTCCAAGGTTACTCTAACCTTGACATAAACAATAAAGTGCGAAATAAAAACATGACCTAAAATTATTACAATCATTTCAAAATAATTAAACAAATCATCACTTGTTCATTTTTCCCTTGCCTTTACTCGTAGACGGGGCATCAACGTTCTTAACTTTAACTGCAATTGTTATTTAATGCAAGAGTGAGCAAACAACAGCTCACTAAAGTTTAACAATAATAAATACATGAAAGAATATCTTTACAAAGATCTGAATAACTTAGCTTACTTCAACAATAAAGAATTGAATAATAATTCTCTATCAATATCAAAATTCGAATATAGAATTTATCTGAGCTTTGAACTCTTCTTGTCCTAGGTTATAAATATTTCTATTTAAACCTTTAACAGTCAATAAGACTATGGACCTCAACTCGTACTTAGGGGGATCATCCCTTTATACCATGTATTGTGCACAAACATCTTAACGCTATGCGTACTAACCTCCCCTAAGAATTAGGGTTGTTCAACTCAGTAATTTGAATTCAAGTCCGCACCAAAGAAAGTTTGATTTGGATAAGCTTACAATGGTAATTTAGAATTCACGTTCATCAACTAAGGATTAGTTGAATCGACTTTCAATAATTCATAAATAAAAGAATTATGAATTAACATATGCTTTAGAAGTAAACTTAAAGTATTTAAAATAATATACTGGATCTTACTTGAACAATAAGTCAAGATCTCTTCGGTTAAGTATATAATTGTCTAGTACAGAAATGAAAAGGACATTCTCAACAATGAAAATATGAACATCAAAGAACTTGCGTAGAAATAGCGAGTTTAGGGTTTAGAAAACTTACCGTAAGCGCAAGCTACTTAACACAATTCACGTACTTTAATACTTTCTACACATATATATTAAGTCACAAAAACCTAAATTAGTTAACACATAACTAATTCACATAAGTGGTTAACCCTCATGGTTAACTCACTCTAATTAAATAAATAATCAACTATCACATAATTAATTACATCACACACATACTCACATAAGTAAATTAATTATATATTTTAGCTAAATTATAATTAAATAATTATAATTTAAACACTTAATCTAATTATAATTACTTCTTAAATTATCAAAATTTCATAATTAATAGTTAATTAAACTATATCATGCATTATAATTACACAATTTATAATTAATCATATATTTATCAATTATAATTTATAATAATCATGCATTTATTAAATTATAATTACATAAATTGTAATTTAAATTAACATCTAATTGATTAAAATAAATCAACTTCTATACATTATAATTTCACAGAATTATAATTTAAATTAAACATTTACTCTTAATTTTAATTAATTAAATTATAATTATGTAATTTATTTTACAATTAAACAATTATATCTTATAATTTAAATACTATATTAAGTTTTCAAAACTTTCTTTTTCTCGAATTATGAAATTATCAACTTCATGTTAACACATGTTATAGCAGCTAGATACATGTTCATTATCTTAGCAATAATGTAATGGAAACATAAAAACACACTGCACACTTGACTAAAACTCGCTGCCACTACACTGTGCACGACGCAGCTGCGCAGCCAGCAGCCTTGGTACCGGCGCAGCTGCGCAGGGGTCAAAACTGGGAAAATCAAGCGGCGCAGCTACGCTGCTCCTGGCCTTGCTGCCGGCGCAGCTGCGCAGCAACTCGGCCAGACGCAGACAGCCACACTTCTCTGCTTTACCGAACATCCCATACAAGCCAATAAATGGAAAATTACAGTAACGTAGCCACTGTAACTCCATACATAAGCAATAACACATAACACAACATGTTTCTACAACATAATAACCATCTAAATAATGATAATCACAAGTTTTAAAATCCAATTTGGTCATTTTCATGAAAACTCATATTTTCTCAAAAATAATCTACTGTAACTATTTTTCTCCATCAATTCGAACTTATATATATGCATTATATACGAAGTTGAAGATAACATCAAGTAATTACTTAATAAGCATATTAACACATACCAATTGCATGAATTTCTCAATTAAAATTAACCACACTCATGAAATTTCATATGAACTCATATAAATATAAATTTTCTGTTAAAATATATTTCTACAGTAATTTGATTTCTGAAAATCCTCTTATGTCAAACAATTACTACAATCAACACATGGATACAATACATATATTAAATTCATGATTTTACAATTTCATGAAATTCACAGAAAACTAAATTTACATAAATCCAAAACAAGGAAGAACAATTAATTACAATTCTTTAAAACTATAATATAGTAATAACCTTTTTGATGATTGGAGAAGAATACAAAGATTAACTCTAGCCTTCACAAGTTTTTTCTTCCTTCTCTTCTCTAACTTCTCCGCTCTTCTTTTCTCTCTTTGTTCTTAGCTATACAGACTAACTTCTAATCTAACGTAGTATAGGAACAATATATAACTGATATATCACTAATACGTATTAACTATTACTTAATACTATAATTTAAATTAGCAGTTACGAAATTCAAAAGCCACAAGGCTATGTTTGGCAACATGTAGTTTTTAAAACTAATTTTATTAAATTAACCATGGTTTAGGTAATTTAGGTTTAAGCTAGTGTAAGGGCCTTGTTTGGCAACAGTCCTTTAAAACAAAAGCAAGGGCCTTGTTTGTTTAAAATCATTTAAAATCCTTTTTCTTTATTATAACGAATCATTTTAACACATACCTTAATGTCATATTTTAATCAATTAAATATTAATCAACTAATTTAATCAATTAAAATTTAACATCAATTAATCACATAAAATTGTCACAGAATTATAATTACTCGCTAATTGTAATTCATGTAACACTTCATCACATAATTCATCTAATTCAATTTTTTCAATTAAATTAGAACTATAATATAAAATTAATATACATTAATTAAATAAATATTACACATTCATTTAATTAATATATAACACTTAATTAAATCACTCCATAAATCACATGATTTATTTACTTAACTCAATAAATAAATCACATAAAATATTTATTTAACTCAATAAATATTTCAAATTATTATATAAAATCACAATCATTACAATCTTCCCTCCTTAAAAGGATTCTGTCCCCAGAATCACACATAAAAAAATTCTCGTATATTACTGTCCGAACCCAAAGAAGGGCGCTTGCTTCAATTATGGCTCAAAGGACCATCTGGCAAATGACTGTCCCAAGAAGGTATCTAGAGGGGCAGGATCAGGAGGGAATAGGGGAAACAAGCGGTGGAAGTGCTCTAACTATCACGGGACCAACCGCAACCAACCGATCAACCGCCAGGACCTTCAACATGATCCTGCAGGATGTTGTACAGTCTCGCGATGTGGTGTCAGGTATCATTTCGATCAATAAAGTTAATGCTTATGTACTATTTGATTCGGGTGCTACTTGTTCATTTATATCCGATGACTTTTCTACGTACTTAGAACTTCCTATGGACGAGTTAGAATACCCCATGAACTTAGAAATTACGAATAGAGAAGTGATCCCTGCTAAGTACGTACATAAGAACTGTAGGGTGGATATTAAAGATAATATTATGAACGTAGATCTTATCCCGATTAGGCTTGGGGAATTCGATGTTATTCTAGGAATGGATTGGCTACTCAATTATGGGGCTGTAATTGATTGCCATAGGAAGTGTATCAACTTTATGACCCCATCAAAGGTTGTGTTTTATGGCAGTAAATCGCCTAGACAAGCGAGTTGTCTGACGATGATGCAGGCCAGAAAGTTGTTAAGACAAGGCTGTGTAGGATATTTAGCCTACATAGTCGATAGTCGTAAAGAAAACCCGAAAGTGGAAGATATACCAGTCATGAGGGACTTCATAGACGTATTTCCGGATGATCTGCCAGGACTTCCGCCAGACAGAGAGGTTGAGTTTGTGATCGATTTGGCGTCAGGGACGGCCCCAATATCGAAGGCACCGTGCTGAATGGCTCCGATAGAGATGAAAGAGTTGATGGTACAACTGCAAGAGTTATTGGACAAGAAGTACATCCAACCGAGCGTATCGCCATGGGGAGCGCCGGTGTTGTTTGTGAAGAAGAAGGACGGGACGATGCGGCTTTGTATCGACTACAGAGAACTGAATAAGGTCACAATTAAGAATAGATATCCATTACCAAGGATCGACGATCTGTTTGACCAATTAAAGGGTGCAAGGTACTTTTCAAAGATAGACTTGAGGAGTGGCTATCATCAGCTGAAGGTGAGGCCAGAGGATGTTCCGAAGACAGCATTTAGGACTCGATATAGTCACAACAAATTTCTGGTAATGTTATTTGGTCTAACGAATGCTCCTGCAGCATTCATAGGCTTAATGAATGGAGTGTTTCAAGCCGTTTTTGGACAAATTCGTGGTGGTCTTTATCAACGATATTTTGGTATACTCGAAGACCAAGGAAGAATATGTAGAACATCTGAAGTTAACATTAGAGGCGTTGAGAAGAGGGAAGTTGTACGCCAAATTTTTAAAATGTGAATTTTGGATTAAAATAGTGCAATTTCTTGGACATGTGATCAACAAGGACGAAATTTCGGTAGATCCCTCTAAAGTCGAAGGTATGATGAACTGGGATCAGTCGAAAACACCGTCAAAAGTGAGGAGTTTTCTTGGATTGGCGGGTTATTATAGAAGATTCATTCAGGACTTTTCCAAGATCGCAACTCCGCTGACGAATTTGACTAGAAAATCGGTAAAATTCGTTTGGACGAAGAAGTGTGAGGAAAGCTTCCAAGAGCTTAAGAGGAGGTTGAGTTCAGCACATCTGTTATCCCTTCCGGACGACACAGGAAATTTTGTGGTTTATAGTGATGCGTCGCATAAAGGACTTGGCTTTGTGCTTATGCAAAATGGCAGGGTCATTGCGTATGCGTCACGATAATTGAAAGACTATGAGAAGGGGTATCCGACCCATGAGTTGGAGTTAGCTACAGTGGTATTTTCTTTGAAAATTTGGAGACACTATCTCTATGGGGAGAAGTGTGAAATATATTCAGACCACAAGAGTCTAAAATATTTTTTCACATAGAAGGACTTAAATATGCGCCAGAGAAGGTGGCTGGAGTTAATTAAGGACTATGACTGTGAAATCTTAAACCATCCGGGTAAGGCTAATGTGGTTGCAGACGCCTTAAGCAGAAAGGGTCGGGAGAAATTGATGATGTTGACTGCTTAAGAGGAGCTAATTTCAGCAATGGAGAAGCTGGAATTGGAAGTAAAGTATCCGATGGAGATTGATGAGAAGTTGTTTCAGATGCAAACCGGTACAACCATATTGGATAAAGTTAAGGAAGCTCAACTTCAGGACCAAGAATGTGAGAAGGTGAAGAAAAAGATATCTGAAGGAACCGAACCAAGATTCAAGATAGACAGTGAGGGACTACTGAGATTTGAGAATAGAGTGTGGGTACCGTCAGTGCCAGAGATTAAGGAGAACATTTTGAGCGAGGCTCATAGCTCAAGGTATTTGATTCACCCCGGTAGTACCAAGATGTACCAGGATCTTCGACAACACTTCTGGTGGCCGAATTTGAAACGGGATATTGCTGAGTGTGCTGCAAAGTGTCTAACCTGTCAGAAAATGAAAGCAGAACATCAGAGACTGAGTGGTTTGCTACAACCCTTGAAATCCCAGAATGGAAATGGGAACACATTACGATGGATTTCATGGTCGGCCTTCCGATGACTCAGAAAGACTACGACGCAGTATGGGTTATCATTAATCGACTGACGAAATTCGCACACTTCCTTTCGATCAAAATCAGATTCAACTTAGACCAGTTGGCAAGGCTATATGTGAAAGAGATTGTTTTGAGGCACGGAGTTCTGGTGTCAATAGTTTTCGACAGATATCCGCGTTTCACATCGAACTTCTGGAAACGACTACAGGAATGCATGGGGACACAGTTGAGAATGAGTACGGCTTATCACCCATAAACAAACAGACAGAGACAAAGAACGATCCAGACATTGGAAGATATGCTAAGAGCATGCATTATGGATTTTAAAATCAACTGGGATGACCACCTACCGCTTGTGGAATTCGGTTACAACAACAGTTACCACGTTAGTATTGGCATACCGCCTTACGAAGCATTGTACGGAAGAAAATGCACAACCCCGCTATACTGGGATGAAGTTAGCGAGAGACAACTACTAGGTCCAGAACTGGTACAGCAGAAAGTAGAGATAGTCAAGGTAATCACAACAAGACTGGTAGCAGCTCAGGATAGGCAAAAGAAATACGCCGATCCACACCGTAAAAATATTGAGTTTGAATCGGGTAGCTTTGTATTTTTGAAAGTCTCTCCCTAGAAGGGAAAGATCAGATTCGGTAAGATGGGAAAATTGAGCCCGAGGTTTATTAGACCCTTCGAGGTACTGCGAAGGATTGGAGAAGTTGCGTATGAGGTAGCCTTACCTCCTACGCTAGAGAATATCCACAACGTCTTCCATGTTTCAATTTTACGCCCCTACAAACCCGATTACAAGCATATGATTGAATATGAACCCCTACATTTTGTGAAAGACTTATCCTATGAAGAAATTTCTGTTCAGATCGTTGACAGGAAAGAACAAGTCCTCAGAAACAAAGTTATACCTTCTGTTAAGGTAATTTGGAGGAACCACAATGCTGAAGAAGCTACGTGGGAACTCGAAGAGCATATGATGAAGAATTACCTGCATTTATTTACTTAATTTATGTGTAAGCGATTCTGGGGATAGAATCTTTGTAAGGGGGGAGAATGTAATGGGACAAAATATTTAATTGAACCGTGATTCTGGGGACAGAATCTTTTTAAGAGGGGAAAGATATGACGAACGAGATTTTGTAATTTAATTTGAATATTTATTGAATTAAATAAATATTTTTCGATGATTTAATTATTGAATTAACTAATTAATTGATGAAATTATGGTAGATTAATTTAATTATATATGTTGCATTGATTAAATTAATGTGGAGAAATTTTTATATTTAATAATGCATTTAATTGAGCTTATTTGATTAATATATTAATTAATAAGCATAATGTGTTCTAATTAATTTAATAATTAATTAGAGATTTAATGGTTTGATATAATTAATAAATGAGAATTTTAATTATGGGACTATGTGATTTAATGTGGATTTATGCCATTTTATTTAATTGATTTAAATAACATTATTTGATTAAATTGGGTGTGATATTAAAACTATATTATAAAGCTATAATTAAATTAAATGGAAAGGGGAGTAAGGGACAAGCAAACAAAGCCTTAGTGGAAGTTGGGGCCAGTTAACCCGTTATGGGATTAACTGACGACCCATGACTCCACTATTATATACGTATATCATAGTAGTTTTATATCATATATCATATATTGCTTTCATCAGTTAAGAACTTAGAGATTTCAAAGAGAAAATATTTGAGAGAAAAGAAGAGATAAAGTAAGAGAAGAATTGATTGAAGAAGAGAATTAAAGAGTTCAAGTCTATATCATCATCAAGCAAGTAGCAAAGGGTAATCTCTTCATCTTTATGGATATGTATTACGTTCTTATATTTTCATGAAAAACTATTTCAAAGTCCTCTATGATTGAAGAGATTGTTAATTGATGAGTATATGATGATATATATGTTATATATGTATATTATATGGTTTATATCATGTAGTCATATGTTACGATAATCAATTTCATGTAAACATGTTTTAATCAAAGTTTCATGAATTATAGAGTATGAAAAATAAGAAGAACACATATAAATGGCCTTATGTACAATTTGTATACTTTGAATTGGTTGTTTAACTTAAATTTGACAATGGATTATGATTATACATGTTAAAACAAAGAAAACAAACTTTGAACGAACGGATTCGGAGTTATAACGAATCCGTGACGATGATTTTCTTATTTTTCTTCAAAACCGTCAAAAACACCAAGAACGGTTAAATTTAATGATTTAATTCGAGTAATTCCATGATTTAAGATGTTAAAAACATGTTAGTAACATTGTATGATATTTCTATGAAGTTTGTACATCACAGAAATCGCTGTGTGAGTTTAATTTGCATTTAATTGGAGTAATTGGGCCAACAAAATGTCAAAATCGTGAACCAAGAAGTGCACTAGCAAGGGTCCCCGCCCCAGCGGGTGTTCATGGGCATAAAGACCCGCCCCAGGGGGTTTAAGGGCTGTCCGGGAGTTTTTTTTTAGTTTTTGAGACTGTTTTGACCTCCTGTAGTAAAATAAGCATAATTTTTTCATACGAACTTTGATTAAGGCGATTCAAGATGATTCGGAAAGATAACGAGTAGACCTACAACTTTCATTTTTTAAGTTTTTCAATTTGAAATCGTTAAAATGGGTAAAAATGACCATCTTTGTGACTGGTGCGTATTCGGAGGCAATCGGAGGGCTTCAGATATGCACGCACACAAGTGTAGTGTTCTCGATAATAAAAGATGTTGTTTTAAGTTACATACATGAATATTATATGATTTGAAGTTCATGATTAATAAAAATAAGTTATTGACATGTATAAGATAATGTGACAGTTCATGTTAACAAACTAAGTGCGAACTTGAATATCGTAATTGTAAAACTTGATTATGATTGTTTAAAGGGCTATACATATGTGATATGCATGTTGTGAGTTTACATTCATGTTATGTGGTTAGTCTTGAGTAATATTATAGACCAAGTTGTAAGTCGAACTTAAGTCAATAGTTCAACAGTTAAACATGGTAGTTATGAAAACTAATCGATGTCTTATACATAATGTAATGTGTAGGACGTTGAGGAAGTGAATTGTAATTATATTTGTAGCTTGTGCAAGAAGAAAGTATCCTATCCCTAACTTATTGATTTAGCAAGTTCCTTAAATTGTAATTTATTCATTTATTAAGTCTTAAACTTGTGTTTCTATATCGAGTAAGCTCGTGTTCTTAATTGTTCCAGTTCGAAATTCATATTAGATATTGTAACTCTTTTAAAAGCATGATTCAGTTATACAATACTTATTCGATTGTATACTCTTAAGATTTATTATTCAAGTTGAATATCGATGTTATTATTGAACCTTATAGGACTAGTGAACCGTTAATGATTCGACTAGTCCATAGTTGATGAACGTTCTAAATTCTAGAATACTTATTGAGCTTATCCAAACTAAACTTCCTTTGGTGAAGACTCTGATGTCAAAACTGAGATGAACAACCTTGTAAAAGGGGATTATTTACGCTTTAGCGTTGAGATATTGTGCATAGTATAGTACTAAGGGCTGATGCCCCTAAGTACGAGAAGTAGAGTCCATAGTCTTATAACTGTTAAAGGTTTAAAGTATAAAAACTTTACAACCTAGGACATAGTTCAAGGTCTTATGACCCTCAGACATTCTTTTGATTCCTGTTATTCATTCTTGAGTTAAAAGTTGAGCTTCTTTATTCAGATATCTTTGATTCACTCGCATGTTATTATATTGTTGTTGTATTATTATACTTGTGGGCAATTGTGCTCACTCTTGCGTAATAATAACATTGAAGTTAAGAACGAAAGGTCCGACGAGCCTTCTACCAGCAAAGGCAAGGGCAAGGTCAACAAGTGATGAAGACTTGTTGTTTATTTTTATATGTTTATATTTCAGACTTATGTTACAGTTGTGTAAGACTTATTTATTTGTTTATATTTCCGCACAGATGTTTAAGGTTAGTATGACCTGGGATTGTATTTTTTTTCTGATGTTGTAACCCCATGAGGGGAGGATTTATTTCTATCTATTGTATGGTTTGCATTTATTATGGGTAGAAAGATAGATGATATTTGTAGAGTGAACACCAAATCCCGTGGAATTGAAGTACCCAGATTTGGGGGTGTCTTAGATTGGTATCAGAGCTGTAGGTTATGAACCTAGGTGGGGGAAAACCTTAGGATAGTAGCCTTTTAGAGATCGAGAACATAGTAATGATAACTCTTATTGAGTTCTAAGAAAGATAATAACTTATCTTATGTGCTATGTGCTTATACTTATATACTTGAGTATCGATTAGCATCACGTAATAACTAAGACTTAAAATTTTATTTGTCAAGATGACGGATGCTGGAGAACCTAGTCAGTCCAGGGACCTTGTACCCCTAGAGGCTAAAGAGGAGGAGCCCCGAGACATCCACATAGTCTGGGAGCAGTTAGTCCGACAAGAGCCATCACCCTTGATCACAGTCATTGGTCAGGAGTATATGCCGGTGTCTGATTTAGAGGAGTACTGTGAGGAAGACCCTGAGGAGATTGAGGTTCAGGCTAAGGCAGCCGAAGAGGAGGAGGAAGAACTTGAAGAGTTCCCGCCGAGCTCTATCAGTGCTGAGATGTATGACGAGCTGTATGACCGTAACATAGAGTTACATGATTCTGTTCAGGAGCTAAGGGAGACTGCTCAAGAGTTGAGGGAATGATTGGTTACTTAACAGTCTACCATCGAGCAGAGGCAAGGAGAGGTTGAGGCTCTTCACACACATCTGGGAAATGTAGAGTAGGATTTGGTTCACGAGAAAGGCCAAACCGAGTAGAAGTCAGTGAAAATAGAGGAGTTGAAGAATGAACTGAAAAGGAAATCAACAAGGCTGGCTATAGCAGAGGAGGCCTGGGTAAGGGAATCACAACGAGCAGATCTCGCAGAAGACAACTGTCGGGCAAAGAAGGTCAAGCTCGAGGAGACGTACTCTACACTTCAGTATGCAATTGATGAAGCCCAAGATCGGGTTATAAGGTACCCAATTCAGTTCGAAGGACTACCGTCATACATGCTAGATCGTAGGACGATGTCCCGAATTATGGAAGAAGAGCGTGGCGAAGCTGTTCGTCGCCTTAATGGGCAGTGATAGGAACATTTGATTTTGTGAAACCTATCTGGTAGTTAATAATGTAAATTCCAATGTGTTTATAAACAGAGGAATATTTTATGTTTTAAATCCTGTAAATTCTTTATCTCGGGATAGTTGATGTAAATAGAAGTGATGCTATCGTGTTATGTTAAAGTTTTTGATTTAATAAAATATCAGAGTTTATTTGAGATAATGTGTTGACTGATTGTGTCTAAATGTTTAAGTTAAGCCTTGGATATTTAGAGAATTGAATAAAGATCTAATAAGCGTATATCTTAACTGAAATATGCCGCCAAGGAGACGACCTAACCGTCAACAGGCCCAAGAAGGGTCAACGAACAACAACAACGACGCCAATGCTAACCCCATTCAGCAGTTGGCGAACTTACTTGCAGGAGCGCTTAACAACCAACCTCAAGCTCCACCGAACACAACGTTCAAGGACTTCAAGGTGGTGGGACCGTCAGAGTTTAAAGGCACCATGAACCCGATAGAAGCTCAAACCTGGGTGATGGAGATGGAGAAAGTTTTCGACGTCGCCATAGTTAGAGAAGACTAGAAAACCGCCTATGCAACGTTCATACTGAAATTCGAAGCTAGTTGTTGGTGGCAAGCGAATAAGGTTCGGGGAGGAGAAGGTGTGATTACCTGGGAGAGGTTCAAAGATATGTTCTTCGAGATGTACTTTCCGACCAGCTCGTAGAATCAAATGGAGGTCCAGTTCCTGGAGCTGAAACAAAGGAATATGTCCGTACCGAAATATGCAGCAAAATTCAATGAGTTGGCTAGGTTTGCCACGTATCAAGTGCACACTGATTAGAGGAAGGCAAGGAGGTTTTAACAGGGCCTAAAGCCCTGGTTGTATAGCAAAGTGTCAATGTTCCAATTGAACACTTTTGCTGGAGTGCTAGAGAAGGCCATTCTCGCTGAAGGCGGGAGTGACGTTGTTACAAAGTATAACCAAGATCAGAAAAAGAAGAAGAGTGAAGGTGAAGGAGTTAACAAGGCTAGTGGTAATAACACAGGTGGAAGTAACAATCAGAATAGGAGGTGGACCGACAACTAATCAACTAGAAATCAGCAGAAAGTCAGAAGAAGAGGATCGAAGCTTGTTCAACCTGCGAAAAGGCTCACCTGGGGGTCTGTATGAAAGTAAAATTAGTATGCTACAATTGTGGTCAGGAAGGCCACATAGCACCTAACTGTCCGAACCCAAAGAAGGGCGCTTGCTTCACTTGCGGCTCAAAAGACCATCTGGCAAGGGACTGTCACAAGAATGGATCAGGAGGGGAAGGATCAGGAGGGAACAGGGGGAACAGCGGTGGAAGTGCTCTAACTATCACGGGACCAACCGCAACCAACCGACCAACCGCCAGGACCTTCAACATGACCGTGCAGGATGCTGTACAGTCTCGTGATGTGGTGTCAGGTATCATTCCGATCAATAAAGTTAATGCTTATTTACTATTTGATTCGGGTGCTACTTGTTCATTTATATCCGATGACTTTGCTAAGAACTTAGAACTTCCTATGGACGAGTTAGAATACCCCATGAACATAGAAATTGCGAATAGAGAAGTAATCCCTGTTAAGTACGTACACAAGAACTGTAGGGTGGATATTAAGGATAACATTATGAACGTAGATCTTATCCCGATTAGACTTGGGGAATTCGATGTTATTCTAGGAATGGAACGGCTAGTCAATTATGGGGTTGTAATTGATTGCCAGAGGAAGTGTATCAACCATATGACCCCATCAAAGGTTGTGTTTTATGGCAGCAAATCGCCTAGACAAATGAGTTGTCTGATGATGATGTAGGCCAAGAAGTTGTTAAGACAAGGCTGTGTAGGATATTTAACCTACATAGTCGATAGTCGTAAAGAAAACACGAAAGTGGAAGATATACCAGTCATGAGGGATTTCATAGACGTATTTTCGGATGATCTGCCAGGACTTCCACCAGACAGAGAGGTTGAGTTTGTGATTGATTTGGCTCCAAGGACGACCCCAATATCGAAGGCACCGTATTGGATGGCTCCGGTAAAGATGAAAGAGTTGATGGTAGAACTGCAAGAGTTATTGGACAAGAAGTACATCCAACTGAGCGTATCACCATGGGGAGCACCAGTGTTGTTTGTCAAGAAGAAGGCCGGGACGATGCGACTTTGCATCGACTACAGAGAACTGAATAAGGTCACAATTAAGAATAGATATCCATTACCAAGGATCGACGATCTGTTTGACCAATTGAAGGGTGCAAGGTACTTTTCAAAGATAGACTTGAGGAGTGGCTATCATCAGCTGAAGGTGATGCCAAAGGATGTTCCGAAGACAGCATTTAGGACTCGATATGGTCACTACGAATTTTAGGTAATGTTATTTGGTCTAACGAATGCTCCTACAGCATTCATGGGCTTTAATGAATGGAGTGTTCAAGTCGTTTTTGTACAAATTAGTGGTGGTCATTATCGACGACATTTTGGTATACTCGAAGACCAAGGAAGAACATGTAGAACATCTAAAGTTAACATTAGAGGCGTTGAGAAGAGAGAAGTTGTACGCCAAATTTTTGAAATGTGAATTCTGGATTGAAAGAGTGCAATTTCTTGGACATGTGATCGACAAGAAAGTCGAAGCTGTGATGAACTGGGATCAACTGAAAACACCGTCGAAAGTAAGGAGTTTTCTTAGATTGGCGGGTTATTATAGAAGATTCATTCAGGACTTTTCCAAGATCGCAACTCCGCTGACAAATTTAACTAAAAAATCGGTGAAATTCGTTTGGATGGAGAAGTGTGAGGAAAGCTTCCAAGAGCTTAAGAGGAGGTTGAGTTCAGCACCTGTGTTATCCCTTTTGGACAACACAAGAAATTTTGTGGTTTATAGTGATGTGTAGCATAAAGGACTTGGCTGTGTGCTTATGCAAAACGACAGCGTCATTGCGTATGCGTCACGACAATTGAAAGACTATGAGAAGGGGTATCCGACCCATAACTTGGAGTTAGCTGCAGTGGTATTTGCTTTGAAAATTTGGAGACACTATCTCTATGGGGAGAAGTGTGAAATATATTCAGACCACAAGAGTCTAAAATATATTTTTACACAGAAGGACTTAAATATGCGCCAGAGAAGGTGGCTGGAGTTAATTAAGGACTATGACTATAAAATCTTATACCATCTGAGTAAGGCTAATGTGGTTGCCGACGTCTTAAGAAGAAAGGGTCGGGAGAAATTGATGATGTTGACTACGCAGACGGAGCTAATTTCAGCAATGGAGAAGTTGGAATTGGAAGTGAAGTATTCGATGGAGATTGATGAGAAGTTGTTTCAGATGCAAACAGGTACAACCATATTGGATAAAGTTAAGGAAGCTCAACTTCAGGACCAAGAATGTGAGAAGGTGAAGAAAAAGATATCTGAAGGAACCGAACCAAGATTCAAGATAGACAGTGAGGGACTACTAAGATTTGAGAACAGAGTTTGTGTACCGTCAGTGCCAAAGATTAAGGAGGACATTTTGAGCGAGGCTCATAGCTCACGGTATTCGATTCACCCCGGTAGTACCAAGATGTACCAGGATCTTCAACAGCACTTCTGGTGGCCGAATTTGAAACGAGATGTTGCTGAGTGTGTTGCAAAGTGTCTAACCTATCAGAAAGTGAAAGCAGAACATCAGAGACTGAGTTGTTTGGTAGAACCCCTAGAAATCCCAGAATGGAAATGGGAACACATTACGATGGATTTCGTGGTCCATCTTCTGACGACTCAGAAAGACTATGACGCAGTATGGGTTATCGTTGACCGACTGACGAAATCCGCACACTTCCTTCCGATCAAAATCAGATTCAACTTAGACCAGTTGGCAAGGCTATATTTGAAAGAGATTGTTTCGAGGCATGGAGTTCTGGTGTCAATAGTTTTTGACAGAGATCCGCGTTTTACATCAAATTTCTGGAAACGACTACAGGAATGCATTGGGACACAGTTGAGAATGAGTACGGCTTATCACCCACAGACAGATGGACAGAGCAAACGAACGATCCAGACATTAGAAGATATGCTGAGAGCATGCATTATGGATTTCAAAGGCAACTGGGATGACCACCTACCGCTTGTGGAATTCGATTACAACAACAATTACCACACTAGTATTGGCATGCCGCCTTACGAAGCATTATAGGAAAGAAAATATAGAACCCTGCTATACTGGGATGAAGTTGGCAAGAGACAACTACTAGGTCTAGAACTGGTACAGCAGACAGCAAAGATAGTCAAGGTAATCAGAACAAGACTGGTAGCAGCTCAGGATAGGCAACAGAAATACGCTGATCCATACCGTAAAAATGTTAAGTTTGAATCGGGTAGCTTTATATTTTTAAAAGTCTCTCCCTGGAAGGGAAAGATCAGATTCGGTAAGAAGGGGAAATTGAGCCCGATGTTCATTGGACCCTTTGAGGTACTGCGAATGATTGGAGAAGTTGCGTATGAGGTAGCCTTACCTCCGGCGCTAGAGAATATCCACAATGTCTTTTATATTTCAGTTTTACGCCCCTACAAACCCAATTACAAGCATGTGATTGAATATGAACCCCTACATTTTGAGAAAGACTTATCCTATGAAGAAATTCCTGTTCAGATCGTTGACAGGAAAGAACAAGTCCTCAGAAACAAAGTTATACCTTCTGTTAAGGTAATTTGGAGGAACCACAATGCTGAAGAAGCTACATGGGAACTCGAAGAGCATATGTTGAAGAATTACCCGCATTTATTACTTAATTTATGTGTAAGCGATTCTGGGGACAGAATCTTTGTAGGGGGGGATAATGTAATGGGACGAAATTTTTAATTGAACCGTGATTTTGGGGACAGAATCTTTTTAAGGGGGGGAAGATGTGACGAACGAGATTTTGTAATTTAATTTGAATATTTATTGAATTAAATAAATATGTTTTGATTATTTAAATATTGAATTAATTAATTAATTGATGAAATTGCGGTAGATTAATTTAATTATATGTGTTGCACTGATTAAATTAATGTGGAGAAATTTTTATATTTAATTATGCATTTAATTGAGCTTATTTGATTAATATATTAATTAATAATCATAATGTGTTCTATTTAATTTAATAATTAATTAGAGATTTAATGGTTTGATATAATTAATAAATGAAAATTTTAATTATGGGACTATGTGATTTAATGTGGATTTATGCCATTTTATTTAATTGATTTAAATAACATTATTTGATTAAATTGGGTGTGATATTAAAACTATATTATAAAGCTATAATTAAATTAAATGGAAAGGGGAGTAAGGGACAAGCAAACAAAGCCTTACTGGAAGTTGGGGCCAGTTAACCCGTTATGGGATTAACTGACGACCCATGACTCCACTATTATATACGTATATCATAGTAGTTTTATATCATATATCATATATTGCTTTCATCAGTTAAGAACTTAGAGATTTCAAAGAGAAAATATTAGAGAGAAAAGAATTGAGAAAGTAAGAGAAGAATTGATTGAAGAAGAGAATTAAAGAGTTCAAGTCTATATCATCATCAAGCAAGTAGCAAAGGGTAATCTCTTCATCTTCATGGATATGTATTACGTTCTTATATTTTCATGAAAAACTATTTCAAAGTCCTCTATGATTGAAGAGATTGTTAATTGATGAGTATATGATGATATATATGTTACATATGTATATTATATGGTTTATATCATATAGTCATGTGTTAGAGTAATCAATTTCATGTAAACATATTTTAATCAAAGTTTCATGAATTACAGAGTATGAAAAATACGAAGAACACGTATATCTGGCCTTATGTACAATTTTTATGCTTTAAATTGGTTGTTTAACTTAAATTTGATAATGGATTATGATTATACATGTTAAAACAAAGAAAACAAACTTTGAACGGACGGATTCGGAGTTTCAACGAATCCGTGATGATGATTTTCTTATTTTTCTTCAAAACCGTCAAGAACACCAAGAACGGTGAAATTTAATGATTTGATTCGAGTAATTGCATGATTTAAGTTGTTAAAAACATATTAGTAACATTGTATGATGTTTCTATGAAGTTCGTACTTCATAGAAATTGCTGTGTGAGTTTAATTTACATTTAATTGGAGTAATTGGCCAACGAATTGTCAAAATTGCGAACCAGGGAGTGCACCAGCATGGAGCCCCGCCCCAGCGGGTGTTCATGGGCATAAAGACCCGCCCCATGGGGTTTAAGGGCTGTCCGGGAGTTTTTTTTTGTTTTCGAGACTGTTTTGACCTCATGTAGTAAAATAAACATAATGTTTTCATACGAACTTTGATTAAGGCGATTCAAGATGATTCGAAAAGATAACGAGTAGACCTACAACTTTCATTTTTTAAGTTTTTCAATTTGAAATCGTTAAAATGGGTAAAAATGACCATCTTTGTGACTGATGCGTATTCGGAGGCAATCGGAGGACTTCAGACATGCACGCACACAAGTGTAGTGTTCTCGATAATAAAAGATGTTGTTTTAAGTTACATACATGAATATTATATGATTTAAAGTTCATGATTAATAAAAATAAGTTATTGACATGTATAAGATAATGTGACAGTTCATGTTAACAAACTAAGTGCGAACTTGAATATCGTAATTGTAAAACTTGATTATGATTATTTAAAGGGCTATACATGTGTGATATGCATGTTGTGAGTTTACATTCATGTTATGTGGTTAGCCATTGAGTAATATTATCAACCAAGTTGTAAGTCGAACTTAAGTGAATAGTTAAACAGTTAAACATGGTAGTTATGAAAACTAATCGATGTCTTATACATAATGTAATGTGTAGGACATTGAGGAAGTGAATTGTAATTATATTTGTAGCTTGTGCAAGAGGCAAGTATCCTATCCCTAACTTATTGATTTAACAGGTTCCCTAAATTCTAATTTATTCATTTATTAAGTCTTAGACCTGTGTTTCTATATCGAGTAAGCTCGTGTTCTTAATTGTTCCAGTTCGAAATTCATATTAGATATTGTAACTCTTTTAAAAGCTTGATTCAGTTATACAATACTTATTCGATTGTACACTCTTGAGATTTATTATACAAGTTGAATATCGATGTTATTGTTGAACCTTATAGGACTAGTGAACCCTTTTTGATTCGACTAGTCCATAGTTGATGAACGTTCTAAATTCTAGAATACTTATTGAGCTTATCCAAACCAAACTTCCTTTGGTGCGGACTCTGATGTCAAAACTGAGATGAACAATCCTGTAAAAAGGGATTATTTACGCTTTAGCATTGAGATATTGTGCACAGTATGGCACTAAGGGCTGATCCCGCTAAGTACGAGAAGTAGAGTCCATAGTCTTATGACTGTTAAAGGTTTAAAGCATAAAAACTTTACAACGTAGGACATAGTTCAAGGTCTTATGACCCTCAGACATTCTTTTGATTCTTATTATTCATTCTTGAGTCAAAAGTTGGGTTTATTTATTCAGATGTCTTTGATTCACTCACATGTTATTATATTGTTGTTGTATTATTATACTTATGGGCAATCGTGCTCATTCTTGCGTAATAGTAACATTGCAGTTAAGAACGAAAGGTCCGACGAGCCTTCTACTAGCAAAGGCAAGGGCAAGGTCAACAAGTGATGAAAACTTGTTGTTTATTTTTATATGTTTATGTTTCAGACTTATGTTAAAGTTGTGTAAGACTTATTTATTTGTTTATGTTTTCGCACAGATGTTTAAGGTTAATATGACCTAGAATTGAAATTTTTTTTTCAGATGTTGTAACCCCATAAGGGGAGGATTTATTTCTATCTATTGCATGGTTTGCATTTATTATGGGTAGAAAGATAGATGATATTTGTACAGTGAACACCAAATCCCGTGGAATTGAAGTACCCGGATTTGGGGGTGTCTTAGGTTGGTATTAGAGCTGTAGGTTATGAACCTTAGGTGGGGGAAAACCTTAGGATAGTAGCCTTTTAGAGATCGAGAACATAGTAATGATAACTCTTATCGAGTTCTAAGAAAGATAATAACTTATCTTATGTGCTATATGCTTATACTTATATACTTGAGTATCGATTAGCATCACGTAATAACTAAGACTTAAAATTTTATTTGTCAAGATGACGGATGCTGGGGAACCTAGTCAGTCCAGGGACCTTGTACCCCTAGAGGCTAGAGAGGAGGAGCCCCGAGACATCCACGTAGTCTGGGAGCAATTAGTCCGACGAGAGCCATCACCCTTGATCACAGTCATTGGTCAGGAGTATGTGCCGGTGTCTGATTTAGAGGAGGACTCTGAGGAAGACCCTGAGGAGATTGAGGTTCAGGATGAGGCAGTCGAAGAGGAGGAGGAAGACCCTGAAGAGTTCCCGCCGAGCTCTATTAGTGCTGAGATGTATGACGAGCTATATGACCGTAACATAGAGTTAGGTCATTCTGTTCAGGAGCTGAAGGAGACTGTTCAAGAGCTGAGGGAACGATCGGTTACTCAATAGTCTACCATCGAGCAGAGGCATGGAGAGGTTGAGGCTCTTCACACACATCTGGGAAATGTAGAGTAGGATTTGGTTCACGAGAAAGGCCAAACCGAGCAGAAGTCAGAGAAAATAGAGGAGTTGAAGAATGAACTGAAAAGGAAATCAACAAGGCTGGCTATAGTAGAGGAGGCCTGGGTAAGGGAATCACAACGAGCAGATCTCGCAGAAGACAACTGTCGGGCGAAGAAGGTCAAGCTTGAGGAGACGTACTCTACACTTCAGTATGCAATTGATGAAGCCCAAGATCGGGTTATGAGGTACCCAATTCAATTCGAAGGACTACCGTCATACATGCTAGATCGCAGGACGATGTCCCGAATTATGGAAGAAGAGCGTGGCGTAGCTGTTCGTCGCCTTAATGGGCAGTGATAGGAACATTTGATTTTACGAAACCTATCTGGTAGTTAATAATGTAAATTCCAATGTGTTTATAAACAGAGGAATATTTAATGTTTTAAATCCTGTAGATTCTTTATCTCGGGATAGTTGATGTAAATAGCAGTGATGCTATCGTGTTATGTTAAAGCTTTTGATTTAATAAAATATCAGAGTTTATTTGAGATAATGTGTTGACTGATTGTGTCTAAATGTTTAAGTTAAGCCTTAGATATTTAGAGAATTGAATAAAGATCTAATAAGCGTATATCTTCATAGAAATATGCCACCAAGGAGACGACCTAACCGTCAACAGGCCCAAGATGGGTCAATGAACAACAACAACGAAGCCAATGCTAACCCCGTTCAGCAGTTGGCGAACTTACTTGCAGGAGCGCTTAACAACCAACCTCAAGCTCCACCGAACACAACCTTCAAGGACTTCAAGGCGTTGGGACCGTCAGAGTTTAAAGGCACCATGAACCCGATAGAAGCTCAAACCTGGGTGATGGAGATGGAGAAAGTTTTCAACGTCGCCAGAGTTAGAGAAGACCAGAAAACCGCCTATGCAATGTTCATGCTGAAATTCGAAGTTAGTTATTGGTGGCAAGCGAATAAGGTCCGGGGAGGAGAAGGTGTGATTACCTAGGAGAGGTTCAAAGAGATGTTCTTCGAGATGTACTTTCCGACCAGCTCGTAGAATCAAATGGAGGTCTAGTTCCTGGAACTGAAACAAATGAATATGTCCGTACCGGAATATGCGGCAAAATTCAATGAGTTGGCTAGGTTTGCCACGTATCAAGTGCACACCGATTAGAGGAAGGCAAGGAGGTTTGAATAGGGCCTAAAGCCCTGGTTGTATAGCAAAGTGTCAATGTTCCAATTGAACACTTTTGCTGGAGTGCTAGAGAAGGCCATTCTCGCTAAAGGCGGGAGTGACGTTGTTACAAAGTATAACCAAGATCAGAAAAAGAAGAAGAGTGAAGGTGAAGGAGTTAACAAGGCTAGTGGTAGCAACACAAGGGGAAGCAACAATCAGAATAGGAGGTGGACCGGCAACTCATCAACTAGAAATCAGCAGAAAGTCAGAAGAAGAGGATCGAAGCTTGTTCAACCTACGAAAAGGCTCACCTGGGGGTCTGTATGAAAGTAAAATTAGTATGCTACAATTGTGGTCAGGAAGGCCACATAGCACCTAACTGTCTGAACCCAAAGAAGGGCGCTTGCTTCACTTGCGGCTCAAAGGACCATCTGGCAAGGGACTGTCCCAAGAATGGATCTGGGGGGGCAGGATCAGGAGGGAACAGGGGGAACAGCGGTGGTAGTGCTCTAACTATCACGGGACCAACCGCAACCAACCGACCAACCGCCAGGACCTTCAACATGATCGTGCAAGATGCTGTACAGTCTCGCAATGTGGTGTCAGGTATCATTCTGATCAATAAAGTTAATGATTATGTACTATTTTATTCGGGTGCTACTTGTTCATTTATATTTGATGACTTTGCTAAGAACTTAGAACTTCCTATAGACGAGTTAGAATACCCCATGAACATAGAAATTATGAATAGAGAAGTGATCCCTGTTAAGTACATACACAAGAACTGTAGGGTGGATATTAAGGGTAACATTATGAACGTCGATCTTATCTCGATTAGGCTTAGGGAATTCAATGTTATTCTGGGAATGGATTGGCTAGTCAATTATGAGGCTGTAATTGATTGCCATAGGAAGTGTATCAACCTTATGACCCCATCAAAGGTTGTGTTTTATGGCAGTAAATCACCTAGACAAGCGAGTTGTCTGACGATGATGCAGGCCAGGAAGTTGTTAAGACAAGGTTGTGTAGGATATTTAGCCTACATAGTCGATAGTCGTAAAGAAAACCTGAAAGTGGAAGATATACCATTCGTGAGGGACTTCATAGACGTATTTTCGGATGATTTGCCAGGACTTCCGCCAGACAGAGAGGTTGAGTTTGTGATCAATTTGGCGTCAGGGACGACCCCAATATCGAAGGCACCGTACCGGATGGCTCTGATCAAGGTGAAAGAGTTGATGGTATAACTGCAAGAGTTACTGGACAAGAAGTACATCCAACCGAGCGTATCGCCATGGGGATCGACGGTGTTGTTTGTGAAGAAGAAGGACGGGACGATGCGGCTTTGCATCGACTACAGAGAACAAAATGAGGTCACAATTAAGAATAGATATCCATTACCGAGGATCGACGATCTGTTTGACCAATTGAAGGGTGCAAGGTACTTTTCAAAGATAGACTTGAGGAGTGGCTATCATCAGCTGAAGGTGAGGCCAGAGGATATTCCGAAGACAGCATTTAGGAATCGATATGGTCACTACGAATTTCTGGTAATGTCATTTGGTCTAACGAATGCTCCTGCAGCATTCATGGGCTTTAATGAATGGAGTGTTCTAGCCGTTTTTGTACAAATTAGTGGTGGTCTTTATCGACGACATTTTGGTATACTCGAAGACCAAGGAAGAACATGTAGAACATCTGAAGTTAACATTAGAGGCGTTGTGAAGAGAGAAATTGTACGCCAAATTTTTGAAATGTGAATTCTGGATTGAAAGAGTTCAATTTCTTGGACATGTGATCGACAAGGAAGGAATTTCGGTAAATCCCTCTAAAGTCGAAGCTATGATGAACAGGGATCAGCCAAAAACACCGTCGGAAGTGAGGAGTTTTCTTGAATTGGCAGGTTATTATAGAAGATTAATTCAGGACTTTTTCCAAGATTGCAACTCCGCTGACAAATTTGACTAGAAAATCAGTGAAATTCGTTTGGACGAAGAAGTGTGAGAAAAGCTTCCAAGAGCTTAAGAGGAGGTTGAGTTCAGCACCTGTGTTATCCCTTCCGGACAATACAGGAAATTTTGTGGTTTATAGTGATGCGTCGCATAAAGGACTTGGCTGTGTGCTTATGCAAAACGGCAGGGTCATTGCGTATGCATCACAATAATTGAAAGACTATGTGAAGGGGTATCCGACCCATGACTTAGAGTTAGCTGCAGTGGTATTTGCTTTTAAAATTTGGAGACACTATCTCTATGGGGAGAATTGTGTAATATATATACAAACCACAAGAGTCTAAAATATATTTTTACACAGAAGGACTTAAATATGCGTCAGAGAAGGTGGCTGGAGTTAATTAAGGACTATGACTGTGAAATCTTATACCATCCGGATAAGGCTAATGTGGTTACCGATGCCTTAAGTAGAAAGGGTCGGGAGAAATTGATGATGTTAACTGCTCATGATGAGCTAATTTCAGCAATGGAGGAGCTGGAATTGGAAGTGAAGTAAACGATGGAGATTGATGAGAAGTTGTTCCAGATGCAAATCGGTACAACCATATTGGATAAAGTTAAGGAAGCTCAACTTCATGACCAAGAATGTGAGAAGGTGAAGAAAAAGATATCTGAAGGAACTTAACCAAGATTCAAGATAGACAGTGAGGGACTACTGAGATTTGAGAATAGAGTGTGGGTACCGTCAGTGTCAGAGATTAAGGAGGACATTTTGAGCGAGGCTCATAGCTCACGGTATTCGATTCACCCTGGCAGTACCAAGATGTACCAGGATCGTCGACAGCACTTCTTGTGGCCGAATTTGAAACAAGATGTTACTGAGTGTGTTGCAAAGTGTCTAACCTGTCAGAAAGTGAAAGCAGAACATCAGAGACTAAGTGGTTTGCTACAACCCCTGGAAATCCCAGAATGGAAATGGGAACACATTACGATGGATTTCGTGGTCGGCCTTCCGACAACTCAGAAACTCTACGACGCAGTAAGGGTTATCGTTGACCGAATGACGAAATCCGCACACTTCCTTCCGATCAAAATCTGATTCAACTTAGACCAGTTGGCAAGGCTATATGTGAAAGAGATTGTTTTGAGACACGGAGTTCCGGTGTCAATAGTTTCCGACAGAGATCCGAGTTTCACATTGAACTTTTGGAAATGACTACAGGAATGCATGGGGACACAGTTGAGAATGAGTACGGCTTATCACCCACAGACAGACGGGCATAGTGAAAGAACGATCTAGACATTGGAGATATGCTGAGAGCATGCATTATGGATTTCAAAGGAAACTGGGATGACCACCTACTACTTGTGGAATTCGGTTACAATAATAGTTACCACGCTAGTATTGGCATGCCGCCTTACAAAGAGTTGTATAGAAGAAAATGCAGAACCCCGCTATACTGGGATGAAGTTGGCGAGTGACGACTATTAGGTCCAGAACTGGTACAGCAGACAACACAGATAGTCAAGGTAATCAGAACAAGACTGGTAGCAGCTCAGAATAGGCAAAAGAAATAGGCCGATCCACACCGTAAAAATATTGAGTTTGAATCGGGTAGCTTTGTATTTTTGAAAGTCTCTCCCTGGAAGGGAAAGATCAGATTTGGTAAGAAGGGAAAATTGAGCCCGAGGTTCATTGGACCCTTTGAGGTACTGCGAAGGATTGGAGAAGTTGCGTATGAGGTAGCCTTACCTCCGGCACTAGAGAATATCCACAACGTCTTCCATTTTCAGTTTTACGCCCCTACAAACCCGATTACAAGCATGTGATTGAATATGAACCCCTATATTTTGAGAAAGATTTATCCTATGAAGAAATTCCTGTTCAGATCGTTGACAGGAAAGAATAAGTCCTCAGAAACAAAGTTATACCTTCTGTTAAGGTAATTTGGAGGAACCACAATGCTGAAGAAGCTACGTGGGAACTCGAAGAGCATATGATGAGGAATTACCCGCATTTATATATTTAATTTATGTGTAAGCGATTCTGGGGACAGAATCTTTGTAAGAGGGGGGGGGGGGAGAATGTAATGGGACGAAATTTTTAATTGAACCGTGATTCTGGGGACAGAATATTTTTAAGGGGGGAAAGATGTGACGAATGAGATTTTGTAATTTAATTTGAATATTTATTGAATTAAATAAATATTTTTTGATGATTTAATTATTGAATTAACAAATTAATTGATGAAATTGTGGTAGATTAATTTAATTATATGTGTTGCATTGATTAAATTAATGTGGAAAATTTTTATATTTAATGATGCATTTAATTGAGCTTATTTGATTAATATATTAATTAATAAGCATAATGTGTTCTAATTAATTTAATAATTAATTAGAGATTTAATGGTTTGATATAATTAATAAATGAGAATTTTAATTATGGGACTATGTGATTTAATGTGGATTTATACCATTTTATTTAATTGATTTAAATAACATTATTTGAGTAAATTGGGTGTGATATTAAAACTATATTATAAAACTATAATTAAATTAAATGGAAAGGGGAGTAAGGGACAAGCAAACAAAGCCTAAGTGCGAA
Source organism: Panax stipuleanatus (assembly GCA_020205555.1). Taxonomy (NCBI): domain Eukaryota; kingdom Viridiplantae; phylum Streptophyta; class Magnoliopsida; order Apiales; family Araliaceae; genus Panax; species Panax stipuleanatus. Next base: position 52,600,264 of record CM035126.1, on the reverse strand, counting down.
CTTGAATATCATAATTGTAAAACTTGATTATGATTGTTTAAAGGGCTATACATGTGTGATATGCATGTTGTGAGTTTACATTTATGTTATGTGGTTAGCCATTGAGTAATATTATAAACCAAGTTGTAAGTCGAACTTAAGTGAATAGTTCAACAGTTAAACATGGTAGTTATGAAAACTAATCGATGTCGTATACATAATGTAATGTATAGGACGTTGAGGAAGTGAATTGTAATTATATTTGTAGCTTGTGCAAGAGGCAAGTATCCTATCCTGACTTATTGATTTAGCAAGTTCCCTAAATTCTAATTTATTCATTTATTAAGTCTTAGACTTGTGTTTCTATATCGAGTAAGCTCGTGTTCTTAATTGTTCTAGTTCGAAATTCATATTAGATATTGAAACTCTTTTAAAAGCATGATTCAGTTATACAATACTTATTCGATTGTATACTCTTGAGATTTATTATTCAAGTTGAATATCGATGTTATTGTTGAACCTTATAGGACTAGTGAACCCTTATTGATTCGACTAGTCCATAGTTGATGAACGTTCTAAATTCTAGAATACTTATTGAGCTTATCCAAACCAAACTTCTTTTGGTGCGGACTCTGATGTCAAAACTGAGATGAACAACCCTGTAAAAGGGGATTATTTACGCTTTAGCGTTGAGATATTGTGCACAGTATGGTACTAAGGGCTGATCCCCCTAAGTACGAGAAGTAGAGTCCATAGTCTTATGACTATTAAAGGTTTAAAGCATAAAAACTTTACAACCTAGGACATAGTTCAAGGTTTTATGACCCTCAGACGTTCTTTTGATTCCTGTTATTCATTCTTGAGTCAAAAGTTGAGCTTCTTTATTCAGATGTCTTTGATTCACTCGCATGTTATTATATTATTATTGTATTATTATACTTATGGGAAATCATGCTCACTCTTACATAATAATAACATTGTAGTTAAGAAAGAAAGGTCCGACGAGCCTTCTACTAGCAAAGACAAGGGCAAGGTCAACAAGTGATGAAGACTTGTTGTTTATTTTTATATGTTTATGTTTCAAAATTATGTTAAAGTTGTGTAAGACTTATTTATTTGTTTATGTTTTTGCACAGATGTTTAAGGTTAGTATAACCTGGGATTGTATTTATTTTCAGATGTTGTAACCCAATAAGGGGAGGATTTATTTCTATCTATTGCATGGTTTGCATTTATTATGGGTACAAAGATAGATGATATTTGTACAGTGAACACCAGATCCCGTGGAATTAAAGTACCCGAATTTGGGGGTGTCAAACTGCCTCCCTAAGGTAAGCAATCTCCACCTCTAACTCCTGCATGGCCAGCTTCCTCTAGGTGGTCCTTGTCCCTCAGCTTCTGAAACTCAGACTCTCTTTTCTCGGCCTGAGCCTTCAACTCCTGGACTCTGCAGTCCAACTCTAGAATACGCTCCTTGTATTCGCCTAACATCTGCTCCTCTACAGTAGCCTCATCAGAGTCCTCTACTGGCTCATCCTCCATCGACTCATCCTCTATCGGCTCCTCCTTTGGATCGGACTCTATCTCAATCTAGTCCTCATCGTCAGACTCGAACGGTGCAATAGCCTGCACTGGCACAGCCTCTAGAGGTGCCTCGTATACTACATGTATATCCCTGGGATCCTCCTCAGCTACTCTACTAGGTACACCCATATCTGCCATCCTAGAATCACAAACACAAGACAAACAAACAACAACTCCATTAGAATGTAAAATAAAACATAAGTTCATTGTATAGAATGAAGTTACATTTCATAACACACTAAGTCTCGCTCTGTGGAAAACTCTATGAGAGTTCTATCCCTTTCTAACTTCTAAGTTCTCCCAAGTTATAATCTATGGACACTTGCTCCTAAGGTTTATAACTACAGCTTTGATACCAACTTGTGACACCCCCAAATTCGGACCTCCACTTAGTCACTCGAATTTAGTTCGCCATGTTCTCATGGTAATACAATAATAACTAAAATTACACAATAACAGCGAAAAATCTAGAATAATATATAATGATATATTATAATTATTCTCCAAAGTCTTGCAACCTACAGTACTTAATAAATTACATAATAATATCAAATAACGACTTATTACATAATCTAACTTATGCTTAAACATAGTCAAATCCAGTCTTACTACATCATCTTAATACAACATTATAATATTTAAGACATAAAAGAGACAAGCTAGTCGGTAGCCTTGCCCTTGCCATTTTCGACGCCCGAAGGTTCGCCCTGCTCTGCCCTAACTGAAATGTTTTTAGGAAAAGCAAGAATGAGCATAAATTGCCCAACAAGTAATATACAATAAGGGTGAAGAGTTTATCTCACGAGTTTGAAATATCAAAGTGTAATCTCTAAGATAGTTTAGAGTTTTAGAATAATATCATGAATCACGAATATCAACAATTCTCAAAATCAAATCTTTGGAATATGAAATGATAGTTCAATATAGATCAACAGATATATATGAATTCAAAGGCTATCAAATGTATTCAACTGGATAAAATAATTTATACTGAGCAGTCACTAAGGACTATTGAACATCTACTAGAATCATCAATATTAAACTGATAACCCAAAAGAAATAAGTATGATAGATGATCAGTCTACAATACTTTATGTTATGCATAACACTACAGTAATATTCACGCGTGTGTTGGGGCTTCCAACAATATACACTCCCCTTACCATAAGGGTTGTTCAACTCAGCTTCAAGATTTTCGCACTAGTCAATTGGTTTGGATAGTTTTATAAACATGCATATAGTCTAGCCGAATCAAATGGCATAGACACTTTCACAAAATTCAGGAACAATACCAAGTTCAACATGAATAATAGCTTTCACAAGAGTTTAAACATACTAGCTCAAATGAACGAGTAAGTAAGATAACTTGCATTCAAAGAGATAAGGTTTAGATACTTGCTTAGGATATCCGTTGAATAAAGTAATGCAAGGGTTTAGGATACTTGCCTTAAGTGTAGTCTATCCACGTAAAGTAATTCAACACTTTCGAATCCCTATCGTTATATAGTTATGTATATATATGATATTCAATTAGTCATATAATTTAACATCACATCTTATCTTCGGATATACGATCAACACATAAGCTAAGTTTTAACCTAGCTACACAGTTATACCATATATAGTATCATATTAATATAACTTTTATCCTTAACGTTCCTCTTTTTGAGCTTAAACATATTCTCATCTCATTAATATCACATAAGATCACAACAAATAGCAAACATACTCTTTGTAGCATGTTATAACATTATTGTAAGTTAACTGTCAAATTGGATTCAAGTATCACATAACATATGATATCACATAGTATGTATACGTATTAAAGGATACTTTCATGCTTTGTTCAATCTTCTCACGCTCAATCTTTCATGATATAGGTTCTAAGTTGGTACCTTTAATCACTTAAGGCCATTCAAGGTCATGAAATTACAAAGTCTAACATGCTTGTCATGTACACACATAAGGTGGTCGTGTAACGTGTTCTAGGCATGTTATTGAATATCTTTACCACATACATATTACTAGCATTGCTATTGGTTTTGAAATCATGCTTCATTTTGGCCCTTAGCATGGTATGCACACATGTATATATATGTATGACACATTAGTGAGGTTTAAAAACACTATACAACATGTTCACAATGATCAGAATCTAGACTTTGATATAACATGTCAAGATTATGTTCAAAACTTATACTTTCACTAGTAAAGTTCATTTAACGCGATCCACATGCTCATGTTACCTTATGAAACATATATACACCTATTAACATGCTTTTCATGCCTTCCTAGATCATAATAATATGCTTGCAAGGTCAGAATACCGACATAAGTCATATATGTTTAAACTTCAATTATAAACCTTATGTTCACTTCGGAAACTTTAACCGTTCGTTAATTATGTATACAAACATAGTGGAACATGCTCACATTAGGTCTACATACCCCTCTATACAAGTTATTCATGCTAATATGCCTTGCCTAAGTCATAGCATCCAAGCATGCTTAACAGATTAACAGAACTCAAATAAAACTGGAACAGGCTTCCTGCGCAGCTGCACTGCGCCTGGGTATAAACCCGGCGCAGCTGCGCCGTCTGTAGTTCATGCCAGTGATCTTCCTGCTTCGGCAGTTAACATCCCAAATCATAGAATTACTTCACGAAAATAGTTCTAAGCAGTCACATTCTGGTTTAAACATGTTTATAAGTCTATATAACAACTAACCAAGCAATTCATACTTCAATTGTCATCAAATTCCACAAAATCAAAAAGTTAAGAATTTGCAGAAAAACACAAATTGAAGAACATGGAACATAGATTATACCTCTGCTATTAGTAATTGGACTTTCTGCTAAATTAGAATGCTCAACTCTGATATGTGTATATGCTCTCACTCAATACTTAAACAAAATCTCAGCAAATGAATTAGGAGAAGAAGAGCTTCTACTTATAGAATTTCAAATATCCAGGCATTCCTATCTTCCCATGAATCAAACCAATGAAAATTTAAATTGTATGGAGGTTAAGAAGAAGTTGATAGATTAGTTGGTGGAATAGTGAAGCTGTAGCAATCAGCCATTCTCCTTCATGATGATAGCTAGCAAGCTGAGTTTATGAGTTTGAGAAAATAGGCTTAGGCCTCATGAATATTTAACGTGTGGGGAAAGTGAGCCATTCATTAAGGGACAACCAAAGCTCAGCATTCATACAACACTTATGTTATACTCTTATACATAATATCTACACTTAGTTTATATTTATATATATATTATCCATACATAAGTTATAACTTAATGTCACAATATCGTTTTAAATGAAGGAACAATGTTACAATATAACAAGTTGGATTACACCCACCCACATATAAATATAATCCATGTACAATTAGCATGCCGATATAATTTACTCGGATATAATCACATCACATTATCTCTTTTATTATTAAATCCTATTATTCAATTATATATTGAAGAAATCATCAATTATAATTGTTTACTATATATATTCATGATGTATTATTTTAATGTACACTTCACATACAATTGTTATATACACATTTCATGTAACTCTTACAACTTACTAAACTTTACTATATAGTTTATATATATAATTGTATAGTCACATAGCACTTCATATAATATATAGTTAGTTACTATACGTTATACTTTTAAATTCGCATGCTTGCACATATAAGGTAATAATTTACTTATCTTATCAATTAATTAATAATAATATTAATTAATCTATTTCTCATCAATCAATGAAATTATATTTTTCACAATAATTGATTAACACTTATATGATTAAATATCAAATTAAATGAATGCAAATCTTATTATATATATAAACACATTGCTTATTATCATATCTTTTGCAATAATAATAATCACATATCATAATTAATCATTATTAATATTCTATAATAATTAATTAATATTCTATAATAACAATTAACAATTAATATAGATTAATTGTTCACTTAATAATTCCTTCGTCAATTAATACAATCATTAATATTTCTCATCACTGTGCCACACAAGGCATTTAACGAGTTTATCGCAAACTCCACATTTCCTCAATTATTATAATTATTCAGTTTAATATAATTGAGTTAACTCACAAATCATTTATATTCAAATAATTATTCATTTTTATTAATATATTTATTTAATAATATATGGAAATTTTCGGGTATTACAACAATCATTATGGAAGGCGGCAGTAAGGCCTTAAGTCTGTATCATAAGGAGAAGAAAAACAAGAACACTGGTAGTGAGCATCGTGGGGAAAGTAGCAGCGGGGGAAGTAATTTTGTAAAAAGAAAGTGGGAGAACAATAACAACAAAAACAACAACAATCAGTCGGGAAACTTTTATGGAGGATTTAAGAAAAGGAGTGAAGCTTGTAATAAGTGTGGAAGGAGTCATTAAGGGGAGTACTGGAAAGGAAAGAGCATGTGCTATAACGGCGGCCAGGAGGGGTACATATCGCCGAATTGCCCAAAATTGAAAAAGATACAAGGATGTTTTGCATGTGGCTCGACGGAGCACCGGATTAAGGACTGCCCAAGGAAGGGAAGTGGTGGGGGGTAGCAGCCAACAAGGATGAAACAAACTGATGATCGGCGGACTGGCACAATACAACCGCCCAATCGCTAGGACCTTTAACATGACCGTTTAGGACGCACTAGCTGCGAAGGACGTGGTGTCAGGTATAATCCCAATCAATGATATAAATGCATATGTATTATTTGATTCGGGTGCCACCTGTTCTTTTGTATCTGAAGAATTTGCTAGTAAACTAAACACACCCCGAGGAAGATTAGAAAACCCCTTGAACATATAAGTTGCGAATAAGGAAGTAATCCCTATAGAATACGTTTATCAAAATTATCTTGCAAACATTAGAGATCATGAATTGAGCATAGACTTGATTCCTATTAGATTGGGAGAATTTGATGTAATACTGGGAATGGATTGGTTGTATAACCATGCAGCAATAATTGACTGTCAGAATAAATGTGTGAACCTTCAGACTCCGAGTAAGTCTAAGGTAGTGTTTTATGGTAGCTCATCGCTTAAGCAATCGTGTTGTCTTACGATGATGCAGGCCAAGAAATTGTTAAGGAAAGGATGTGTAGGTTACTTAGCTTACATTGTAGATACTCGAAAAAAGGGAGTAGAGATTAAAGATATATCTGTAGTAAATAAATTTCAAGATATATTTCTGGACGATCTGCCTGGCTTTCTGCCAGACAGGGAAATCGAATTCGTAATAGACTTAGCACCGAGAACAGCCCCGATTTCAAAAGCCCCATACCGTATAGCGCCAGTAGAAATGAAGGAGTTGATGATACAACTGCAAGAGTTATTAGATGAAGGTTACGTACGACCAAGTGTGTCTCCTTGGGGAGCACCAGTGTTGTTAGTTAAGAAAAAGGACGGATCGATGAGGCTCTATATCGATTATCGAGAATTGAACAGAGTAACGATCAAGAACAGATATCTGTTACCAAGGATAGACTACCTTTTTGATCAGCTGAAGCGAGCAAAGTGTTTCTCGAAGATCGACCTACGGACAGGTTATTGCCAACTAAAAGTACGAGAGGAAGACATACCAAAGACTGCGTTTCGAACTCGTTACGGACATTACGAGTTTTTGGTAATGTCATTCGGATTGACTAATGCTCCGGCAGCATTCGTGGACTTGATGAACCGAGTCTTCAAGCCATACTTGGACAAGTTCGTGGTAGTTTTCATCGATGACATCTTGATCTACTCGAAGACAGAGGAAGAACACGCTGGACATCTAAAGATTATTTTGGGGGCACTAAGGAAGGAGAAAATGTATGTGAAATTTTTGAAGTATGAATTTTGGATGGAGAAGGTTCAATTCTTAGGACACGTGGTGGATATGAATGGAATCTCAGTAGACCCAGCAAAGGTCGAAGCAGTGAGCAATTGGGAACAACTAAGAACACCAACGGAGGTGAGAAGTTTCTTAGGGTTAGCTGGGTACTATCGAAGATTCATCCAAGAATTTTCTAAGATAGTAACCTCGTTGACCAATCTGACAAGGAAGACGGTGAAGTTCGTATGGACAGACAAATGCGAAGAAAGTTTTTAGGAGTTGAAGAAAAGATTAAGTGAGGCACCTGTGTTTTCACTACCAGATGATGCGGGAAATTTTGTGGTGTATAGTGATACATTGCACAAGGAACTTGGCTATGTGCTTATGCAGCACGGCAAGGTCATTGCGTATGCATCACGATAATTAAAAGACTACAAAAAACAATACCTTACTCACGACTTAGAGTTAGCGGCAGTAGTTTTTGCGTTAAAGATTTGGAGGCTTTATTTGTACGGAGAGAAATGTGAGATATATACGGACCAAAAAAGTCTGAAATATATCTTCACATAGAAGGAGTTGAATATGCGTCAGAGAAGGTGGTTAGAACTAATCAAGGATTACGACTGTGATATTCTTTATCACCCGGGTAAGGCAAATATGGTTGCCAATGCTCTGAGCAGAAAAAGAAGGGAGAAATTGTTTCATTTGACGACTCAAGATGTGTTGATAAGAGAGATTAAAAAGTTGGACATAGAGGTAAAGGGACCGAAAGGGTCTGAAGAAAAGTTGTTCGTAATGGAAGCTCGTCCGACTATTATTGGATAGAGTGAAGGAATCACAAGAGAAGGATGAAGAGTGTGAGAAAATCAGAAATAGGGTAGCAGAAAATGAAGAAGAGAAATTCAGAATGGATAAAGACGGTATCTTAAGATTTGAAGAAAGAGTGTGGGTACCAGCGGTAATCGAGTTGAGGGAAGAGATTTTGCACGAGGCACACAATACGACATATTCCGTTTATCTAGGAGGCACGAAAATGTACAGGGATTTGAGGCAACACTTTTAGTGGTAGGACTTCTAGTCACACAGAAGGGATATGATGCCATTTGGGTTATCGTGGATCGACTAACAAAGACCACACACTTTCTACTAATCAAGATCCGATACAGTTTGAATTAGTTAGCGAGTCTGTACGTAAAGGAGATTATTTCACAACATTGGAGTCCCGGTGTCAATTGACTCTGATCAAGATTCGTGCTTCACATCAAACTTTTAGAAGAGCTTACAAGAAAGAATGGGAACACAGTTGAGGTTGAGTACCACTTATCATCCTCAGACAAATGAGCGAACAATACAAACACTGGAGGACATACTCAGGACTTGCGTGATGGACTTCAAGGGAAATTGGGACTACCACCTACCCTTAGTAGAATTTGCGTATAAAAATAGTTATTATGCGAGTATCGGCATGCCACCATACAAAGCTCTCTACGGGAGAAAATGCAGAACGCCGTTATGTTGGGATGAAGTCAGAGAATGACGAATACTCGGACCAAAGTTAGTATAACAAACAGCAGATGTGGTGACAGTGATAAGAGCCAGATTGGTAGCAGCTTAAGATCGTCAGAAAAAGTACGCAGAGTTGCATCGACAAGATCGAGACTTTAAAGTTGGCAGTTTCATATTCTTGAAGGTATCTCCTTAGAAGGGAAAAATCTATTTCGGCAAGAAAGGAAAATTGAGTCCAAGATTCATAGGACCATTCGAGATATTGAAGTGAGTGGGCAAAGTAGCATACAAAGTTACATTACCACCCGAGTTGGAGCACATTCACAAAGTGCTTCACATCTCCGTGTTGCGTCCGTACAAGGCTGACTACAAGCACGCGATTTCTTATGAACCCATTCAAGTGGAGAAGAACTTGGCATACGAAGAAATTCCTGTCCAAATATTAGATAGGAAAGAGCAAACCTTAAGAAATAAAGTTATTTCATAGGTAAAAGTACTTTGGCGTAACCACAATGTCGAGGAGGCTACGTGGGAATTAGAAGATAGGATGATGAGGGACTATCCCCATCTATTTGTGTAACCTTATATCAATTTCGAGGATGAAATTTTTATAAGAGGGGAGGATGTAATACCCGAGAATTTCTGAATGTTATTAAATGAATATATTAATGGAAATGAATATTTATTTGAATATAAATATTTATGTGTTACGAGATGAGTTAATTCAAAAGAATTCAAAGTGAAATTATAATAATTGAGAAGAATGTGAAGTTTATGATAAGCTCGTTGGAATGCCTTCTGTGGCACGAGAATAAAAAGGTTGATAAGTTAATTAAGTCAGGGATGAAGGAATTATTAAGTGGGCAATTAATCTATATTAATTGTTAATTACTATTATGAGAAATATAATAATAGTCTGTTGATTTATTATTATTGCAAGTAATAGTATAATAATAAGTAAATGGTTTATAAATATAATAAGATTTGTATTTATTAAACTATTGAGGAATGTGATAATTTATCGTATAATAATAATTGATAAGAGTAAATTAATGAGGAATGGATTAATTAATATTATTGTTAAGTAATCGATAAGATGGGTAATTAATTATTATTGATTTATCTGACATTGTGAATAATAAAACAAACAAGTAAGTTATTAATATTAATTGCATTGTGCAATGTTATGAGATAGTAAACATATAATATAGCGGTTACAACTATATTATATAATGCAATGTGACACTTACGTGTAACTATACAATATATAGAAACTATATATTAAGATTAAATAAGTTATACGAATAAATCATGAGACTATGTGACAATGTGAGTGTATGAACATTAAATTAATATCTTTTGAATATATAATAAACAATTGCTAATGGATGATGATTTCAATATTTAATTGAATAATAAATGAGATAATGTAATGTGATAATATCCGATTAAATTATACTGGTATGATAAAATGTACATGAATTATATATGTGCAAATTACCTTTACAATATTAAAGTAGTATTTAGTTGAATTACATTGTAACACTAAGTTATAACCTAAACATATATTGTATGCATATGAAATATATAACTTAAGTATATAGTATGTATATTATAACATAAGTGTAGCATGTAGTTCATTTGCCCAATTACAGGGTTTCATTCCTTATCCAATAATGAGAGGTATTTCCCTTCTTCTCGTGTGCACTCATAGGCCTAAGCCTACTCTTCTCCTCAAACTCAGCAAAATCATAGCAATGATCAATGAGGGAGTGAGATTCATGATGCATTTCACCAACCATCTACCAACTCCTTCTTAACCACCATGTAATCTAACATTTCCATTTGTTTAATTTGAAGAACAATTACATTGCCTGTGTATTTGAAATTCTATAAATATAGTCTCTTCTCCTTCAAATTCATTTGCTGAGATTTTGCTTAAGTGTTGAGTGAGAGCAATATATGCATAGTGATAACATTTTGAGATAGTGAGATATCAGTTGAAGGAAGTGAATCATAACAGCAAAATTTTAACAGAGGTATAATTCCATAGCATGTTTTCTAAAAATTTCTAATTCTTGAATTGAGCTTGATTATTGTGATAAGTTGATTGGGATATGCTTGTTAGCTATTATCTAAGTTAGTAACATGTTAGTATACAATGTGGCATGAATATAATCGAATTGGTGAAGTAATTTTGATGTTGGGATTGGAAACTGCCGAAGCAGGAAACTCTCTAGTGCAAACCAGACACGGCGCAGCTGCGTCGATTTTGTACTGAGGCGCAGCTCTGAAGAAAGTTTTCTGGTTCTGTTGAAAATCTGTTAAGTGTTAATTGTTATTATGACTTAGACAAAGCATGATAACATGAGTAACTTATATATACGGGTACGTAGACCTAAAGTGAGCATGTTCTATTATGTTTGCATGAATGATTGATGAAAAGTGTAATTTTCAAAATAAACTTAGAACTTTAAAAAGAAACATTGACATGCGTATATCATATTGATGTACTGACCTTGCAAGCATATTAGTATGACCTAAAAATGCATGAAAAGCATGTTAACTTGTGTGTATATGTTTCATAATGAAACATGAGCATATTGGCCCTCGTTAGGGAATATTACTAAGAAAATATAAGCTTTGAGAGTGAACTTTGACATGTTATAGCAAGGTTCACATTCTGATAATTCCGACATGTTCGATAGTGCTCTTAACCTCACTAAATATATCATACATGTATACATACCATGCTAGATGCCATGAAAACTAGATAAGCACAAATGAAATATGTTTTCAAACCAATAACGATGCTAGTTACATGTATGTAATGTGGATACTCATGAGCATGCCTAACACGAGTTATATGAATACCTTATGTGTTTAAAAAGCAAACATGATAGACTAAGTGACCTCATGACCTTGAATGGCCTTAAATTATTTGAGATGTTAAACTCAGAACCATATCATAAAAGAAGGAACTTTGATTGACTTGGTAAGCATGAAAAGACCCTTAGACATATATATGCTATGTGTGAATGTTTGCGTACATGTCGGACAGAAATTATAAGGCAGCAGCCCAACCTTGGCTTGGCCAGGGGGTAGCACAGCTGCGCCACCCCTAGGCTTAGCCATAGTGCAGCTGCGCCAGCCTAGAATCAGAATTGATGAAGTTTGTTAATCTGATTTTTGACAGTTAACTCATATCAATGTTATAACTGCTAAACAAGTCTAAGTGTTACTGATATATGATAGTAGCATACTATGAAGATGTTTCAATTGAGAAAAGAATTCCATAGATAAGGAAAACCTAATTGATTAAAATAATATGACATAATGCTAAACGAATGTTATTTGATTTCATGATAACTTATTTTGTACCCTATGCGTATAAGTATGTAATGACATATGACTAAGTTAGTACCATGTGTATATATTTAACTTGAGTATCAAGCTTGTGTACCGAATGTGTTTAGCTAATGAACATCCTATATATATAATATATTGTAAACAGGATTCGATAGTGTTGGTTAGCTTTACATGGATAAACTACGCATAAGGCAAGTATCATATCCTTGGATTTACTTTATTCAAGGAATATTATAAGCAAGTTTTCTTACTTACTCGTTTAAATTGAGTTAGTATGCTTATTAAATAAACTCTTATTCCATTTGAGTCTTATGAAAGCTATTATTCATGTTGAACTTGGTATTGTTCTTAAATATCATGAAAGTGTCTGCCATTTGATTCGGCTATACTATATGCATGTTTAGAAAACTATCCAAACCAATTGACTGGTGCAAAAATCTTAAAAATTGAGTTGAACAACCCTTATGGTAAGGGGAGTGTATATTATTGGAAGCCCCAACACACGCGTGAAAATTATTGTGGTGTTATGCATAACATAAAGTATTGTAGACTAATCATCTATCGTACTTATTTCTTTTGGGTTATCAGTTTAATATTGATAATTCTAGTAGATGTTCAATAGTCCTTAGTGACTACTCAGTATAAATTATTTTATCCAGTTGGATACGTTGATTGCCTTGAATTCATATATATCTGTTGATCTATATTGAGCTATCATTTCATATTCCAAGTATTTGATTTGAGAATTGCTGATACTCGTTATTCATGACATTATTCTTCATGGATTATCGTCGAGATTATACTTTGATATTTCAAACTCATATTATAAAACTCATCACCCTTATTGTATATTACTTGCTGGGCAATTTGTTCTCATTCTTGCTTTTCCCTAAAAACATTTCAGTTAAGGCACAGCAGAGTTGACCTTCGGGAGTCAATAAGGGCAAGGGCAAGGGCAAGGGCAAGGGCAAGGGCAAGGGCAAGGGCAAGGGCAAGGCTACCGACTAGCTTGTCCTTTTTATGTTTTAAAATCTCTGGTGTTGTATTAAGACGATTTCAGAACTATGTTTAAGCTTAAGTAGGGTTATGTAATAAGTCTTTATTTGATATTATTATGTAATCTATTAAGTACTGTAGGTTGCGAGACTTGGGGGGTTAATTATAATAAATCATTGTACATTATTCTAGATTTTTCGTTGTGATTGTGTGATTTAGTTATTATTATATTATCGTGAGAACGTGACGAACCGAATTCGAGAGGCCAGTGGCAGTCCGAATTTGGGGGCGTCACATATGCCGAAGATGAGAGCCTCCGAATGCAGCTACTCCAGAAGAGCCTTACTGGTGAAGCCTGAACTTGGTACGCCCGTATTGACAACTCCAAAGTTCAGGGTTGGGAAGATTTAGCCCACACATTTCTCAATAAGTATAGCTTCCAATCTCAGATGGCCTCTGATCGCTACCAAGTGACCAAAGTCAAGAAACTGAGCCATGAATTGTTCAGGGAGTATGAAAAAAGATGGAGGCGAATGGTTGCCCAAGTTAGCCCCCCAATGGACGAAGGAGAGATGGTGATAACTTTCATTGATATCCAAGAAGCCCCATATTATGAGAGAGTCATGGAAGGAATAGGTAAACCCTTTTTTTAAATGATAAAGCATGGGAAAATGGCAGAACTAGGTTTGAAATCCAGCAAAATCAAGGACCTTACAGCCTTAGAGGCAGTGGCGGAGCATATACAATCGGGCAATTACTCGAGCGCTCCTAAAAGGGTACCTAAAAGAAAGGAGGAGGATGTCTCTTTAATATTGCATGGGCAATCAATGAGCAAGAGTAATAGTCCCCCCATACAGAAGTAAGATAATTACCCTACATTCCAGTCATCTGCAAACACCCGAAATCTTACGGCACCGAGGGTCGGGGAGAACAGGCAAAGAAGGATATTCACTCCATTAAAGTATTCATTAGAGAATATATTGGCATTTCTGGTTGCACAGAAGAAGATTATTGAACTTGCTCTACCTGCCGATCCTAAAGAAAGGCAGTATGATCCCAGTAAGAAATGTGCCTATCATTCTGGAGCACCGAGGCATGACACTCAGAACTGTTGGACCCTAAAGCATAATATTCAGAATATAATTGACAATGGGGAGATTGTCGTAAAAGCACTAGAGCAGCCCAATGTTAATAATAATCCCTTACCTCAGCATGATGCAGAGGGAGTCAATATGATCAGTACAGAAAGTCGGGAGAACCGCAAGTATTTGAGGAAATTGGGAGAAGCTCCATCCATGATTGATCCTTCCATATGGGGTTATCCTGAAGAAAAGTATACGATGGACCAGAGCTTAGCCTCAATCAAGGTGCAAGTGGACCAATTAGAGGAGCTAGTTGTATACTAACATCAGTCGACTCACTAGTTGATCGATCAAGTCCTGCGAGGGCAGATCAACATTCCACCTCCTAAAGCTGTCCCATTTTCAAAGAGAGATCAAATTCGTCTCCAAACACATAGCCAATGGATGGAGAAAGTAGCAAGGGAGGCTAGATTTCACTCTCAGCGAGAATTTGCAGCCAATCAAAAATTTACCCCACTAGGGCAATCTAGGGAAGAAATTCCTGCGAATGTTGATCGACGAGGGAAAGATCACGGAGTTCTCACCACCCCCAGATCCTCGATCAAGATGTTTCGACCCTAGTAAAACATGCCTATATCATTCAAATGCCTCTGGACATGCCACTGAAGGAGTGTTGGGCCCTACGCCATTTAATTCAGAATCTGATTAAATCAGGAGAGCGGGAGATGATAAGGGATGTTGAGATTTTCCTTGATGAAGAGATAGTATATCATCGAAGGGTGCGAGGTTCAGAAGAAATGGTGGCAGTTATCACTAGCATAGAAGAAACTTCCACTCTGCCTCTCACCATCCGAGGATTGTCCAATAGGGGAGACAAAACTCCATTGGAAATAGCTGCTCCAATGCCGATGATGTTGACCCCTCGGCCGCAAGTCTCTATTTTTAATCTGAAAAAGGTTCCTTGGAACTATGGAGAGGGTATAAGGTCAGAGACCAAATGTATTACGATCTTGCCAAGGGATAACCAATTGTGCCTCCCAGGGCAGGTAATGAAGCCAATAGCTAAAACCATGGGAAAGGTTCCATCAGAGAAGATTGTGGATTTCCTTAACAAAGTAGGACACAATGAGGCACGAGCGGTAAAGCAACTGAAGGAGGCACCACCCCAAACCTCCATCCTTGACTTGGTGCTAGCCTCCGAGGATCTAACGATTAAGATTTTATATGATAATTTTTAATATTTATTGAGTTAAATAAATATCTTATGTGATTTATTTATTGAGTTAAATAAATAAATTATGTGATTTGTGGAAGTGATTTAATTAAGTGTTATATATTATTAAATGGATGTTTAATAATTTATTTAATTGATGTATATTAATTTTATGGTATAGTTCTAATTTAATTGAGATAATTAAATTAGATGAGTTATGTGATGAAGTGTTACATGTATTGCATGAATTGTAATTAGCGAGTAATTATAATTATGTGACAAATTGTTATGTGATTAGTTGATGTTAGATTTTAATTGATTAAATTAAAATATTAGAGATTTAATTAGTTAAAGTGTAACATTAAAGTATGTGTTAAAATAATTTATTAAAATAAAGAAAAGAGTTTTTAAATGGTTTTATTGTTTTAAAAGGTTTTGCCAAACAGGGCCCTTGCACTAGCTTTAAACCCATTTTACCCAAACAAGGCCCTAGTTAATAAAACTATTTTCTAAATTAATCTGTTGCCAAACAAAGCCTTGTGGCTTTTGAAATATTGTAACTGCTAATTTAATTATATCATTAAGTGTAATTAGTATACGTATATTATTATATCAGTTATATATGTATATTATGTAAAGCTACATTAGAAAGTTAGATTGTTAGAGAGAAAAGAACACAGTGAGTTAGAGAGAAAGAAGAAGAAGAAGGAGAATGAATTTCTAAGCTTGAAGCCTAAAAATTATCATCTTCCTATTTCTACGTATTAACAAAAGGTATATCCTATAATCTTTACCCTTATATTTTTAAGAACTCAATTTACGTGTTCTTCGTGTTTTATTCTCTGTCAAGGCAAATTTTCATAAAATTGTATAAGCATGAATTGTTTATACATAGTGTATTCATGTGTTGTTTATAAGTAAATTGTATGCCATAAACAAGTTTTCAGAAATCAAATTAGTTATAAAACATGTTTTAATGGAAAATTGATGTTCTTGTAAATTCATATGCTTTGGTTGAGTTTTAAAATGATAATTGAGAATTTCTTATGTGTTAATATGCCTATTTAGAATTTATCATGGTGCTATCTTCAATTACGGAAATATTGCATGAATTATGAGTTTAATTGGGTTAGAATTGGATTTACAGTGAATAGTTTTCTGAAAACTATTAGTTTTTTGAAAATATTAGAATTAGAATTTTTAAATCATGGATTCTTGTTGTTTAAGATGATTTTGTGTCTAGGAGCATATTATATATGTTGGAATCATGATTAGAAGCTTTAAGTTTATGTTTCTAGGAATTGATATGAATTGCATGAACTAGAATTAGAATTTGGTGTGGAGAAATAAGTCAAATTGGCTTTTTCTCTGCACAGTTCGCAAACTTGTCTGCGTTTGCTGGAAGGGGCCCGCCCCGGCGGGCCTATCAAGAGGAAAACCCCCGCCCCGACGGGGGGTTGACAGGAAAAAAAAAATTACTTTCTTTTGTATTTTGTAAAGCTAATTTTATGTAATAACTTTTATAGTATGATTAAATAAATATTAAAATGCTAAATGACTATTAATAAATTATATTAATAAAATATAATTTTTGATTATAATTTTGAATATTTATAATTAGTGTAAAGGTTTAAATTAAATTATAGTTGTTTTAAATTATAATGATTATAAATTGAGTTATTGAAATCAAGTGAATAATAATTTTAAATTATAAATTATGTAATTATAATAAATTCATGATTAATTATAAATTATAATCTTGTGTATTATAATTCAATATTTGCATGATTAATTATAAATTATAATTTGTATAATTATAATTTAATAAATGCATGATGTAGTTAATTAATTATAAATTATAAATTATTTATAATTTAATTAAAATCAGATTTAATTATAATTTGAGTAACTATAATTAGATTAAATATTTAAATTATAATTAATTTAATTATAATTTAATATAAAATACATAATTATTATTTGAGTAAATTATGTGAGCATGCCTATGTGATGTAATTAAATTATGTGATTATTAATTATTAATTTAATAATTAAATAAGAATGAGTTAACCTAGAAAGGTTAACCAATTATGTGAGTTAGTTACGTGTTAACTAATTTAGACTGTTGTGATTAAACATATATGTGTGGGAAGTGCTAAAGAACGTGAATTATATTAGTAGCTTGCGCTTGAGGCAAGTCTTCTAAACTCTAAACTCGTTTATTTGTTTCAATTCAATTATTCATTGTTTGAGATTGTTCTTTTATTGGACAAGTAATTATTAAAAGTTCATGATATAATTAAAGTAACGTTGGCTTATTGATCAAGCAAGGTTTGAATATTCTTTTGAGATGCTTTAAATTTATTTCTAAAGCATATGTTAGTTCGTAGTTCTTTCACTTACGAATTATTCCAAGTTATTGAAAGTCGATTCAAATAATCCTTCGTTGATGAACGTGAACCCTTGTAAGCTTATCCAAACCAAACTTTCTTTGGTGCGGACTTGAATTCAAGTTACTGAGTTGAACAACCCTATTATTATGGGAGGTTACTACGCGTAAGCGTTAAGATGTTTGTGCACAATACATGGTACGAATGGCTGATCCCCCAAAGTACGAGTTAAGGTCCATAGTTTTATTGACTGTTAAAGGTTTAAATGGAAATGTTTATAACCTAGGACAAAAGTTCAAAGGTCTTATGACCCTCAGATAAATTCTATATTCGAATTTTAATGTTGATAGAGAATTATTATTCAATTCTTTATTGCTGAAGTAAGCTAAGTTATTCAAATTCTTTTCAAAGATATCCTTTCAAGTATTTATTATTTTTAAACTCCTGTGAGCTATTGTTTGCTCACTCTTGCATTATATAACAATTGCAGCTAAGGTTGATAATGTGGACGCCCCCGTCTACGAGTAAAGGCAAGGGAAAGCAAAACAAGTGAAGACTTATTTTTTTTATTTGAAATGATTGTAATAGACTTTAATGTTATGTTTTTATTTTCGTACATTATTATTATGTCAAGGTTAGAGTAACCATGGGATTGATTTTTAAGAAGGTTGTAACCCTTGTTTTAAGGGAGGTTTTATTTTTTTGAATAAAGGTTGTATTTTATTTTGAAGTTATATTGGGTAGATGTATGTAATATTAGAAAGTGAACACCAAATCATGTGGAAATGAAGTACCCAGATTTGGGGGTGTCATAGGTTGGTATCAAAGCAGTAGGTTATGAACCTTAGGTGGGGGAAAACCTTAGGTAGTAGCCTTATAGTAAGATCGAAAAGATAGATGTGATAGGTAAAGATAATAAACTACTTTATGTGCTATGTGGTTACGTTTTAGTATTCAAAGAGTGACGACTCGATATCACGTAATAATGAACTTTAAAATTCTTTTGTCAGGATGACGAACGTTGGAGAACCTAGTCAGGCTAGAGAGGATATACCTCAGGTGCCTAGAGAGGAGGAGCCCCGAGACATCCATGTTGTCTTGGAGCAGCTGGTTAGGAGAGAGCCATCTCTAGTGATCACCATAGCTGGTCAGGAGCGTGAGCTGACACCTATTCCAGAGGAGGAGGACGAGGACGAGTCTGAAGAGGAGGAATAGGAAGAAAAGGATCCCGAAGAGGAATTCCCACCTCACTCTACTAGTGCTGAGATGTACGAGGCAGTCTACGACAATAACATGAAGCTTCATGGATGAGTCGGAGAGCTCGAGAAAACCATCCAGCAGTGAGACGAGACGATCGAGGATATGGCGAGTGACCTAGGAGATGCACATTGGAACCTGATATACATGGAGAATGATAGACATGATGCTCGAGCTGAACTAGCAAAGCTGAAGCAAGACATTCAAGAAGAGTCGATGAAGCGTGCCAGAGCTGAAGAGATAAGCTTGAGGGCTACCCAACGAGCCTATCGAGCTGAAGATGAAGCCGAAGCCAAGAGGGCCAAGCTGAGGGAAATAGAGTATGCTTTCCACACAGCGATAGAGAGAGCCCAGGATCGTGTTTTTTACTACCCAGCTCAGTTCCAAGGTTTACCGTGGTATGTGGTGGACCGAAGAACGGCGTTTCGGGTAATGGAAGAGGAACGCAGAGAGGCTGTGCAACGTATTAATATGCCTAGGCAGTAGTAGAGCTTTTGTTTATGTGTTGCTTTTTGTATTAAATAATATAAATCCCATAATTGAGATAAGAATAGGATGAGTTAATCCTGTAACTTTTTCGGTTTAGGAAGGAAGATGTAAATAGCAGAAATGCTATCTGATTGATGTTTTTTTTAAACTACGAGTAATGAATAAAAGAAGTTTATTGATGTGCTATGTGTTCTATGTGAACTGAGTTATTCGAACGTTTAAGTATGAACTTGAATATTTAAAAATTGAACAAAGGATCTAATAATAATATTTTCTTAACAGAAAATGCCTCCTAGAAGAAGACCAACGCGTCAAAACCCCGAGGGTTCGACAGACAACAACAACAATAACGATGGGACGAATCCCAACTCGTTTCAGCAGTTAGTGAACCTGTTGATAGGAGCTCTTGCGAATCAACCGCAAGTGTATGGTACGACTTTTAAAAAATTCAAGGCAGTAAAATCGCCTGAGTTCAAGGGATCGACCAACCCTATCGAGGCTCAGGCGTGGGTGATGGAGATGGAGAAGGTCTTTGACGTAGCCAGAGTAGGTGAGGACCAGAAGATAGCATTCACGGCTTTTATGTTGAAGTCGGATGCTAGCTTTTGGTGGCAAGCTAATAAGACCCGAGAGGGAGAAGGAGTCATAACGTGGGAACATTTCAAGGAAATGTTCTACAAGATGTACTTCCCAGTGAGTTCGCAGGACCAGATGGAGGTCCAGTTCCTAGAGCTTAAGCAAGGAGGGATGACGGTGTCCGAGTATGCCGTTAAGTTCAACGAACTGGCCAGGTTCGCTACTTACCAGGTCAGTACGGAGGCTAGGAAGGCGAGAAGGTTTGAGCGGGGACTGAATCCCTAGCTCTACAGCAAGGTTTCCATGTTCCAGCTGAACATATTTACAGCTGTGCTAGAAAAGGCTATACTTGCTGAGGGAGGAAGTGAAGCGGTGACGAAGTTCAGCCAAGACAAGAAGAAGAAGAATGAGGTAGAAACCAAGGCTGGATGTAGCAGCACTGTTAACCAAAAGACGAAATGGAATGATAACACCTCTGCTGGGAGTCAGCAAAGAAATAAGCAAAAGAGGAAGTTTGAAGCATGTGCTACATGCGGTAAGAACCACACTGGCGTGTGCATGAAGGGGAAGCGGGTGTGCTTCAACTGTGGTCAAGAAGGCCACATTGCACCTAATTGCCCAAACCCGAAGAAGGGAGCTTGCTTTACATGTGGATCCAAGGATCACATGGCTCGCAACTGCCCGAAGAAGCTGACGGCATGGTCAACAGGGAGAGGAGGGAATATAAGCGGCAGTACCGTTACTATCATTGCACCATTACAAGCTGTTCGACCCACTACACGGACATTCAATATGATGGTGCAGGATGCTGTGTAATCAAAAGACGTAGTGTCAGGTATTATTCCGGTCAATAGTATAAATGCATATGTATTATTTGATTCGGGTGCTACTTGTTTATTCATATCTAATGATTTTGCTAAAACCCTAGACTTGTCTGTAGAGGAGTTAGTTTACCCTTTGAACATAGAGATTGCGAATAGGGAGGTTATTCCTATGAGAAGTGTCTATAAGAACTGTAGATTGGACATTAAGGGTCAAGAGCTGAGAGTAGATTTAATTCATATAAAATTTGGAGAATTCGATGTCATACTGGGTATGGATTGGTTGTTCAACCATGGGGCGATAATCGACTATTAGAAGAAGTTGGTAAACCTTACGACTCCGTCTAAGTTAGTGTTCTATGGTAGCAAATCGCCTTGACAAGCAAGTTGTCTGACGGTTATGCAGGCCAAGAAACTTTTGACGCAAGGCTGTGTAGGATATCTAGCCTACATAGTAGATACACGTAAGGAAAGCCCGAAGGTGGAAGAGATATCAGTATTTAAGGAGTTTGTGGACGTGTTTCCGAGCGACTTGCCAGCACTACCGCCAAATAGGGAGATAGAGTTCGTAATCGATTTAGCACCGGGAACTGCTTCAATTTTAAAGGCTCCGTATCGAATGGCTCCAGTTAAGATGAAGGAACTGATGGTTCAACTACAAGAATTACTGGACAAGAAGTATATTTAACCGAGCATTTTGTCGTGGGGAGCGCCAGTTTTATTTGTGAAGAAGAAAGATAGATTGATGCGTCTTTGCATTGATTATAGAGAGTTGAATAAAGTTACGATCAATAATAGGTATCCTTTACCTAGGATCGATGACTTGTTTGATCAACTGAAGGGTGAGAAGTACTTCTCGAAAATTGACTTGAGAAGCGAATATCATCAGTTGAAGGTGAGAAGGGAAGATATACCAAAAATAACTTTTAGGACTCGATATGACGATATAGTCATTACGAGTTCTTGGTGATGTTATTTGGTCTCACGAATGCCTTAGCTGCATTTATGGACTTAATGAACAGGGTGTTTAAGCCATTTCTGGACAAGTTCGTGGTAGTGTTCATTGATGACATTCTGGTTTATTCCAAGACCGAGGAGGAACACGCTAAACACTTACGACTAACCTTAGAAGCCCTGAGATGAGAGAAGCTTTACGCTAAATTCTTAAAATGTGAATTCTGGTTGGAACGTGTGCAATTTCTTGGCCACATAATCAACAAGGATGGTATTTTGGTAGATCCGTCAAAGGTTGAGGCCGTAATAAATTGGGATAAGCCGAAGACGCTGTCTGAAGTGAGGAGTTTCTTGGGATTGACAGGTTATTACCGGAGATTCATCTAAGACTTTTTTAGAATCGTAACTCCATTGACGAATTTAACTCGTAAAACAGTTAAATTTGTTTGGACGGAGAAGTGTGAAAAAAGTTTTCAAGAGCTGAAGAAGAGGTTGAGTACTGTGCCTGTGTTATCTTTGCCGGATAGTAAGGGGAATTTCGTGGTATATAATGATGCCTCACATAAAGGATTAGGCTGTGTGTTGATGCAGAGCGGTAAAGTGATTTCCTATGCGTCACGCCAGCTGAAGGAATATGAGAAGGGGTATCCGACCCATGATTTAGAATTAGCAGCAATAGTGTTTTCTCTAAAGATATGGAGAAACTACTTATATGGAGAGAAGTGTGAGATATATACCGATCACAAGAGTCTGAAGTATATTTTCACCAAGAAGGATTTGAATATGCGTCAAAGAAGATGGTTGGAACTGATCAAAGACTACGATTGCGAGATACTTTACCATCAGGGTAAAGCTAACATTATCGCCGACGCTTTGAGCAGAAAAGGTCGGGAGAAGCTGAACATGTTAACTGATCAGGATCGGTTGATAGAACAGATGGCTAGGTTGGAGTTGGAAGTGAAGTTCCCGAAGGAATCGGATGAGAAGTTGTTTCAAGTAACTACTGGTTCTACTCTAGTAGACAAGGTGAAAGAAGCACACCTTCACGATAAAGAATGTGAGAAGATTCGGAAAAGGATAACCGATGGCGAAGAATTCAAGTTCAAGATCGATAATGAAGGTCTGTTACGGTTTGAAGGTAGAATCTGGGTACTGCCAGTACCAGAGGTCAAAGAGGAGATTCTGAGCGAAGCTCACAGTTCTAGATATTCTATTCATCCTGGGAGTACCAAGATGTACCAAGATCTCAGGCATCATTTCTGGTGGCCGAATATGAAGAGGGACGTTGCTGAAGGTGTTGCGAAGTGCTTAATGTGCCAGAAAGTTAAGCCAGAACACCAGAGACCAAGTGGAATGCTGCAACCGTTAGAAATTCCAAAGTGGAAGTAGGAGCACATCACAATGGATTTCGTGGTGGGTCTTCCAGCGACTCAGAAGGGATTTGATGCGTCGACTGACGAAGTCAGCCCACTTTCTGTCGATCAGGGTTAAGTACAATTTGGATCAGCTAGCGAAACTGTATGTGAAGGAAATTATTTCTCGACACGGTGTTTCGGTGTCAATTATGTTCGATAGAGATCAGCGTTTCACGTCTAATTTTTGGAAACATTTGCAAGAATGTCTGGGAACGCAATTGCGAATGAGTACAGCATACCATCCTCAGACTGATGGCCAGAGCAAAAGAAAGATTCAAACGCTTGAGGATATGCTAAGAGCTTGTGTGATGGACTTCAAAGGAAGTTGGGAGGATCGTCTACCATTGGTAGAGTTTGCCTACAACAATAGTCACCATGCAAGTATCGGCATGCCACCTTACGAAGCATTATACGACAGAAAATGCAGAACTCCCTTGTGCTGGGATGAAGTCGGTGAACATCAACTTTTGGGACCAGAATTGGTACAACAAACTGCCGAAATCGTGAAGCTGATCAGAACAAGATTAGTTGCTGCTCAAGACAGACAGAAGAAGTATGTCGATCTACATCGACAGAACCGAGAATTCTTACCAAGAAGCTTCGTTTTCTTGAAAGTATCTCCTTAGAAGGGGAAGATTCGATTTGGTAAGAAGGGAAAGTTGAGTCCCAGATTTATTGGACATTTTGAGGTACTACGAAAGGTGGGTGAGGTAGCATACGAGGTTGTGTTACCTACGGAGCTCGAGAATATACATAACGTCTTTCATATTTCTGTGTTAAGACCTTACAAACACAATTATAAACATGTGATAGAGTATGAACCTTTGCAATTTGATAAATTTAACATATGAAGAAGTGCTTGTTCAAATAGTTGATAAAAAGGAACAAGTACTTAGGAATAAAGTGATACCTTCTGTTAAGGTAATCTGGAGGAACCACGGTGTTGAAGAAGCCACGTGGGAACTCGAAGATGTTATGATGGAATCTTTCCGCAGTTATTTGCTTAAATATTTTGTGTGTAACCCCTTATGTACCGATTCTAGGGACAAAATCTTTTTAAGGGGGGAAGAATGTAATAAACAGAATTTTTTTTTATGTGTGATTTTGGGGACAGAATCCTTTTAAGGAGGGAAGATTGTAACGATTGAGATTTTATATGATAATTTTTAATATTTATTGAGTTAAATAAATATCTTATGTGATTTATTTATTGAGTTAAATAAATAAATTATGTGATTTGTGGAAGTGATTTAATTAAGTGTTATATATTATTAAATGGATGTTTAATAATTTATTTAATTGATGTATATTAATTTTATGGTATAGTTCTAATTTAATTGAGATAATTAAATTAGATGAGTTATGTGATGAAGTGTTACATGTATTGCATGAATTGTAATTAGCGAGTAATTACAATTATGTGACAAATTATTATGTGATTAGTTGATGTTAGATTTTAATTGATTAAATTAGAATGTTAGAGATTTAATTAGTTAAAGTATAACATTATAGTATGTGTTAAAATGATTTATTAAAATAAAGAAAAGAGTTTTTAAATGGTTTTATTATTTTAAAAGGTTTTGCCAAATAGGGCCCTTGCACTAGCTTTAAACCCATTTTACCCAAACAAGGCCCTAGTTAATAAAACTATTTTCTAAATTAATCTGTTGCCAAACAAAGCCTTGTGGCTTTTGAAATATTGTAACTGCTAATTTAATTATATCATTAAGTGTAATTAGTATACGTATATTATTATATCAGTTATATATGTATATTATGTAAAGCTACATTAGAAAGTTAGATTGTTAGAGAGAAAAGAACACAGTGAGTTAGAGAGAAAGAAGAAGAAGAAGGAGAAGGAATTTCTAAGCTTGAAGCCTAAAAATTATCATCTTCCTCTTTCTACGTATTAACAAAAGGTATATCCTATAATCTTTACCCTTATATTTTTAAGAACTCAATTTACGTGTTCTTCGTGTTTTATTCTCTGTCAAGGCAAATTTTCATAAAATTGTATAAGCATGAATTGTTTATACATAGTGTATTCATGTGTTGTTTATAAGTAAATTGTATGCCATAAACAAGTTTTCAGAAATCAAATTAGTTATAAAACATGTTTTAATGGAAAATTGATGTTCTTGTAAATTCATATGCTTTGGTTGAGTTTTAAAATGATAATTGAGAATTTCTTATGTGTTAATATGCCTATTTAGAATTTATCATGGTGCTATCTTCAATTACGGAAATATTGCATGAATTATGAGTTTAATTGGGTTAGAATTGGATTTACAGTGAATAGTTTTCTGAAAACTATTAGTTTTTTGAAAATATTAGAATTAGAATTTTTAAATCATGGATTCTTGTTGTTTAAGATGATTTTGTGTCTAGGAGCATATTATATATGTTGGAATCATGATTAGAAGCTTTAAGTTTATGTTTCTAGGAATTGATATGAATTGCATGAACTAGAATTAGAATTTGGTGTGGAGAAATAAGTCAAATTGGCTTTTTCTCTGCACAGTTCGCAAACTTGTCTGCGTTTGCTGGAAGGGGCCCGCCCCGGCGGGCCTATCAAGAGGAAAACCCCCGCCCCGACGGGGGGTTGACAGGAAAAAAAAAATTACTTTCTTTTGTATTTTGTAAAGCTAATTTTATGTAATAACTTTTATAGTATGATTAAATAAATATTAAAATGCTAAATGACTATTAATAAATTATATTAATAAAATATAATTTTTGATTATAATTTTGAATATTTATAATTAGTGTAAAGGTTTAAATTAAATTATAGTTGTTTTAAATTATAATGATTATAAATTGAGTTATTGAAATCAAGTGAATAATAATTTTAAATTATAAATTATGTAATTATAATAAATTCATGATTAATTATAAATTATAATCTTGTGTATTATAATTCAATATTTGCATGATTAATTATAAATTATAATTTGTATAATTATAATTTAATAAATGCATGATGTAGTTAATTAATTATAAATTATAAATTATTTATAATTTAATTAAAATCAGATTTAATTATAATTTGAGTAACTATAATTAGATTAAATATTTAAATTATAATTAATTTAATTATAATTTAATATAAAATACATAATTATTATTTGAGTAAATTATGTGAGCATGCCTATGTGATGTAATTAAATTATGTGATTATTAATTATTAATTTAATAATTAAATAAGAATGAGTTAACCTAGAAAGGTTAACCAATTATGTGAGTTAGTTACGTGTTAACTAATTTAGACTGTTGTGATTAAACATATATGTGTAGGAAGTGTTAAAGAACGTGAATTATATTAGTAGCTTGCGCTTGAGGCAAGTCTTCTAAACCCTAAACTCGTTTATTTGTTTTAATTCAATTATTCGTTGTTTGAGATTGTTCTTTTATTGGGCACGTAATTATTGAAAGTTCATGATATAATTAAAGTAACCTTGGCTTATTGTTCAAGCAAGGTTTGAATATTCTTTTAAGATGCTTTAAATTTATTTCTAAAGCATATGTTAGTTCGTAGTTATTTCACTTACGAATTATTTCAAGTTATTGAAAGTCAATTCAACTAATCCTTAGTTGATGAACATGAATTCTAAATTACCCTTGTAAGCTTATCCAAACCAAACTTTCTTTGGTGCGGGCTTGAATTCAAATTACTGAGTTGAACAACCCTATTATTAGGGGAGGTTACTACGCGTAAGCATTAAGATGTTTGTGCACAATACATGGTACGAAGGGCTGATACCCCTAAGTACGAGTTAAGGTCTATAGTCTTATTGACTGTTAAAGGTTTAAATGAAAATATTTATAACCTAGGACAAAAGTTCAAAGGTCTTATGACCCTCAGATAAATTCTATATTCGAATTTTAATGTTGATAGAGAATTATTATTCAATTTTTTATTGCTGAAGTAAGCTAAGTTATTCAAATTTTTTTTAAAGATATCATTTCATGTATTTATTACTGTTAAACTCTAGTGAGCTGTTGTGTGCTCACTCTTGTATTATATAACAATTGTAGCTAAGGTTGATAATGTGGACGGCCCCGTCCACGAGTAAAGGCAAGAGAAAGCAAAACAAGTGAAGACTTGTTTTTATTATTTGAAATGATTATAATAGACTTTAATGTTATGTTTTTATTTCCGCACATTATTATTATGTCAAGGTTAGAGTAACCCTGGTATTTATTTTTAAGAAGGTTGTAACCCTTATTTTAAGGGAGATTTTGTTGTTTTGAATAAAGGTTGTATTTTATTTTGAAGTTATATTGGGTAGATGTATGTTATATTAGAAAGTGAACACCAAATCATGTGAAAACGAAGTACCCGGATTTGGGGGTGTCACAGAGGACCACCGTCCAATTCTAATCCAAGTGTTGGAGGAGGCTCACTTGTCCAAAAGCATCAATACTGAGAATTTTCAGCATCTGATTAGCCACGTACTAGAGAGCAACGTGATATCTTTCACCGATGATGACATACCAGCCGAAAGAACTGGACATCGCAAGCTATTGTATATCGTGGTTATATCATTCGGGTATGTGATAGGAGGCGTACTCATTAATGGGGACTCGTCCCTGAATATCTGCCCTCAAAATACCCTGGAGAGGATGAATATCAATCCAAACCGGATCCGAGATAGCCATGTCGTAATCCGAGCTTTTGATGGATCACGGAGGGATACAATGGAGAAATTGAACTTCCTATGGAGATCGGTCGATTTATTTTCAACATATCCTTCCAAATGTTGAATATCACTACTGGGTATAACCTATTGCTGGGGCGACCATGGATTCATATGGCTGAAGCCGTTCCATCCACTCTTCACTAGCAATTGAAATACATTTTCAGTGCCGAACATGAATATCCGATTCATACTCTGGAAGATATGCCCGTGATCGGTCTAAACCTAGATGTTGAGCCTGCAAGTTTTCAAGCCTTTAAAGTGAGCACACCCCAATACCAATCTTTGGGCTCGCCAGCATTGAAACCTCAGATATCTCGAAGTGATGGCAGTTGGTTAAGAGTTGCTTTCCAAAAAACATCAACTAGGTCAAGGTCTATGACGTAATGGTCAGGGGATCAGGACTCATATTCATATACCAACGCTATTAGGTAGGGCTGGACTGGGCTATCTTGGAGGTTCCAAACACCATAATCCTCACAAGCATATGCCTATCCACATGATGATTCCCCTCAAGCCCAACCTCACTGAAGTAGGATTTAAAGAGCTATTGAGGAAAGTCTCCGCTAATACCTCAAACCTCCTGATACCCAAGTTCAATCAGAGCAGAAATGAGGAAACCAATGAGGAAGAACCCCTCGAGGCTATAGAGGCCAGAGAGGCCATAAATAAGAAGTTTATAGAGGAGATCCAGCAGCAATTTCTGTGCAATTTTAGCCTCGCCAAAGGTGCTCTTTAGGATTCATCAGGGAAGTGTCTAATAGAAAATCATCCCGATGTCCCGGTCATTAACGGGAAGAGTGTTGACATCCCAAAGAAGGATCCTGGGTCTAGTTCAAAATCAGTCATGGTTATCCTCAGAGACAGCAGTGACCACGCGCGACACCTTTATCTCAGCCATACCTGAAGATTTGACTACCTGTAATTGGACAATCACTCCTCATATCGTTCGGAAAGGGTAAAAATAGAAAGTGATTTGTTAGCGGGGAGACTATCCTTTATATTTTAGTCTATTTTATTATATATGCAACTTATTATTGCCTTTTGTCATATTAACTGCTGGACCCTTTTGTAATTGACAACTGTTTTATATATATATATATTAAGCAATCAAGTTTTCTTCTCAGGTTTTAAAATCCCACATAATCCTAGCTTTCTCTTTACTCAATACGAATTTCATTTAATCCGTATCTACAATTCTACAACTCTTTCATGAGTTTTTATTGTTCAATTTAATAGTACAACTGTCGTACAATAATTCTGCTATAAAGTTTTTAATCAAATGATTGATCATCTGTCCTCCTATGACCTCATCAGATCACGTTGTGACCTTTTCTTATAATCGTGTTATATTACGATTCTTTTCCATCTTATGATCAATTTATTTTACAATCTTCTTATCTTAATAATGAACTCCCTGAATTCATCTCTTATCATTTAAACTCTATTTGAGTTTATTCCTATTCCTCATCTCTGCGGTTATAGCCTAAGGTAACCCTACCTAAGGTTTATTACCTAAAGCTCTGATACCAAATGTAGCGCCCCCAAATCCGAGTCCCCAGAACCTCGGACATGGTGCGTCATGATATATCATCTTCATACATATTCTATAAACTAACGTGGAATATATACACATATATTATTTATTTAACATGATTCTATAACATATCCCAAGGTCTGTTAATCTTAACTGAATAAATACTTTAAGTAATTAAAAAGTTTTACAACATTACTTGCATATGATAACTAAATAGTTATGAATGCGTAATAATCTACTCTTGTAGTTTGCCTTTGCCTCTGTCTTTCTTTGAGCCTTCGTCTTAATCTGAAATTTATTATCATGATATAGCAAGGGTGAGCAACGACTTTGCTCAGCAAGTTTATGTGACACCCCCAGAATTGGTCCAATCAACCCAACCTATTCTGAGTCACCAAATACACTCAACAAAATTCAAATACAATCTTTTATATCAAACGGTCGTGCAAAATACGACCACACAACTGTGAGTGTCAATACAGACATGTAGAAAATATAAATATTCAAACTAAGTCCTCATTACATTTATTATCACACTATTTTACAAAACAAATAGTGAGGACTTCTACAACTCTAACTCGGACCATCACTCCATTCCCCTGACTAGTCCTCTCGATATTATCATTTCCTAAAGAAAACAATGGATGACAAGGGTGAGCCCAACTAGCCCAGTTAAGAATATTATGACTAAGATAATGGAAAATAAATTATTGTTAGTCTTCAACAAATTCGATAAAATATTATGGACAACAAGTTTTAGATCAACAACTGCAGCGAAAATAACAATTCATTAGAAGAGTTAAGTAGAGAATGAAGTCTACTATCTTCTATGATTTAAAAGTCCATCATCAATACTTTATCCCTGTAACATCAATCGATATACATCTCAAACCAAATATTCATCTTTGCACTACGGGCCAAAGATATTCATTTGTATCACCAGTTGATCATGTTCATCTCAACACCTGTCCATCTTTGCACTACAGGCCAAAGATATTCATCAGGTAATCATTCATCTTTGCACTACAGGCCAAAAATATTCATCAAGGAATCATTCATCTTTGCACTACAAGCAAAAATATTCAGTTACATCACCATTTAAGACTGAGGATGATGAAAAATATTTTAAAGAACGAATCTAGTGAGATAAAGGACAAAGATTAGGGATTCGTAATTTAGTTTATCCAAGTTCAAGAATACTCCATAATAATCAATTGTTGAGCAAAATTCAAGAATAAAATTCAAAACTTGGATCCAATCAGAGATAATTTGGAAAGAAAAAAAAAATTACCGTGAATAGTAGTACCCTATGAATAGTAACTCGTGAATAGTAACTCATGAATAGTAACTCGTGAATAGTAACTCGACATAAAAAGATAAAAATTTTCATAAGAAAGTTCAGACCAATATTCCAGTGAAATGATATTAGATGAAGCGCAAAACTCAAGAAATTTCTGATCATTTCAGGAATTATAGAAGCAATACTTACCGTAGTAAGTTTAAAGTTAGGAATCTAAAATTAAACGATATACGAAACTGCAATTGAATTTTCACCCGTCAGGCGGTAGTCCGCTCAGACAGATTATTTCCACAATTTAATAACAACTGAATACGAAGAGTTATTCACCAGGCATGCGGTAGTCCGCGTAGACAGGTTATTCCTACAGAATAATAAATAATGTAACAACAACAGGATTTCATCATGCATGCGGTAGTCCTAAGAAGATAGGTTATTCCATCAGAATAATAAGGAATGGAATAACAACCCTTACGAGTATTGAAAGAAAATAGCTCTCTTCATGAATACAAAAGAAATAATACCCCTTACCTTAAAAATTTGGAGACTGCACTAGCGTAATAGCAGAATACTCTTCTTCTTTCTCTCTTATTCTTTCTATACTTTCTCTCTCTATAGCTTTAGTGAATTGGTGAGAAATAATGAAGATATGAGCTTCTAATTATAGGTTCGGTAGAGTAAGGGTAAAATAGTCTTTTTGCCATAATTTAGGACATCATCGCTTACATCATCGATCCTATGATATCATTTCTTACCTCATTGTTCCGATGACATCATTGCTTACCTCATCGTTCCGATGACATTATTGCTTATATCATAAGAATTCAAATTCAATTTGTTCTCTTCTACCTCATTTTACTTTTATACCATGAATTTACTATAATAATGTTACCATTCAAATTATAAAAATCATACTATTATATATTCACATCATACTACTATAATATAATATTATAATAATATATTTGAATGAATTAATTATCGAAAAAGATAAAATACCAACTTTCAACAAATGTCACATGTTAAAAATTTCTCCGTTTAAATCCACATTAAATAAATATTTTCTTATCATATATATCAAAAATTAATTATTCATAAATAATATTACAGAACTACAATATTGACAACCAGATCGTTCCAAGGAAAGAGGGGGCCTTCCGATAAGGATTTCTCCTTACGGGCACGCAATTAATTAACCCCTTTCCTAGACAAAACTTCCTTATACATTGCCAATAATGCTATCTAATAATATTATTCAAATAATATGAATTATTGATTTGATAATTTAAAATATTGTGCAATGACAATTATTGAATCACTAATATAAAATAGCAAAGTAGCACTTATTGATATAAAATATCAACGTAGCAAATATTGAACCAATAAAATATTATGCAATTATTGAATCAATAATATAAAATATTAAATAGTAATTACTATAACAATAATTGAGTAAGTGACTTCCTACATAAGAATCAATAATTTAAAATATTGTGCAATACCGTGTGCTACTGTGCAACACCGCGTATTACTGTATTTTAACCACCGGGTGTTTCAACAGTACTAATGGTAATAACTACGCCGTTATTTTATAAAAATATTATTTTTGTCGCTTTCTATATCGGACAGTTATTCCGTTGTGGGGCCCACAAATGGCCGCGCCGTCGTATGAATATTCTCCGACAATAAGAATATTCCACGACCAAACGAATATTCCCCGACAACAATTAATATTTTATAACCACTTGCTTACTTTAAAATATTTACACATTTCATCCATAACTTATCACATTTATCAAATCAACACCTTACTATTTCAAAATAATATATAAAGAAATTTAAATCTTTATTCATAAAATTTGGGGTCTTACAACCTCCCTTCTTATGAAATTTCGTCCTCGAAATTGACGTACGTACCTGGTATGTCGAAGAGGTGAGGATACCTCGCTTTTATTTTCGATTCTAATTCCCAGGTCATTTTCTCAATTTCATGGTTTCTCCATAAAACTTTGACTTGAGGTATAACCTTTGAGCGTAGGACATATTCCTTCTTATCTAAGATCTTGACGGGTACCTCCTCGTACGTTAAATCTTCGACTATCTCGTCTAGTTCTAACTCAATAATGTGGTTTGGGTCTTTCACATATTTACGTAGCATGGATATGTGAAAAACGTTATGAATATGAGACATGCTTGGAGGTAAAGCGAGTCTATAGGCCACATTTCCTACTCGGTCAAGAATCTCAAATGAACCAATAAATCATGGATTGAGCTTTCCTCTCTTCCCGAATCTCGTAACTCCTTTCCACGAAGCAACACATAACATTACATGATCACCAACATTAAATTCCACGTCCTTTTGATGAAGATCCGCATAACTCTTTTGTCGATCCTGTGCCATTTGTATACGTTATCGGATCATTTGAATCTTTTTCGTAGTCGTACGTACTAACTTTGGTCCCAACAATGTTGCTTCACCCACCTCATCCCAGCATACTGGAGAAATACATTTTCGTCCATACAACGCCTCGAATGGAGCCATGCCTATACTCGCCTGATAACTGTTATTGTAAAAGAATTCCACCAATGGTAAGTACTTATCCCAACTCCCTTCGAAGTCTAGAACACAGAGTCTCAATAGATCTTCAAGAGTTTGGATAGTCCTTTTCGATTGCCCGTCCGTTTGAGGATGATAAGCCGAACTGAATCGTAAATTCGTGCCCATAGCTTTCTGCAAACTGACCCAAAATCGAGAAGTAAATCTGGGGTCACGATCCGAAACTATGGATACTGGCATGCCATGCAGTCTCACAATCTCATTTACGTACATACGAGCGAGACGTTCAAGGGAATAAGTCTCTCGTATAGGCAAGAAATGAGCAGACTTGGTTAATCTATCGACAATAACCAAAATCGCATCTATGCCTTTAAAATCCTTGGGAAGACCCGTAACGAAATCCATAGTAATGTTTTCCCACTTCCATTTTGGAATCTCAAGCAGTTGCAATGGACCCTTTGGCACTTGATGCTCCGCCTTGACACGTTGACACGTTAAACACCTCGAGATAAACTCTGCGATCTCTCTCTTTATATTGCTCCACTAAAATGTATGTCGAAGATCACGATACATTTTGGTACTCCCAGGATGGATTGCAAATGGTGTGCTGTGTGCCTCCGTCATGATTTTATACTTCAAATCAGAATCGTCAGGAACACAAAGTCTGGAGTTGACTCGAAGTATTCCTTCTTCATCGATTCTTGCTTCTAGAATAGCACCTTCTTGAACTTTCTTCTTCATCTTTATCAGCTCCGGGTCTGTAGCTTGAGCAGCTTTAACTTATCAATCAAAGATGGTTCTACGCGTATACTTGACATCATCACGTGGGTCCCCGGAGTCTTGAACTCTATCTCCATCCTTTGTAAATCACACAAATATGGCCTTGAAAGCATCGCATTCGTTCTCGCATATGATCTTCTACTCAACGCGTCAGCTACCACGTTCGCTTTTCCAGGATGGTATTGGATGGTATGGTCGTAATCTTTTAACAGCTCAAGCCAACGTAGTTGCCGCATGTTGAGTTCCTTTTGGGTGAAGAAATATTTAAGGCTCTTATGATCCGTATAGATCTCTACTTTCTCCCCATATAGGTAGTGTCTCCAGATCTTCAACGCGAAAACGACAGCTGCCAACTCTAGATCATGAGTAGGATAATTCCTCTCATATTCTTTGAGTTGTCGCGAGGCATAGGCTATGACTTTCCCATGTTGTATGAGAACACATCCTAACCCTTTGCCCGAAGCATCGCTGTAAATGATAAATCCATCTAAACCAGATGGTATCGTCAAAACAGGTGCCGAAATGAGTCTCCTCTTGAGCTCTTAAAAGCTCTTCTCGCATTCCTCGTTCCATACGAATTTTGTATCTTTCCGAGTCAGCTGAGTTAATGGAGTAGTGATTCGAGAAAATCCTTCCACGAATCTCCGGTAATAACCAGCTAAGCCTAGAAAGCTACGTACTTCGGTTACCGACTTCGGTTGCTCCCAACTTTATATTGCTTTAATCTTCGCCGGGTCAACAGATACTCCACGTTTTGATACCACGTGCCCAAGGAATGCTACCTCCTCAAGCTAGAACTCGCATTTCTTCAGCTTGGCATATAACTTGTTTTCACAAAGCCTTTGAAGTACCAGCTTCAAGTGGTGCTCATGATCTTCACGGCTTTTAGAATATATGAGAATGTCATTAATAAAGACAACCACGAAC
Source organism: Panax stipuleanatus (assembly GCA_020205555.1). NCBI lineage: Eukaryota > Viridiplantae > Streptophyta > Magnoliopsida > Apiales > Araliaceae > Panax > Panax stipuleanatus. The sequence goes on along the minus strand of CM035126.1, from coordinate 52,564,983 downwards.
TGATCCAAATATTCCTTGAATACACGATTCATCATATCCATAAAAATAGCAGGAGCATTAGTCAATCCAAAAGATATGACTAAAAATTCATAATGCTCGTATCAAGTTCTGAAAGCAGTCTTCGGAATATCCTCAGTTTTAATCTTCAGTTGATGATATCCAGAACGAAGATCGATCTTTGAAAAGAATTGTGCACCTTGTAACTAGTCGAACAGGTCATTAATACGAGGTAACGGATACCTATTCTTGATGGTGATATGGTTCAACTCCCGATAGTCAATACAAAGTCTCATACTCCCGTCTTTCTTCTTTACGAATAAAACAGGAGTACCCCAAGGAGATGTACTAGGACGTATAAAACCGATGTCTAACAACTCTTGTAGTTAGACCTTTAACTCCTGAAGTTCAATAGGAGCCATTTGATATGGGGTTTTAGAAATAGGTTTTGTACCGGGTTCAAGGTCAATAAAGAATTCAACTTCACGTTCCGGGGGTAGACCGGAAAGTTCTTTGGGAAATACATCAGGAAACTCATTAACAACAGAAATATCATTCAAACCTGACGTATTCTAGTTTAGATCAGTGACATGGGCTAAGAACGCTTGACATTCGTTTTTCAATAAACGAATAGCTTTATAACTTGAAATAACATTGATTGATTTTAATGGTTTGGTTGTTTGAATTAGCACAATAGGTTGGTTAGGAATATGAAAACTAACAACCTTACGAAAACTAATCAATTTTGGCATGATAAGTGGTCAACCAGTTAATTCCTAAAATCATATCAAATGCAAGTATTTTCAAAGATATAAGATCAACAGGTAGGGTGAGGGTACCAATTTGAATCGAGCAAGATTTGTAAATTATAGATGTAACAAAGGTTTCTTCCAACGGAGTTTCAACAGATAAGTCAAAGTCTAATTTATCAGAAGTCAAGTTCAAACGTTGAGCACAAGCAGGTGAAATAAAAGAATAGGTAGCACCGGTATCTAATAAGGTATAGACTTCGCAAGAGTTTATGATTAGCTTACCCGTAATAACCTCATTCGGGTTCCTCGCTTGTTGGGCAGTTACGACAAAAGCTCTTCTACGAACCACTGACTTTGACTTGTCAGGGATAGCCTTTGGAGTCACCATCCCTGCTGGACTTGGTTTCACTATAAGACACACTTGAGCTATGTGCCCTTCCTTTCCACAGTTATAACACACCTTGGATTGTTGTGTGCAGTTAGGGGCTGATGTGTCCCTCTTACCCGCATTTATAGCATACGACCGACGATCGTTCTCCTCCCTTAGAAACAGTTGATGTTGGTGCTGCTTTCGATGCTTTCACGTTCTCATTATTGTACCTTCTCTTCTTGAAATCTCCCCTGACTCACGTTTTCTATTATCATGGCCACGATTACCACCGGAGTGTTTACCACTTCTGTCATGATACTTTCTTCCCTGCTTGTTGTTATTGTTCCGATGACTGCCGCCACCGGTACGACCTTAGTTGTTGTCCCTTAGTTGAACATAATCATTATCTCGTTATAATAACTGGGCCCTGTCCACTACATCCGAATATAGAGAAAATTTGTGAGAAATGAGGTATTGACGAATTTTTGGTTTCAAACCTCTCAGAAACATCTGCTTCAGACGTTCCTCATTCTCCACCAAATGAGGTGCAAACCGGGATAACTCCGCGAACTTAGCCTCGTACTGGGACAAAGTCATGTTGTTCTGTTCCAGTCTGATAAATTCTACCTCCTTCATATGACGAATACTTTCTAGAAAGTACTTGTCATTGAACAGTTTCTGGAACTCTTCCCAAGACATCTTGAGTGCGGCAGGCTGGGTACGCTTCACAGATTCCCACCAATAATCTGCCTCTCCACGGAATATAAACGTGGCGAATGGAACCTTCTGTTCCTCCGTGCATCCCAAGACATCAAATATTTTGATAATTTGCTTAATCCAATTTTCTGCCTTGATTGGATCTGGCTTTCCCTGAAACTGTGGTGGTCCTAACTCTTTAAACTGCTTGGCAGTGACAAGTCGCGAGTTGTTATTTCCACCTGTATTATGAACACGAGTCTCCCTCGTCTGGTTTTGCATGAACTGCAAAAAGCTTCTAAACATCCCATCGTTCATCGTTTGATCGGTGGTGTCGTTTCCAGAAGGAATATTGCTTTCTTATTGCACGTTCTCCTGGTTGGTGATTAAAGGTCGCGAGTTGTTATTTCCACCTGTATTATGAACACGAGTCTCCCTCGTCTGGTTTTGCATGAACTGTAAAAAGCTTCTAAACATCCCATCGTTCATCGTTTGATCGGTGGTGTCGTTTCCAGAAGGAATATTGCCTTCTTATTGCACGTTTTCCTGGTTGGTGATTAAAGGTGTCTCAACGGTCTCATTCACTCCATTGTTTAGATTTTTAGCTGCCATTCTCAAATACTGCCACAAAACAAGGGTTAATCAAATAAATTAACATATCACATATTAATCCTATGTTCCAAACGACCAATTAAATACCAAATAAGCTTAGGTAGGACACACACTAGCGAAGGATTTTACTCGTCTCTCCCCTACTAGTTCTATTTCCAGATCTCCGCCAGAGATCATATCCCTAAGCTCTGATACCAACTGTGATGCCCCCAGAATTGGTACAATAAACCCAACCTATTCTGAGTCACCAAATACACTCAACAAAATCTAAATACAATCTTTTATATCAAACGATCGTGCAAAATACGGCCACACAACTGTGAGTGTCAATACAGACATGTAGAAAATATAAACATTCAAACTAAGTCCTCATTACATTTATTATCACACTATTTTACAAAAAAAAATAAGTGAGGACTTCTAAAACTCTAACTCAGACCATTACTCCATTCCCTGACTAGTACCCACGATATTCTCATTTCCTGAAGAGAACAATGGAACAAAAGGGTAAGCCCAACTAGCCCAGTAAAGAATATTATGACTAAGATAATGGAAAATAAATTATCATTAGTCTTCAACAAATCAGATAAAATATTATGGACAACAAGTTTTAGATCAACAATTGCAGCGAAAATAACAATTCATTAGAAGAGTTAAGTAGAGAATGAAGTCTATTATCTTCTATGATTTAAAAGTCCATCATCAATACTTTATCCCTGTAACATCAATTGATATACATCTCAAACCAAATATTCATCTTTGCACTACGGGCCAAAGATATTCATTTGTATCACCAGTTGGTCATGTTCATCTCAACACCTGTCCATCTTTGCACTACGGGCCAAAGATATTCATCAGGTAATCATTCATCTTTGCACTATAGGCCAAAGATATTCATCAAGTAATCATTTATCTTTGCACTACAGGCCAAATATATTCAGTTATATCACCATTTAGGACTGAGGATGATGAAAAATATTTTAAAGAAAGAATCCAGTGAGATAAAGGACAAAGATTAGAGATTCGTAATTTAGTTTATCCAAGTTCAAGAATACTCCATAATAATTAATTGTGGAGCAAAATTCAAGAATAAAATTCAAAACTTGAATCCAATCAGAGATAATTTGGAAAGAAATTTTTTTTTTACCGTGAATTGTACCGTGTGAATAGTAACTCGACATGAAAAGATAAAAAATTTCACAAGAAAGTTCAGACCAATATTCCAGTGAAATGATATTAGATGAAGCGTAAACCTCAAGGAATTTCTGATCATTTCAGGAATTATAGAAGCAATACTTACCGTAGTAAATTTAAAGTTAGGAATCTGAAATGAAACGATATATGAAACTGCAATTGGATTTTCACCCGTCAGGCAGTAGTCCGCTCAGACATTATTTTCACAATTTAATAACAACTGAATACGAAGGGTTATTCACCAGGTATGCGGTAGTCCGCATAGACAGGTTATTCCCACACAATAATAAAGAATGGAATAACAACAGGATTTCACCATGCATGCGGTAGTCCGCGTAGACAGGTTATTCCAACAGAATAATAAGGAATGGAATAACAACCAAAGTCACAAAAGAGGTCATCATTAGTTTCATCAAAAATAATATCGTCTGTAGATATGGACAACCAGAGGTGATCGTATCCGACAACGCCAAAAACCTGAATAATCAAATGATGATGGATATGTGCAGTAAGTTCCACATCAGACATCTCAATTTTGTCATCTATTGGCCCAAGATAAACGGTGTTGTCAAAGCGGCCAACAAAAACATCAAGAAGATCATGCAGAAAATGTTCGCCAATCACAAGGACTTGCCTGACCTGCTGCCTCTCACCCTGTTAGCCTACAGGATGTCAATGCGCACCTCTACTGGGCTACCCCCTATTCATTGGTCTATGACATAGAGGTAGTCCTTCCCATAGAAGTAGAGATGGAATCTTTGTGAGTGTTGATCGATGCTCAAATCGATGAAGATCAATGGTTGCAAGACCGGTATCATCAGCTGTCTCTGATAGATGAAAAGAGGGCTATGACCATTTTCCACGGATAGTTATACCAGCAAAGGATTGCTAGATCCTACAACAAGAAGGTCTGAATCCGGTAATTCAAAGAAAATAACTTGGTGCTGAAGAAAATCCTGGCTAATCAGGATGAAGCCAAAGGAAAATTTGCCCCTAACTGGGAAGGCCCTTTCATTATCAAAGAAGTTTTGACTGGAGGCGCTCTCAAAGTGCAAGAGATGGATGGGAATGAATTTCCCCAACTCATCAATTCAGATACCGTGAAAAGTTACTACGTCTGAAGCACATGCATACCCTCATCCGGGTCCTACAAATCAAATCAGGTTCGGTTTTTCACCAGAAAGTCGGAACTACGAATGATCTGATCTCCCTCCACCCAGAAGTACGTAGGCAGCCATTCCTGGTGCGGTCAAACTAAACAAAAAATTCAAAAATTCAAAAATCTAAACATCAAATCATCCCGACACTAGTCGAAACTACGAATGACCTGATCTCCCTCCACCCGGGAGTACGTAGGCAGCCATTCTTGGTGCGGTCAAACTAAACAAAAAATTAAAAAATTAAAAAATCTAAACATCAAATCATCCCGACACTAGCCGGAACTACGAATGACCTGATCTCCCTCCACCCGGGAGTACGTAGGCAGCCATTCCTGGTGCGGTCAAACTAAACAAAAAATTCAAAAATCTAAACATCAAATCATCCCGGCACTAGCCGGAACTATGAATGACCTGATCTCCCTCAACCCGGGAGTATGTAAGCAGCCATCTACGGCGCGGTCTGACCTTCAAGAAAAATAAAAAAAATAAAAGACCAGTTCCAAGACACCAAAGGGTTGTGCACAATACATGGTACGACGGGATGATCCCCCTAAGTACGAGTTAAAGGTCCATAGTCTCAATGACTGTTAAAGGTTTTAAATAGAAATATTTATAACCTAGGACATAGTTCAAGGTCGTATGACCCTCAGATAAACTCTATATTCAAACTTTAGAAATGATGAAAGAATTATTATTCAATTATTTATTCTTGATGAAAGTAAAGTTATTCAAACCCTTTTTAAAGTTGTTCGGTTAATTCATATCACTGTTGTATTTCAAGTGAGCTTTTGTTTGCTCATTCTTGCATATTTTATAACCCCTTGCAGTTAAGGCCGAGAATGTTGACGTACCGTCAACAAGTAAAGGAAAAGGAAAGATGAGCAAGTGAAGACTTGTTGTCTTCAATTTTGTTTGTAATAAGACTTGGTTGATGATGTTTTATTTCCGCATTTATTTTGATTGATGTTAAGGTTTAGATAACCCTTGGATTTTATTTTGGACAAGTTGTAATCCTTTTTCAAGGAAGATTCTTATTTAAGTTTTGATGGAGGTTGTAATTACTTTGCAAATCTTTATTATTGGTTAGATGTATGCTATATTTAGAAAGTGAACACCAAATCTTGTGGAAACTAAGTACCCGGATTTGGAAGTGTCACAGGTTAGTATCAAAGCTATAGGTTATGAACCTTAGGTGGGGGGGGGGGGAAACCTTAGGTAGTAGCCTTATCGAAAGATAGTGGTGATAGGTAAAGATAATAAAATACATTATGTGCTATATGTTTACGTTTAAGTATTTGAAGAGTGACGACTCGATATCACATAATAATAAACTTTAAAATTCTTTTGTTAGGATGACGAACGTTGGAGAGTCAAGTCAGGCTAGAGAGGATATACCTCAGGTACCTAGAGAGGAGGAGCCCCGAGACATCCATGTTGTTTGAGAGAAGTTAGTTAGGAGAGAGCCATCTCTAGTGATCACCGTAGCTGGTCGGGAGCATGAGCTGACACCTATTCCAGAGGAAGAGGACAAGGAAGAGTCAGAAGAGGAGGAAAAGGAGGAAGAGGATCCCGAAGAGGAATTCCCACCTCACTCTGTTAGTGCTAAAATGTACGAGGAGGTTCACGACCGTAACGTGGAGCTTCTGGAATTGTTGGACGAGAGTCGGACTACTATACAGCAGCGGGATGAGACTATCGAGGAGATGGATAGTGAGCTAGGAGAAGTGCAGTGGAGGCTAATCCACGTAGAGAATAATAGAGACGAGGCACGAGCCGAGCTAGCAAAGCTAAAGTAAGACATCCAGGAAGAGTCAACAAAGCGTGCCATAGCTGAGGAAACAAACTTGAGGGCTACTTAACGAGCCGATCGAGCTGAAGACGAGGCTGAAGCCAAATGGGCCAAGCTAAGGGAAATAGAATACGCATTTCATACGGCCATAGATAGGGCCCAGGACCGTGTCTTCTATTACCCAACTCAGTTCCAAGGTTTACCATGGTATGTGGTGGACTGAAGGACAGCGTTTCGGGTGATGGAGGAAGAACGCAGAGAGGCTATGCGACGTCTTAATATACTTAGACATTAGAGCTTTTAAATTATTTGTTTCTTTTTGTAATAAATAAATGTAAATCCCATAATTTGAGATAATAATGGGATAAAGTGATGATGTATTTTTCTATTGAAACTTGAGCCCTGAGAAATTAGACTTTTATTTATCTATTGAAACTCCGTTGGGAGAAACCTCGTTACATCCACAGTTTACAAATATTGTTTGATTCAAATAAGCACCCTCACATTACTTGTTGATCTCATCTCTTTGAAAATACTTGCATTTGATGTGATTTTAGGAATCGATTGGTTAACCACTCATCATGCTAAAATTGATTGTTTTCATAAGGTTATTATCTTTCATATTCCTAACCAACATATTATGCAATTCAAGCAACCAAACCACTAAAATCAATTACTGTTAATAAATTGATTAACAGTGATTTAAACAAGAATACGCCAGATTTAAACAAGAATATGTCAGATTTGAATGATATTTCTATTATTAATAAATTCCCTGATGTATTTCCCGAATAACTTCCTAGCCTACCCCAAAACGTGAAGTTAAATTTTTTATTGAGCTTAAACCCGGTACAAAACCCATTTCCAAAACCCCATATCGAATGGCTCCTATTGAACTTCAGGAGTAAAAGGTCCAACTACAAGAGTTGTTAGACATCGGCTTTATACGTTCTAGTACATCGCCATGGGGTGCTCCTGTTTTATTTATAAAGAAGAAAGACGGGGGAGTATATGACTTGGATTGACTATCGGGAGTTGAACCATGTCGCTATCAAGAATAGGTATCCATTACCTTGCATTGATGACTTGTTTGACCAGCTGCAAGGTGCTAAATTCTTCTTAAAGATCGATCTTCGTTTTGAATATCATCAGTTAAAGATTAATACCGATGACATTCCAAAGACAGCTTTCAGAACTCGAAACGGGCATTATGAATTCTTAGTTATGTCTTTTGGATTGACTAATTCTCCTGCTTCCTTCATTGATATGATGAACCGGATATTCAAGGAATATTTGGATCATTTTGTGGTTGTCTTTATTGATGACATCCTCATTTACTCCAAAAGTTGTGAAGATCATGAGCAACACTTGAGGCTGATACTCCAAAAGCTTCGTGAAAATAAGTTATATGCCAAGTTGAAGAAAGTAGAGTTCTGGCTTGAGAAAGTAGCATTCCTTGGGCACGTGGTATCGAAATATGGAATATTAGTTGACTCGGCAAAGATTGAAGCAATACAAAGTTAAGAGAAACCTAAGTCTATAACTGAAATACGCAGCTTTTTGGTCTTAGCTGGTTATTATCGAAGATTCGTGGAAGGATTTTCTCGAATCGCTACTCCATTAACTCAGCTGACTCGAAAAGATACAAAATTCGTATGGAACGAGGAATGTGAGAAGAGCTTCCAAAAGCTCAAGAGGAAACTCGTTTCAGCACCTGTTCTAATAATACCATCTGGTTCAGAGATATTTGTCATCTACAGCGATGCATTAGACAAAGGGTTAGGATGTGTTCTCATGCAACATGGGAAAGTCATAGCATATGCCTCACGACAACTCAAGGAATTTGAGCGAAATTATCCTACTCATGATCTAGAGTTGGTAGTTGTCATTTTCGCGTTAAAGATCTGAAAACACTACCTATATGAGGAGAAAGTGGAGATCTAGACGGATCATAAGAGCCTTAAATATTTCTTCACTCAAAAGAAACTCAACATGCAGCAACGACGTTGGCTTGAGTTGTTGAAAGACTACGACCATACCATCCAATACCATCTTGGAAAAGCAAACTTGATAGCGAACACGTTGAGTAGAAGATCATATACGGGAACGAGTGCGATGCAGTCAACACAAAGACCCATTTTGTATGACTTACAAAGGATGGAGATAGAATTAAAGACTCTAGGGACCCACGTGAAGATGGCAAATATACGCGTAGAACCAGCTTTAATTGATAAAGTTAAAGCTTCTCAAGCTACAGACCCAGATCTGATGAGCATAAAAAAGATGGTGCAAGAAGGTGCTATTCCAGAAGCAAGAATCGACGAAGAGGGAATACTTCGAGTCAACTCCAGACTTTTTGTTCCTAACTACTCTGATTTGAAGCATAAAATCATAATGGAAGCACACAACACACTGTTTGTAATCCATCTTGGAAGTACCAAAATGTATTGTAATCTTCGACATACATTTTGGTGAAGCAATATGAAGAGAGAGATCGCGGAGTTTATCTCGAGGTGTTTAACGTGTCAACATGTCAAGGCAGAGCATCAAATGCCAAAAGGTCCATTGCAACCACTTCAAATTCCAGAATGGAAGTGGGAGCACATTAACATGGATTTCGTTACAGGTCTTCCTAAAGTTTCTCAAGGCGTAGATGCAATTTGGGTCATTGTCGATAGATTAACCAAGTCTGCTCATTTCTTGCCTATACGAGAAAATTATTCACTTGAACGTCTTGCTCGTATGTATATAAATGAGATTCTAAGACTGCATGGTATGCCAGTATCCATAGTTTTAGATTGAGACCCAAGATTCACTTCATGATTTTGGGTCAGCTTGCAAAAAGCTATGAGCATTGATTTACGATTTAGTTCTGCATATCATCCTCAAACGGACAGGCAATCGAAAAGGACTATTCAAACTCTTGAAGATCTATTGAGACTCTACGTTCTAGACTTCAAAGGAAGTTGGGACAAATACTTACCATTGGTGGAATTCTCATATAACAACAGTCATCAGGCAAGTATAAACATGGCTCCATTAGAGGCGTTGTATGGACAAAAGTGTCGTTCTTCAGTATGATGGGACGAGGTGGGTGAAGCAACATTGTTGGGATCGGAGTTAGTACGTATGACTACAGAAAAGATTCAAAGGATCTGGCAATGTATACATACAGCACAAGATCGACAAAAGAGTTATGCTGATCTTCATCGAAGGGACGTGGAATTGAATGTAGGAGACCATGTATTATTACATGTTTCTCCATTGAAATGAGTTACGAGATTCAAAATGAGTGGAAAGCTCAACCCATGATTTATTGGTACATTTGAAATCCTCGATCGAGTAGGAACTGTGGCCTATAGACTCGCCTTACCGCCAAATATGTCTCGTGTTCATAACGTTTTTCACATATCCATACTACGTAAATATGTGAAAGACCCAAACCACATTGTTGAATTAGATCCAGACGAGATAGCCGAAGATTTAACGTATGAGGAGGTACCTGTCAAGATCTTGGATAAGAAGGAACATATTCTACGCTCAAAGGTTATTCCTCAAGTTAAAGTTTTATGGAGAAACCATCATATTGAGGAAATGACCTGGGAGTTAGAATCTGAAATTAAAACAAGGTATCCTCACCTCTTCGAAATACCATGTACGTATGTCAATTTCGAGGACGAAATTTCATAAGGAGGAGAGGTTGTAAGACCCCAACTTTTTATGAATAAGATTTAATTTCTTCTATATATTATTTTAAATAGTAAGGTGTGGATTTGATAAATGTTATAGTTAGGGGTGATATGCGCAAAATTTTCAAAGTAAGCAAGTTGTCATAAAATATTCGAGGAATATTCGTTTGGCCGGAGAATATTCTTTTTGTCGGGGAATATTGGTACGACGGCGCAATCATTGATGGCCTCCATAACAGAATAACTGTCAGATGAAGAAAACGACAAAAATAAGTTTTCTAAAAATTGACGGCGGAACTTTTACCGTTAACTGTTGAAATACTCAGTGATAAAAGTACAGTAATACGCGTTGTTGCATAGTAGCACACGGTATTGCACAGTATCTCTGATTATTAATTCTTACGTAAGAAGTCTCTCAGTATTTCATTCAATAATTGATACAGTGATAATTGCATAGTATTTTATATTATCAAATCAATAATTGCCACAACACAGTAACTCGTATTAATGAAATGATATTATTAGATAGAATTATTGGCAATGTCTAGAAAATTCTGTCAAGGAAATAAGTAAGGTTATATAATTGCACGCCGATAAGGATAAATCCTTATCAGAAAGCCCCCTATTTCCTGGAAACGATCTGCTTGTCACTATTGTGAGCTTATAATATTAATTGTGAGTAATTGTTATGTGGTGGATATTTGTCCAATTTTTGTTACAAATGGAGGAATTTAGCATGAGATATTTGTTGAAAGTTTGGCATATTTTTCTGTGGAATTATAAATATCTCCTCCGATAAAATATTAATTCAAATATATTATTATAATATTATATTATAATAGTATAATTTTTTTAAATATAATATTATAATATTATATTAACTTTGTCAGATTGTTAAGTTTTTTCAAAACTTCATGTGCACTTCTCTTTTCCCTAATGGGAGGAATACTTCCTGCAAAATCCTTTTATTTCCAAATTGTGGGCCCTCATCAACCAATAAGAAGTTAGGCAAGTAAGGCTGGTTAGGCAAAGAAAGAAAGGAAAAAAAAGTACAGTTAGGGGGAGAAAGAAAGAAAAAGTTAGGCAACTCATTTTATTTTTCTTCCGAGGTTGCACTATAAAATGGGGGTTAGCCCTTCATCCTAACACAACAAAAACATAAGTGTTTTTACTATTATATTGTGAGTATTTCTTTTGAGTATAAGAATATTTTGGGTGTAGTTTATAGTGCAAGATTTTCTCAGAATAACATACGGTATACCAGTCAAATCTAGTTTTCTACTGAGGTAAAAGGTATTATTTTCTTTCAATATTCGTAAAGGATATTATTTTCTTTCATACTCCATATTATAAAAGTGATATTATTTCATTTCATATTCTTAAATTTAAACTTACTATGGTAAGTATTGCTTCTATAATTCCTGAAATTATTAGAAATTCCTTAAGGTTTGCGCTTCATCTAATATCATTTCACTGGATTATTGGTCTGAACTTTCTTATCAAATGTTACTATTTTCATGTCGGGGTACTATTCATACGAGGTACTATTTATGGGATACTATTCATGATAAAAATTAATTTCTTTTCCATCCAAATTATTTTTGATATATGAATATCATTCTTGAAATTTACTCAACAATTGATTATTATGTTGACAATATGAACATTCTTGAACTTGGATAAATTAAATTACAAATCTCTAATATTTATCCTTGACCTCACTTGATTCGTTCTTTATATCATTTTTATCATCCCAGTCTTAAATTGTGGTGAAAGTTATCTTTAGCCCGTAGTACAAAGATGAACTGTTGATTGATGAATATCTTTGACCCGTAGTGCAAAGATAAATGGTTGATTGATAAATACCTTTGGCCCGCAGTGCAAATATGGACAGGTGTTTGGCATGATCATGACCACTAGTGATACAAATGAATATATTTGACCCGTAGTGCAAAGATAACTTATTGATGTGAAATATTTATTGATTGATGTTATCGTGAATATTTATTGATTGATGATGGACTTTTAAATCATAGAAGATCGAAAACATCTTGCTCTAATTGACTCTTCTAATGGATTGATATTTTCGCTGCAATTGTTGATCTAAAACTTGTTGTCCATTATATTTTACCTGAGTTGTTATTGTTAAAGGCTAAAGATAATTTATTCTTCATTATCTTAGTTGAGCTCACCCTTTTCTTTCGTTGTTCTCTTCAGGAAATGAGAAAATAGCTAGGACTAGCCGGGGAATGGAGTGATGGTCCGAGATAGTGCTATTGCAGTCCTCATTATTTTGTAAAATAATGTGATAATAATTATAATGAAGAGTTAATTTGAGCGTTGATATTTTCGTATTATATACGATATAATATCTTTATTGAAGCTCACAGTTTGTGTGGTCGTATTTTGCACGATAATTTGATATAAAAAGATTTGTATTTGGATTCTGTATCATGTATTTAGCGACTCATAATGGGTTGTGTGGACCTATTTTGGTGGCGTCACAATAATTATTTAGCAACCGCGTGACCGTATATCCATGTCTAGAGGAAACGGGATGCTTGGCTACTCTCATACAAGGATTTACTAATGACTCCTTTGTTCAGCGATGTCTAGAATCGATATGCAATTTATTTCGATATACTCATTATGCAGGCTATTTAAATGATATCATGTGAGCCTAGGAACCACAGGGTCGATGATTCAATCAATGGATCTAGATCTGGTTCCAATGATGGACTTGTTTAAGTTGTATAGTCAGCTTGCAAACCATTGTATATGTAAACCTAGGGCCTTAATGTTAGGTTTGTAAGGTCAAAGTAGTGGAAGCATGGTAAAAATGAATTTAAAATTTTTACAAACCTTGTACCCGGATCATCCTTTATACGTAATTATTAATTAAACTAAAGAGAAAGAATTATCAAATCATACCCTTGTAGAACTAAGCTTCCACGGGTACAAGTTCAACTCCAAATCCTTCTTGATCTCCTTGAGTTCTCCGAATTTGATTCCTTCCTTTGATCAAAGTTAGCCACCCAGGTGTTTGGCCTCTAGAGATGATCCACCAAGGAAGAAGAGATATTCAAAAAGGTGGGTGTTTGGCTAAATCCTAATTCTATCTCTATAGAATGTGTATACTCTCCTAACTATTGGAATAATGTAATGTCTAACCTTGTTCCATAATAAGACTTTCTTATTTATAGATTTAGGCAACCCTCCTAAACCATTTAGGAATAGGGTTTCATATTAATTAATTAAACCTTTTAATTAATTAGGCTTTGTGACACCCCCAAATCTGGGTACTTCAATTTCCACGGAATTTGGTGGTCATTGTACAAATATCATATATATATCTACCCATAATAAATGCAAACCATGAAATAGATAGAAAAAAATTCATCATCTCCCCTTATGAGGTTACAACATCTGAATAATACATAAATAAATCCCCAGGTTATACTTAACCTTAAATCTCAAATGCAGAAACGTAAACAAATAAGTGTTAATCATTACACATAAGTCTTAAACATAAACATTCTCAATTTAAATAACAAGTCTTCAGCACTTGTTAACTTTTCCCTTACCTTTGCTAGTGGAAGACTCGTCAACTCTTTCGTTCTTAACTGCAATGTTATTATGCAAGAGTGAGCACAATTACCCACAAGTATAACAATATAACAATATAATAAAATGCGAGTGAATCAAAGACTTCTAAATAAAGGAAACTCAGCTTTTGAATCAAGAATGAATAACAAGAATTAAAAGAACATCTGAGGGTCATAAAACCTTGAGCTATGTCCTAGGTTGTCAAGTATTTATACTTTAAACCATTACCAGTCATAAGACTATATGGACTTTACTTCTCGTACTTAGGGGGATCGGCCCTTAGTACCATACTGTGCACAATATCTCAACGCTAAAGCGTAAATAATCCCCCTTAAAGGGTTGCTCATCTTAGTTTGACATCAGAGTTCGCACCAAAGGAAGTTTGGTTTGGATAATCCCACTAACAGTTCTAGAATTTAGAACGTTCATTAACTATGGACTAGTCGAATCAATAAGGGTTCGCTAGCCTTACAAGGTTCAACAATAAACGATATTCAAATCGAATAATAATTTCTCAAGAGTATATAACCGAATAAGTATTGTATAACTGGAATCATGTTTTAAAAGTATTATAACATCTCATATGGAATCTCAACTTGAATAATCAAGGATAAGAACTTGCATCATGATAGTATTTCAAGAATAGAATACTTGCTTAATAAAAGTAAAGTTTGAGTTTAGAAACTTGCTTAACATAAGAATAAGGAATAGAACACTTATTCAACTTAAAGAGTATAGATAAGAAAACTGGCTTAACGATAATAAGTTAAGGATAGAACACTTGCCTCGTGCACAAGCTACAAATATAGTTACAATTCAATTCCTCAATGTCCTACACATTACCTTACGTATATGACATTGATTAGTTTTCATAGCTATTATGTTTAACTATTGAACTTCTCACATAAGTTCAACTTACTAACTTGGTTCATAGTGATAACTCGTTGAATAACCACATAACATGAATATGAACTCACAACATGCATATCACACATGTATAATCCTTTAAACAATCATAATCAAGTCTAACAACCACAATATCCAAGTTCACACTTAGTTTGTTAACATGAAACTTCACATTTTATTATACATGTCGACAACTTAGCTTTTTAACATGAAACTTTAAATTATATTATACATGCCAATAGCATGTTATACTATTATTTCATACACCTAACATGTCGTTAGGTTTATTATATTAAGTTAGTATATCATGTTAGGGCTTAAAACACACAAACAAAGCAAAAATTTCATTTTTCTCTGCACTACACCTGCTGGGGCGGGTGTTATGCCCTCTAGGGCGGGCCTATGCTCGGTAGGGTACCTGCTGGGGCAGGTCTTGAACTCGCTGGGGCGGGTGGCTTTGGCCAGTTCAGCCCCAATTCGCGATTTTGATAGTTTAAGCCAAATAAATCCAATTTAAACTAACACAGTGATTCCCATGAAGTATAAACTTCATAGAAAAATCACACAATGATTCTAACATGTTTTTAATACCTTAGATCATGTAATTACTCAAATCAAATCACATAAATTCACTGTTCTTGGTATTTTATAAAGATTTGAAAGAAAACACAAAATTCAACGTCACGGATTTGTTATAACTCTGAATCTGTCAGTTTAAAGTTTGTTTTGTTCGTTTAAACATACATGATCATAATCAAGTATCAATTTTAAGTTAGATTAAATTAAATATACTAAGCTATTTAATTTATTCTATCACCATAGATTAAATTAAATATACTTAACTTATTATTATGATTATGCCATTAGCTTCTTTAATAAATATTCTTCCTTTTATGGTGTGACCCTTTAGGTTCTCCATATTAAACCGGTTGTGAATAAATCAATTAGAACAATTCTAATATTATTTAAATAAATAAATTAAACTAATAATTCATTTAAATATATATCATTTATTCTACAATAAGGGTAAGCCCCCTTAGCGATCAACGACTTTCCAGATAATATAGATTTCAACATCAATCATAAAAGAACTTGTGAGTAAATAGTTATCGTATAATTCATTCCTTTCACCATACAATGTCCTAATTAAATATAAGATATGGATTTACTATCAAGTCTTATTTTATTTATTTATATGTATTTTGATTATAAAATGCACAACTCCAAATAATGCAAATTAGAAACTCCTTTCTAATTTTATTCTACCTTGGCCAAGGACTACTGGGTTGTCATTTATTGAATCACATAAGACATTCTCTTCTTTTACTAGAAGTGGTAGATTCTTTATTGATCATTCATTATCTCAATGTATAAATCATTATACTCAATCATACCCTTTGATATACACTTAGGGTCTTAAGGGATATGTCAAAGTATAACTCATCATACACAAGATACTGTGACGATCTCAAGTCTAAGGATTATTTATACTACTATCGCTTAAGGAATTCCTATTGATAGACAAGTAAAACTCCATTAGGTATTCCTTATCGAGCCCCATTTAGTAAACTTATTCTCCAATAAGCACCTATATACTCTCTTTAGTGTCTCCACACAAATGATTATGAAATCAATCATCCCCATCTAATGAGCAACTCAACGTATGTACCAATCTATCCAGATTCACTAATCCCCTTTTTAGTAATCCAACGATTGTGAAATATTTTAATTTTAAGCTATATAAGAATTTCGATCTCATTAGCATGATCATCATCATGATTCTAAAGCATTGCTTAAAAGTATGGGTTTATCACATATTATAAAAACAGCACCATATAGATAAATAAATGTCTTTAATTGGATAACACTTTTATTAATAAATGAATAAAATTGTTATAAAGTAAATAATCTATCATCAAACATGATTGGCTAGTATGCATATTACTTTCAATCTCCCACTTGCACTAAAGCCAATTGCCATGGTATCTCATACCCATCTTCTCTAAGTAACGATCAAACTGTTGTTGTGTTAAAGCTTTAGAAAATGGATCTTCAATGTTGTATTAAGAGTCAACATGCTCCATGGTGACATCTCCTTTTTCAATGATTTATCTAATCAAATTAAATCGTCGCAACACGTGTTTGGATTTTTGATGAGACCTAGGTTCCTTAGCCTGTGCAACAACTCCGGTGTTGTCACAGAATAAAGGTACTACTCCTCTAATGCTAGGAACCACACTAAGTTTAGTTATGAACTTCTTCATACAAACAGCTTCCTTTGTAGCTTAACTTACTGCTATGTACATTGCCTCTGTCACTGAATTAGCAACTGTTTGCTGCTTGGAACTCTTCCAACTCACTGCGCCACCGTTTAAGGTAAGCACATACCCCAAAATGAATTTACTATCTTCTTGATCTATTTGAAAGCTTGAGTCTGTGTAGCCCTCTAGTTCTAATTCAAACATACCGTAGATAAGAAATACATCCTTAGTTCTTCTTAAGTACTTAAGGATATTTTTCACTGTCTTCCAGTGTTCTTCTCCAGGAGTTGACTGATATATATACTCGTCACACTAAGTTCATGAGTGACATCAGGTCTCGTATATATCATACCATACATGATAGATCCTATTGCTGAAGAATAAAGAATCTTACTCATAAAGCTTCTCTCCTCATATGTCTTTGGGGCCTGTTTCTTGGAGACATGTAGTCCATGGCATCATCGGCATTACACCTCTCTTGGAATCTTCCATGGTAAACATCTTTAGCATTATTTCAATGTATGTTCCTTGGGATAAGCCAAGCATCCTTTTAGATCTATCTCTATAGAACTTTATCCCCAAAATATAGGATGTTTTTCCCAAGTCCTTCATGGAAAATTATTTAGATAACCAGATTTTAATCGACTGTAGCATAGGAATATCATTCCCTATCAGTAATATATCATCAACATATAATACAAGAAATGATACTGCGCTACCAATGACCTTCTTGTACACATATGGTTCATCCTCATTTTTGATAAAATCAAACTCTTTGATCGTCTCATCAAAACGGATGTTCCACCTTCGAGAAGCTTGTTTCAATCCATAAATAGATCGTTGTAGCTTACAGACTTGATTTGTTCTAACTGCTGAAACAGAACCCTCTGGCTATGTTATATACACATCCTCCTCAAGGTTTTAATTGAGGAAGGCCATTTTCATGTCCATCTACCAGATTTCATAGTCATAGTAAGCTACAACTGCAAGAAAAATCCGAATGGACTTGAGCATAGCTACTGGCGAGAAGGCTTCATCATGGTCAACACATTGTCTTTGTTTGAAACCTTTCGCAACCAGTCGAGCCTTATGGGTCTCTACCTTGCCGTCCACTCCAGTCTTTCTTTTAAAGACCCATTTGCACCCAATAGGCTTAATGCCCTCAGGTGATGAAACAAAAGTTCATACTTTGTTCTCATACGTGGAGTCCATCTCGGATTTCATGGCTTCTTGCCATTTCTCTAAGTCTTTACTAATTATAGCATGTTCGTAATTCAATGGATCATTATCATTCATGATGCGTACCTCATTGTCATCCTCTATGATGAATCCATACCTTTCAGGTATCTTCGGTATCCTTCCAGATTTACGAATAAGGTGCTGTACAATAGGTTCTTCTACTTGGTTAGGTACCTGACTTTGATCCATAGTAATTCGTGGTTCTTAAATTTCTTTAAGATATATCTTGCTCCCACTGACCCCTTCGAGGATAAACTCCTTTTCCAAGAAGGCAACATATTTCGCAACAAACACCCTCTGATCAGTTAGATGATAGAAATAATACCCCTGATGTTTCTTTAGGGTATCCCACAAATCTACACTTATCGGATCTAGTCTGCAGCTTATCATTCTCAAACTTTTTGACATAAGTTGGACATCCCCAAGTATTAACATGCTTAAGATTTAGTTTCCTCCCTGTACATATCTCATATTGAGTCTTTAGGACGGATTTGGTAGGTACCTTGTTAAGTAGGTATGCACCCGATTCTAGGGCATAACCCTAGAAGGAAACTGGAAGATCGGTAAAACTCATCATGGAACGAATCATGTCCAACAGTGTTCGATTTCTCCTTTCAGAAACACCATTCAATTGTGGTGTTCCTAGGGGAGTCCATCGTAAGATTATACCATTTTCTTTAAGACAATTGAGAAACTCACCGCTTAAGATCCGATCGAAGAATCTTAATACTCTTGTCAGTTTGTTTCTCTACTTCACTTCTGAATTCTTTGAACTTTTCAAACTGATTAAGATTTGTATTTCATTAAATACACATATCCAAATCTTGAATGATCATCAGTGAATGTCATAAAATAAGAATACCCTCCCCGTGCATTCGTTGTCGTAGGTCCACAAACATCTGTGTGTACCAATGCTAACAACTCTGTAATTCTTTCTCCTTTTCTAGTAAAAAGAGATTTAGTCATCTTACCCATAACACAAGATTCAGAAGTTGGATATGATTCATAATCAAATAGTTGTAAGAGCCCATATTTATACAACTCAGATAATCTTGTTTCATTAATATGCCCGAGTCTACAGTGCCACATAAAAGTATAATTAATATCATCTCTGTTCATTTTCTTAGTTTGTTCAATTTGAAGTATATTTTCATGCAAGTCAAGTACGTAAAGTCCATTCAGTAATTTACCAACTCCACATAAAACACCCTTATTATAAATAGAACAACTATTGTTCTTTATTATAATATTATAACTATCCATATCCAATACATAAATAGAAATAATGTTTCTTATGATTGTTGGAATGAAATAAAAATTATTTAAATTAATGGAGTTGCCCGTAGGCAATGCTAAATAATAAGTCCCTACAGCTAATGCAACAACCTTTACTCCATTTCCAACTCGTAGGACGACTTCATCCTTGTTCAGATGTCCACTTCTGACCAGTCCCTGCACAGTATTACATATGCTGAGAACCAAAGTCGGTATCCAATACCCAAGTAGAAGTTTGACTTTCAAAAAAATTAATTTCAATCATGAACAAACCTTGATTGGAAGTTGAAGCTTCCCCAAGCTTCTTCTCTGCCAGAAACTTCTTGCAGTTCCTCTTCTAGTGACCTGGCTCGTTGCAATGGAAGCACATTCCTTTGCTAGCTGGATAGGGTTTCTTTTGATTCTTCACTTTCGCTCTGCCCTTAACCTTCTTGATTTTCTTCTTTTTAGAAGATACCTTGGGCCTCTTCCTTTTCTTGGAAGAATCATCAACCAGTAAGACTTGGTTCTTGTTGGATGGGAAGTGTCCTTCAACAGTTTTCAACATGTTAAGTAATTCAGGTAAGCTGACATCCGACTTATTCATATGGAAATTCACAACAAATTGTGAGAAGGTATCTGGGAGTGACTGCAAGATCAAATCTTGACTTAACTCCCCATCCATGATGACCCTAAGCTATCTAAGACGTTCAATCAAATTAATTACATTTATGACATGAGTCTCAACAGTAGTGCCCTCGGTTATCCGCGATCAAAAGAGCTCCTTAGATATCTCATATCTAACAGTCCTACTTTACTCACCATAAAACTCTTGGAGGTGCAGCAATACAGTAGGAGCATCTATAGTTTTATGCTGACGCTGAAGCTCGTTACTCATGGATGCGAGCATGATGCATTGAGCCACAGATGCATCATCTTGCCACTTCTTAAAAGTATCAATCTCTTCCTCAGAGGCTTATTCTGCAACATTTGCAGGGACATACGAATTTAGGACATAAAAAATATTTTTTGTAGTGAGAAAAATTCTAAGATTCCTTAACCAGTCCGTGTAATTCGGTCCGGTTAGTTTGTTAGCATCAAGTATGCTATGCAGTGATTGTGAGTGTGACATTTTTCAAATTCTGCATGCGAAATTAAAGAATATTTTAGCAAAAATTCATTTAATTAATTACCAAAATAAATTATGTCTTTATTTTAAATTGGTATCTCCCATTATTTTCTTTAAACTATATTACCCTCATAAAATATAGTTCGGCAAATCTAATTAAAGATTTGTTAGTGAGAATAAGGATCCTATTTCAAATGTATATAACCTTATGGTGACACAAAAAACTATATATAAATAAATAGGTAGACAACTCTTGTCCATTACATCATCATATAACTCATTTTGCCTCTTAGATTAATTTGATCAAGTGGTGACACATTCGAATCAAAATTATCTAAGTTAAGTCCAACCTAGCACTTTCATATATTCAAATAGAAAAATACCATCCTTTTGATGACACAACAAAACAGTATTGATCAATTTCTTTATAAGCATCAAATGTGATAAATCAATATCTTAAATATTTAATACTCGTCTTGTGGTGACACAACAAACTCATATTAAATATTTAATACTCTATTAATTTATCATGCTAGAATGTGACGTTCGATATTCTAAATATCTTTGAACGCTTAGGACTTAATATAAAATCTTTGAGGGGTTTGTTATTAATTGTCTCATTTTATTTAGCGCGCATTCACACACACACACACACACACACACACACACACACACACACACACACACACACACACATATATATATATATATATGTATAATACGAATCCTATTAATTAACATGCAAAGCATGTAGCATAATATATATATATATATATATATAGTATAAGCATGCATACATAATACTATATTTTGCTTGGATTGATTATGGACGTTTATTCTAGTTTGGTTCACTAAAGCCACCAAGTGAACCAAAAGGTCAAACCTAAGAGTGCAAGAATAAAATTTAAACATAACTATTACATTTAAACTCGGGCTCCATACAAACGGGTCTTCAAGCGCTCCTTGCTCCTTGATCTCCAATTCTTCAAGATAATTATAACTAGTCCTATTACAAAAACTATTTAATTTAAATAGAAACCTTGATCAGTAGTCAAGGGGAAGTACATAGGAGGGAGATAGAATTTTACATCAAGAAAAATTAGAGAAGATGAGGTTCGCAGACCCCATTTAATAAAACTCATACATTCAAGCATTCAACTAAAATAAAATCCAATCACATTATCATACAAATCAACATATGCATCAATAAATAAAATATTTAATATATACATTGATATCGATTTAATGGGCAATTCTAGTTTGTTTCGAAATCCAATTCTAATTAAAATAAACATCTTTATTTTAATCCAATTCCAAATCTAACAAACTCCTTTATTAATCTGGAATTATAGAAAAATATATATTTTTAGTTTTAATTAAAATAAACCTTTCATCTAAATTAGAAATCAAAATTAAAAAAAAATAAAAAATTTCTTTTGCTGGTGACCGACGTTGCGTCGCCGCTAATGTACTAGCAAGGGGGCTCTGCGACGCCGGGTCACCAGTCTCCAGACCCGAACTGGCGTTGTGGCGCTTCATAGTTGCCAAGGACCTGGGTCCAGCGCTGCAGCTAAGCCTTGGACAAGCATTGCGGCGCCGCTGGGCAGAACCTATTTTCCTATTTCGCGAATTGTTTAATTTTTCTCCGAAAACATGATTCCTAGCTAAAAACTTTGCCTAATTAAATTGATCCAAACACATGTCAATATATATATCAAATAAAAAACAATTAATAACACACATAATGCTTTGGCTCTGATGTCACTTTTAGGTTTGTAAGATCAAAGTAGCGGAAGCATGGTAAAAATTGTTTTTAAAATTTTTACAAACCATATACCCGGATCATCCTTTATGCATAATTATTAATTAAATGAAAGATAAAGAATTATCGAATCGTACCCTTGTAGAACTAAGTTTCCACGGGTACAAGTTCAACTCCAAGTCCTTCGTGATTTCCTTGAGTTCTACGGGTTTGATTCCTTCCTTTGATCAACTTTAGCGACCCAAGTGTTTGACCTCTAGAGGTGATCCACCAAGGAAGAAGAGATATTCAAGAAGGTGGGAGTTTGGCTAATTCCTAATTTTATCTCTATAGAATGTGTATACTCTCCTAACTATTGGAATAGTATAATGTCTAACCTTGTACCATAATAAGACTTTCTTATTTGTAGATGTAGGAAACCCTCCTAAACCATTTAGGAATAGGGTTTCATATTAATTAAATAAACCTTTTAAATAATTAGGCTTCCCAATCCTATTGGAAATAATTAAACTCTTTTAATTAATTAGCCTCCCAATCTTATTAGGAATATATGAGAGATAGAGTATCGTATTAATTAATTCCCAAACTTATTTAGGATTTAAATAATAATAATAATAATCATACTCTTATTAATTTATATTTAATACTTCCAAATTATTAAATAATAAATATTAAGTTGTTTAATTTATTCTGTCATCATAGATTAAATTAAACATACTTAATTTATTATTACGATTATGCCATTAGCTTATGTAATAAATATTCTTCTTTATATGGTGTGACCCTTTAGGTTCTCCATATTAAATCGATTGTGAATAAATCAATTAGACCAAGTCTAATCTTATTTAAATAAATAAATTAAACTAATAATTCATTTAAATAAACAACATTTATTAAGGGTAAACTCCCTTAGCGATCAACGACTTTCCATATAATATCGATTTTAACATCAATCATAAAAGAACCCGTGAGTAAATAGTCACCGTACAATTCATTCATTCCACCATACAATGTTCTAATTAAATATAAAACATGGATTTACTATCAAGTCTTATTTTATTTAATTATATGTATTCTGATTCTAACATGCACAACTCCCAATAATGCAAATTTGAAACTCTTTTCTAATTTCATTCTGCCTTAGGCCAAGGACTACTAGGTTGTCATTTATCGTATCACATAGGACATTCTCTTCTTTTACTAGAAGTGGTAGATTCTTTATTGATCATTCATTATCTCCATGTATAAATCATTATACCCAATCATACCCTTTGATATACTCTTAGTGTCTTAAGGGATATGTCAAAGTATAATTCATCATACACAAGATACTATGATGATCTCAAGTCTAAGGATTATTTGTACGACTACCACTTAGGAAATTCTATCGATAGGCAAGTAAACCTGCATTAGGTATTCCTTAGCGAGCCACGTTCAGTGAACTTATTCTCTAAAAAGAACCTATATACTCTCTTTAGTGTCTCCACATAAATGATTATGAGATCGATCATTCTCATCCAATGAGCAAGTCAACGTATGTACCAATCTATCCGGATTCACTAATCCTTTTTTTCGTAATCCAACGATTGAGAACTATTTTAGTTTTAAGATATCTCAAAATTTAGATCTCATTAGCATGATCATCATCATGATTCTAAAGCACTGCTTAAAAGTATGGGTTTATCACATATTATAAAAACAGCACCATATAGATAAATAAATGCCTTTAATTAAATAACATCTTTATTAATAAATGAATAAAATTGTTGCAAAGTAAATACTTTATCATCAAACTAGATTGGCTTGTATTCATATTACTTTCACTTAAAACGGTATCTAGATTTAAGGTTCCAATATAGTGAAAAATTATGTATGTGGTGTTCAAACTCACTTAGATGGCTTTCATGCCCACAGAGACCCGACACTTGTAGATAGTTTTATTTATTGTCGAAGATACTTTGCATCTCAAAAAAATCAAATCAAGCCGAATATTGAATAAAATTGGAAGTATCAAAAGGATTCAATTCATATATGAGCGCAAGGGTTTGAAAACAACTTTTAAAAACTCCACTTTATATGCTTGTCTAAAATGAACTTTTTAATAAGTCAAACCCTTCGTATATAGGTCCAACGAGGCACAACACTAAATTCAAAATAGAACGCTCGAGCACATTTATCTGTGTCACACACATACATACATCACATGCATATGGAATGAAAAGTAGCGGTAACCGTGTTTCACGAAAGTCGGGGGGTGCCTAAAACCTTCCCCTCACTTAAGCAAGCCCCCGAACTCTATGAATCTCAGATTCCAGATCAATTAAACAGAGTCATATAGTAAGCCATATTGTAAAATCTTTCTAAAATCCGGTTGAGTTGGTACAACCATTTGAACTCATACCAACTAGCGGCCTTATCTAATTCGGCCCAATCATTAAAATCAATCTTTTTAAATTGTTAACATTGTATGTCGGTCTTTCCAAAAAATCTCACCCTTTAAGAAAGATAAAATCAACATAGCAAAATATAAAGGGTAGAGAACGCAATAGGAAATTTTCCCCGCGTCCACAGTAATCATGAGAGACTTTGGAACCATATCGCCCAGGAACTGGATATCCCTGGTCTGAGACCCCAACAGGAAAAAAAGTCTTTCGAAGTGATTGGGCCATCTGATAGGTGAAATCCCTCATACCCCGCTATAGGAATCTTTAAAACCGATAGAGCCAAAGGCTAAAACCGCTGGGGTGGAGGAAGAAAGGGAAGGCGAATCTTCGTGGTAATACACCTAAAAACACGCTCTCTAAGGTAGAACTCCTAACCTCCATCAAACAAGAAAGGAATTCGACGAGTAGACAGATAATACTCTAGCACTATCGGGAGACCATCGTCAAAACCCTTCGTCAAGTGCTCTGCAGTATAGAGTACTCATACTACATCAGATGCTGATAGTAGCTCTAGCTAAAGGCTTGCATGGGTGAAATCCACTGGAACCGGTACCTCTGACAAGGTAGACTGATACCATCCCCGAGGCTAGGTGTCCAAGCCCAGAACAGTAAGAGGCTGAAGGCAAAGGAGCCTCTCGTAAGCCCAGAATTATCAAACCAAGGAGCATGAAATTAGTTATAAGGAAAGACAAATCAAGATCTAGAGAATCGAAAGTTGGTCAAGATGACTCACCAGACAAAATGGGTAAAATCCAAGCCAAGCATCGGTCACTCCCTCGGAGCGTAGTCGCATCCCATGAAGAAAGAACGCGAATGTAATGGATCCCGAGTCATAGTCTCCAATATGATTTAGTCCCGAACAACCCCTACCAAGCTAAAATGGATAGTGGAGGAGTTGTTCGCAATGAAACAACGCCACATGATGGTCAGGAACAGACGACACAAGATGCGATCCCTCTCCATCCAGTCCTCGAGTAATGGCTCTTGCAGAGTTCCTCGGGCCACACCTATGCTCAAATAGCTTGAACGAATACTACGCTCCTTGAAGGCCCGATCCTGAGGAGAAAACCCAAGAATGGTTCGAACAGTAGTAGGAGTGATGCCAGCCTCCAAAGGCAATCTATCTCCTGTAAACAGTAAACCTATGATATACCGCCAATCCATAGGTGTCATCATAACCTCACAATCCAGTAGACGAAGTGACTGACTCTGATGGAACCATCTCTCGGACAGAGCTCGGAGATATCCGCAAGGGCAGCAATGGGGGGCAATGGTGAAGAAGTCCTAAAAACCCTAAGAATCTACTCGTGTCGTATAGTCAGCATGAAGTGACCAGTACAAGGAGTACACGCTAAACCAGTTACCCCTGGGCTGGGATAACTCTAGAACCTATACGATATTAAGGTTAAAAATAGATTGTTGGCAAGAATGGAGAGCTAAAGCAAATCAATATGAAAACTCTAATACCTCGTTCGCATGAAAATGAGCAGATGGATGTCTGCTCAGGTCGGTACCCAACAAGTCGGGAACAGATACCTGGATACCAAGAAGAAATCTAGGCACCTCAGTAGGCTAAGGCGCAGGGATGTAAACCTCCTCCTCATCTAGGTGGCTCCTATCTACATCAATAGGTCGAATCACTGACTTCGTAAGGCTGCGCACCTGTCGAGAGATCCGCAGAGTGGGAGTATCTGAAGTAGGCCTCTAAAGGTGAACACCGGATGAAGCCCTATGGAAAGTAGAGCTGCTAGGTCTATCTGAATCCATGCCTAGACAATGAGTCCGTAAAATTCAGAATAAGGCAAGGTATGACTCTATTATATTCTATTTAAATCTCAATTTGCGATAACCTAAAGACAATAGACTCTTAGGGATTTAATTTGGGTCTTAGCATTCTGCATGTCCTGCACATACATTATTAAATGTCACGTCATATCTTATCCTAGTATAGCTAAGTATGCACATCAGATCCTGTCATCTAACTCTCAAAAAATTTCTCCAGAGATTCCTCTATAATATGGATTATCCACATGCACATAGGTATGCATTAAACCACCCTATGAGGGTATACAGTCATAACCTATCCATTAGATAGCAATTTAAACATTTTTTCTAATGCATTGACAAAATGTATGTCTATACTAACTTTTAAAATGAAATCTATAGCATCTGTACAGAACATATGATGATATGTAAGCATGCATTACATTATAACATGTTTATCAAGCTATCTATGCATACATGTTCACTACAGTACATTTAATGAAGAAAGTATGGTAAATCACCAGTGAAAACGTGAAAAAGGGAGTGTATACGTTACCTGTAGTGCATAGAATTAACGTACAGTGTCAGAATAAAAAAAATTAAGCCAGAAATGAGTAGATCTGAGAAGAAGGGTCAGATTCTATAGAGAGAATGAAAGAAAACATGAAACAAATGAATGAAAATGAACTTGCCTGGGGATATAAGCCAAATCGCGACCAGCTTCAA
Organism: Panax stipuleanatus; assembly: GCA_020205555.1. NCBI lineage: Eukaryota > Viridiplantae > Streptophyta > Magnoliopsida > Apiales > Araliaceae > Panax > Panax stipuleanatus. Next base: position 52,537,633 of record CM035126.1, on the reverse strand, counting down.
CCATATATGCTCCATTCGTAGGTATACATGTGGCTGCACAAGGTGGGCCCCGCAGGTCCCTGTTTGGTTAATGAAGTTCGAGACACATTTTTTCAAGTCCGAAAAAAGGTATTCACTTAGAAAGGTACCCTTCTGGGTTATTTTTAGGCTTTAAAAACCCTAAAAAACCCTGAAAAATGGGCAAAAACCAAGGTGAACAAAAAATCCTACTATAGAAAGGTAGAAGACCAGAAGGTGTGATCCGAATCACTTTATCGATAATCGATCTTACAATCCTACTATAGAAAGGTGTCGGCTTAACCCCGATGTAGAGTCTACTGGCATTGGCCCTAGTGAATGCGTCGACTTAACGCCGATGTTATGTAATCCATTGGTAACAACCCAACGCAAATTGGCTTGACCCCGATGGTGTAATCTATTGGCAACAACCGAACATAGATCGGCTTGACCTCGATGGTGTAATCCATTTGTAATAACCTAACGCAAATTGACTTGACCTCGATGGTGTAATCTGTTTGAAACAACCAAACGTAGATCGGCTGGACCCCGATGGTGTAATCTGTTGGCAACAACCCAACACAGATCGGCTTGACCCCGATGGTGTAATCGGTTAGCAACAACCCAATGTAGATCGACTTGACCCTGATGGTGTAATCCATTTAAAACAACCTAACACAGATCGACTAGACCCTGATGGTGTAATCTGTTAGCTTCAACCCAACGCAGATCGGCTTGACGACAATGGTGTAATTCGTTGGCAACAACCCAACGCAGATCGATGGTGTAATCAGCTTGTAACAACCCAAAGTAGATCGGCTTGACCCTGATAATCCGTTAGTAATAACCCAATGTGGATCGGCTTGACCCCGATTATGTAATCCGTTGGCGACAACCCCAACCAAGGAGTCAATATTACCCGACGACAATCACATAATCATCATCTCCCAATAGATGGTAGTAACCCTTTTTAAGATCTAAATCATACATATCATTGCATACTTTACACCTGGCATTGCATTATTAGATAAACCTTGTCATATATCTTCGTGTCTAATAATCTTTATCGTTTCCATTCCATTGCATTATATAAACATGACAAAGAGGGGCATCTGTAGACACTTGAAAATTTGCTTTTCTTGGACAAACAGTTCAGGAGAGTAAAAACATAATTTCACTTCAGAGATAACCTTGAGGCAGGGCAGAAGCATCATTTCATCCTAGAGATAACCCCAACGAGAACTCAGAGTGTAATAACGCCCAGACATGATGCAGACAGAACGAGGATCGCAAAGCTGAGGATGTGACACAACAAGTCACTGCAAAAACCATTGGACTGCGAGCCATCCAAGACGAGCCGATTGACAACCCTCGGGAACCAGAAGATACCTTTCAGCTAATTGCATCATCTTCTCGGTACCCGATTCATTCAACCTCGACCTTATGTCGAAGCCTTCCGCAAGGCTTTTTTGGGATTTTTGGGTACGGAGCTCAACTTTTATCGGACTGAGATCAAAGGAACAAACTTTGAGGCAGCATGACCCGTGGGGCCTAACCGTAGGTATAACTGCGGCTACCTTGGATCTCTATATCCAGCAGCTAGCAGCTCATTTGAAAAATAAAAGAAGAGGAAGTTGGAGAGTGCGAGATTCTAGAGAGAGGAACCCTCGGGTTTGACATTTCTTTAACAAATTAAAGTCGTTTGATCTTATATATCATACATATTAAGTGTCTAGAGTGATATAAGTTGATTCTGAGCTAAAAGAAGCTTGTTCACGCATTCCCCAAAATAAAAAACGCTCATTTTGGGTAACTTTCTTTGTAAAAAATGTTTTATATACTATATCCAAGTTATATCTTGTTTAAATCAAGTTAAACTTGTTATTTTATACATATTTTGCGTAATAGTTGGTAGATCTAAAGTTTTAACCGGTTATTTTGTGCATATACAGTTGTAAATCAAGTCTGGAGACTAGATATACCTAGATCTAAGCCGGATCTAGCCCTAGAATGGTTATGGAGCACGAAGCACTAACTTATATGCTAGATCAATTTAGTTACATGGTAGATCTAGAAGTTTTAATGCTTTTTGATTGGTCCTGGTCACTCCGTAGAGCTCTAGATCTATATCTAGAGGCGAGGGGGTCCTAATGGCTCGTAACGAGGATTTCAACCGATGAAATCACCTAATAACGAGTTTAGGATATGTTGTATATACATATTTAAGTTTAATAATGTGAGCCTAGGAATCCAGATGTCGATATCTAATGATCAGATCTTGACTAGATGCCCACGATGGACGTTTTATTTTCAATGTAATGTTTAAATAACGTGAAATCGTTGTTCGTGTAATAATGGATCTTAAAACGAATTCGAGGGGTTCACCCCAAGAAATCGGATTTATGATTCCGTGATAGTGAAAACTTTTGATTAAGGGTTCGGATCTATCGGGATGGCTTTCATGCCCGATGATGACCCGACCCTTTTCAGCGCTCTTGCATACATTATCATCCAAAAATGATTTTCCAATAAAACCAGAAAGAGCTTTTATGAAGAAAAAAAATTATTCCGGGGGGGGGGGTGTAGATCACTTTATCAACACAAAGATAATAAAAAGAAGTATCAAAGGTCCTCGATTACTATTTGGGCGAAGGATTTGAAAACTACGTTTTCCAAAATATCATTTTAATATATGTTTTGTCTAAAAATGAACTTTTCGCTAAAACAAATCCTTCGTACATAGGTGCAAAAGAGAAACATCACTACTTCCAAATAACCCAAAAAATGAGCTTCAGAATAAAGAATAAAATCAAAACACTTATCACATTAAATGTGCGCACACACATACACACACACACACACTTTATGCATAGGAAATTAATATAACGCAGTAACCGTATTTTCACGGAAGTCGTGGGGTGCCTAACACCTTCCCCTCACTTAAGCAAGCCCCCGAACTTTATGAATTTCGTGTTTCCAGACAAATCATACAGAGTCACATATTGGGCCATATTGTGAAAACCTTCAAAATTCGGGTGAGTCGGTACATCCATTTAAAAATCATATTAACTGGAGGCTCTGTCTAATTCGGTCCAATCATCAAAATTAAATCAGCCAAATCAATCTTTTCAAGTTTGCCAACCTTCATGTCGTCTCGTTTTATTAAAAATTCACCATTCAAATAAATCAATCCACATAGCGAAATACAAAGGGTAAAAACAATCAGGAAAGAACGTATCATTATTATAACATTAGTTTTTCCCGGCGTTGACAATAATACTTCGTATTATACTCATATTATTCTTCGTATTATACTTGTATTCTTTGTTTCATAAAGTTTATATTATATTAGTTATATTCTCAAAATCCAACACGTAGGCTAAAACTGCATTTTTCATTTTTGAATTTTATTGGATATTACGTCTTTCCTCAGAATTCTAACATTACGCATTTTTTGGAAACTCAAATATTTCTATAGCAGTTCTTGATGAATAGTATTTTTACGTAAATTTTTCGAAAAAAAATTATTTTTGGTTGGAAATTCATACACTTTAATCCTGTTGCATAGCCAAAATACTAAAATAAAAAATCATTCTAGGTCACAAAACGACCTTCAAACATATAACTTAGAATAATATTCATTAAAACTTTATTTAATCAAATAAGATTCAAAAATCCTAATTACATGCTAAGTCGAATTTCATGAACGTTACAGCAATTGCAAGCAAAACCGAATGGACTTGAGCATAGATACTGGTGAGAAGGTTTCATTATAGTCAACACCTTATCTTTATTCGAAACCTTTTGCAACCAGTTGGACCTTATAGGCCTTTACCTTGCCATCCTCTCCAGTCTTTCTTTTAAAGACCCATTTGCACCAAATAGGCTTAATGCCTTCAGGTGATGACACCAAAGTCCATACTTGGCTTTCATACATGGTATCTATTTTTGATTTCATGGCTTCTAGCCATTTCTCTGAGTCTTTACTACTAATAGCCTATTCGTAAGTCAATGGATCAACATCATTTATAATGCATACCTCATCGTAATCTTTTATGACGAATCCAAACCTCTCATATATCTTCGGTTCTCTTCCAGATTTACAAATAGGTTGTGGTACATAAGGTATCTCTACTTGGACAGGTTCATCCACTTAATCTTTAGAGGTTTGTGGTTCTTGAACTTTTTCAAGATCTATTTTTCTCCCACTAGCCCCTTCGAGAATAAATTAGTTTTCCAAGAAGGAAGCGTATTTTGCAACAAACACCTTTTGCTTAATAGGATTTAGAAATAGTATCCTAAACTTTTTTTAGGATATCCCACAAATTTACACTTATCAGATCTTGTCCCAAGTTTATCATTCTAAAACTTTTTCACATAAGCTAGACATCCACAAATCTTAATATGCTTTAGACTAGGTTTCCTCCATGTCCATATCTCATATGGAGTCTTAGGGACGGATTTCGAGGGGACCTTATTTAGTAGATATGCAACCGATTTAAGGGCATAACCCAAAAATGATACTAGAAGGTCGGTAAAGCTCATCATGGAACGAACCATATCCAACAATATTTGATTTTTTATTTCAGATACACCATTCAACTGTGGTGTTCCTGGTGGAGTCTATTGTGATATTATACCATTTTCTTTGAGAAAATTGAAAAACTCATTGCTTAAGTATTCACCACCTTGATCCGATTAAAAAATCTTAATACTTTTGTCAGTTTGTTTTTCTACTTCACTTCTGAATTCATTGAACTTTTCAAACGATTCAGACTTGTATTTCATCAAATACACATATCCAAATCGTGAATGATCATCAGTGAAAGTAATAAAATAAGAATACCTTCCTCGTGCATTCGTTGTCATAGGTCCACATACGTCTGTATGTACCAACGCTAATAACTCTGTAACTCTTTCTCCTTTTCCACTAAAAGGGGAGTTGGTCATCTTACTCACGTGACAAGATTCACAAGTTGGATATGATTCATAATAAGATAGCTCTAAAAGTCCATTTTATGTAACTTGGATAATCTTGTTTCATTAACATCATCTCTTTTTTTTTTATTTGTTTGTTAAATTTGAAGTATATTTTCATGCAAGTAAAGTATGTAAAGTCCATTCAACAAATTACCAACACCATATAAAATATTTTTATTATAAATAGAACAAGTATTGTTCTTTATTATAATATCAAAAGCATCCATATCAAATACAGAAATTGAAATAATATTTCTTATAAGTGTTGGAACAAAATAACAATTATTTAAACTAATGGAATTGCATCTAGGCAATGCTAAACAATAAGTCTCTACAGCTAATGCAGCAACCTTTGCTCCATTTCCCACTCGTAGGACCACCTCATCCTTGTTCAACTTTTTACTTCTGCTTAGTTCCTGTATAGTGTTACATATGTGAGAACCACAGCCGGTATCCAATACCAAGGTTAAACTTTGACTTTTGGAAAAAATAAATTTCAACCATGAACAAACCTTTATCAGAAATAGAAGTGTCTCCAAGCTTCTTCTTCTTTTTTTTCGCAAGAAACTTCTCGCAGTTCCTTTTACAGTGACCCGACTTTTTGCAATGGAAGCATTTTCCTTTGCTATCTGGATTAGATTTCTTATTATCCTTTCCTTTCGTCTTACCCTTAGCTTTCTTGGATTTCTTCCTTTTAGAAGATACCTTGGGCCTCTTCCTTTTCTTAGAAGAATCATCCAATAATAAGACTTGTTCCTTCTTAGATGGGAAGTGGCCTTCAGCAGCTTTCAACATGTTAAGTAATTCAGGCAAGCTGATATCCAATTTATTCGTGTGAAAATTCGCAACAAATTGTGATAGGGTGTCTAGGAGTGACTGCAAGATCAAATATTGACTTAACTCTCCATCCATTATGAACCCTAATTGTTCAAGTTGTTCAATCAAATTGATCATGTTCAGGATATGAGTCTCAAAAGTAGTGCTCTCGGTAATTCGAGATCAGATGAGCTCCTTAGATAACTAATATCTAGCAGTCCTACTTTGTTTACCATACACTCTTTGAGCTACAACAATATAGTATGAGCATCCATAGTTTCATGTTGACGTTGAAGCTCATTAATCATGGATGCAAGCATGAAGCATTGAGCCACGATTGCATCATCTTACCACTTTCTAAGGTAGCAATCTATTCCTCAGAGGTTGTGTCTGCAACATTTGCAAGGATGGGTGAATTTAGAACATAAAAAATCTTTTCAGCAATGAGAATAATTCTCAGATTCCTTAACCAGTCAATGAAATTTGTTCCAGTCAAATTGTTAACATCAAGTATGCTACGCAGTGATATTATTGAGTTTGAAAATTTCAAATTCTACATGTAAAAAAGATAATATTTAGCATACATTCATTTAATTAATTACCAAAATAAATTAGGTCTTTATTTAATTTGGCATCTCCCACTATTTTCATCAAACTGTAATACCCTCACAATATATAGTTTGGCAAATCTAATTAAAGATTTGCTAGTGAGAATAATGATCTCATTTCAAATGTATATAGCCTTGTGTGTGAATAACAAACTATATATAAATAAATAGGTAGAAAACTTTTGTCAATTACATCATCATGTAACTCCTTTTATTTTGCATACTAGATCATAATGGTCAAGTGTGTGCACGTCCGAACTAAAATAATATAAGTAAAGTTAAACCCTACATTTCCATATAAGTGAAGAGAAAACTACAACCTTTGTGTGTGCACAACAAAGTGGTAATGTTCAATTCCTTATAAACATTCAATGAAATAAAACATCTTAAATATTTAATACTTGCATTGTGTGTGCACAACAAACTCATATTAAATATTTAATACTCTATTTATTTTACCATGCTAGAAGGCGACGTTCGATATTCCAAATATCTTTGAACGTTACAACTTAATATAATTTCTTTGAGGGGTTTGTTATTAATTGTCTCATCTTGTTTAGCGCGCATGCACACACACACACACACACACACACACACACACACACACACACACACACACATATATATATATATATATGTGGGTGTGTGTGTGTGTGTGTGTGACGCCCCCAAATCTGGGTCCCTAAAACCTTGGACTTGGTACGTTACGGTACTTCATGTTCATACATATTCTATAAACTAATGCGGAATATATAAACATAAATTGTTTATTTCATATGACTATAATATTTTTCAAGGTCTATTAACCTTAACTGAATACATACCTTAAGTAATTTAAAAGGTTTACATATAGGTTTTACATCAGATAACTAATAGTTATAGATGCATATCATCTATTCTTGGAATTTGTCTTTGCCTTTGTCTTTTTTCGAGCCTTCGTTTTAATCTGAAATTTGTTATCATTATATAGCAAGAGTGAGCAACTACTTTGCTTAGCAAGTTTAAATTCAACGAAGATATATCATGATTGAAAGAAAGAATAAGCTTTCAAGTTTTTTATAATATAATAATTGTAAAAGAGCATGAGTCATAATGTCAATAATTGAACGACTGAATCAATAATGTTTAATGTCAACAAGGACCATGAAAAACTTTAACTGAACCTTATGGTAATGAAGGTGATCAGCCTTTCATACCTGATGAACATATGCAACATGCACTAAGTGCGAATCAATAATCATAGATGTGAAATAATCAACAATAATTATCCACTAACATGCTTTAAAAATATAACTCAACTTTGAGATAGAGAAAACTTGCATATTCCGTTGACTACTGCTATGCAATTTAAGTTAATCTCTTTATTGAAAAGACCTATCAGTTATAAGATTGATCTTTCAATTAGCATAACATACCTTATCCCATAATACTATTACTTTAAAAGTAAACTATCTAACATTTAAACACATAGTCAAATATTAGATAATACATTAACACTATACGAATTCACAAGTCTAAACTTAGCACACATCGAGTCTTTAATTGTATTCAATATAGTATACTTAGTGGTTTCCCATAAACAACCAACAAATTAGTTTTTGTCTCGTCTACACTATTTTCACAGCGAGTTAGATCGGTTACTAATTCGTATATACCTCGCTCCTTGAAAGAATTGTTTAGCTCAGATACTATACATCAACTATTGCAGAATACGACTGTACTACTTTATACTTAATACTTAATCACTCATTTTATAAGTTCTTATTATAACTCAGTAAACTGTTTACTATTTCAGAAAACCGAATACCCTATCTCAGCAAGCTGAAACTAAACTTTCTTCCCTTTCTAACCTTTTCAGTTTCCATTTCAGCAAGCTGAAACAAAACTGACTTTTCTTCCTGACATTTTAGTTTCCATTTCAGCACCCAGAATTGTTCATTTCAGGAAGCTGAAATACCTTTTTCACGAAAATACCAAATCAGAATATTATTTTTTTATCCTTTGGTCAAACATATATACATATATTCCATACACAAAATGAATTTTTCTGGAATTTTTCAACTCCCTTAAGTATTTTTAAAAAATCCATTTCTTGTTCGTAGCTTAAGAAATTAGCTACATCGTGCTTAACTCCAGAAATTCCCAATTCTTGGCAAAGATCTTACACATATTAACGTGCGCTTCCAGTTTAAATTTCGTGGCCATCGGAGTTATAGAACTCCGGTTATAGCGATTTTTGTCAAAAAAACTCATACATTGAAATGGTCATAACAGGGTCAATTTAAGTCGGAATGGGTTTATTTTTGGACACAAGCTACTTTATCTCATATATTTTCATGTTCCAAAATATTGGAATTTATTTCATAAATTAAGTTGCCAAAAATGCCCCTACAATTTCTTTGCAGCCTACTTTTTGGCATTTTTTAGATTTTGCTTCCTTTCCTAAATTCAGTCCACACGGAAATCTATAGCTTCTTTTTCATTGATTCCACTTGGAAAAGTTAGAAGACTTATATATCTAACTCCAAAAATTGACCACACTCTAAAATTCAAAATAGAATGAGAGATATGGTCGTTTTAATTTCATACTTCGTTTTGGAAAAATCTATTTTTCTCTATCTTAGGTTTTCTAAGAAATCTTCCATGATCTCTTGATTAAGCAAACCTTAGCCAACATAAATCATCATAACACATCATAAACTTCCTTAAACTCAAGGATGTACCATAATCCTTCATTAAGTTCATCAAAAAATTACCAAACACAAGATTAACACAATTAAGGCTAAGAAAAATTAGGTTTTCTAACTTTTGAAAAGCCTAGTTTCATTTCTTTTATTTTGATCCACTTTCTAACACTTAAATAAGTTAGAACCATATTTGAATCTATTAAAAACACATAGATAAAAGAGTTTTAAACTTCCAAATTATAAACCCCATTTTCCTTCAAATCATTAAAAGAAAGGAAAATAAAGCTTAGAGATTAGATTATACCTTGATTTGATCTTCTTCTTCTTCTTCTTTTTCATCTTCCATAGAAGACCTTTCTCTCTCTCCTCCTCCCTCTCATAGCCGCCCATCCTCTTTCTCTCTCTCTCTCTGTCCTGAAATTCTTGGCTCTCCCTTTCTCTCTCTTGTTTGCTTTATTTGACTTAGGAGATGAGATAGGAACAAAATGAAAAGTTATATTTAATTTACTTAAAATGAAAAGTATATATATAGTATATATCTATACATTATTTCCACCATCTTGCTTTCCCTTTCTCTCTCATCATTATGTAAGTGGTAACTTGCAAATATAAACAAAAGTGTTATCTAAATAAAAAAATCAACACCTAATAAAGTGAGTTGCCAACTAAAGTAATAATAATCATTACCTACACCTCCCATTCTCCTCCTCTCTCATACATTTCGGCCACTTGGCCATCTTATCTCCCCACTTTTGTTTTTATTATATACTTTATTTAATGACTAATGTAAGAACTGTGAATTTCATAAATAAATATTAATTTTGATAATAATAAGATAATGAATATTTATTTGAATATAAATGTTTATGTGACAACCAAAAAATTTGGATTTTCTAAAAATTTAGATTAAAGGATTAATAATTAATAAAAGGTATTTTATTGATTATTATTTTTTGATATATGGTTATTAATCATTCTATGACATAGGATGATTAGAAATGAGGAGAATTCTGGGTATGTGCTGAAATGAACGAGTAAGAATTTTCAAGACGAAAATAAAAGATTTCTAAGAATAAAAATATTTTTGGAAAAAGACGAAATAGGCACAATTCAACCCTAAGGGTTAGGGTTTGACCCTAAAGGTTAGGGTTGGAGACCCTAGGCCATTTTGAGAGTTTGAAATGTCGAAATGACATTCTTTCGAAAGATTTGACGACAATATGTCGTGAAAAGTTAAGTTAGCCGAGAAAAGTTTTCTCGAAAAGAAAAGGACGAATATCACTATTCATCCATTTCTGTTCGGGAATTTATTTTGAAATTTCAAGAAACGCGTAATGATAGGATTTTGAGACGAGATGAAATATGTAATAATATTTCATTTATGGCTCGCGAAGTTTTCGCTTGCGGACTTAAAATTCTAAACGTTAGGGAAAGTGAAATCAATGATTTAATTAATTACGTATAATAATAAATGATTATTATACGTAGGGAATATGCGTATAATATAAGGTATTGTATGAGAATAAAATGGAGAAGATACGAAAATTAATACGACGTATAATATGAATTTTTATACGGAGTAAATACGTTAAAATAAATTGAATTGGAATTAAAATTCAATAAGACGACCCGTGGGTCGAACCATTGGGTAAACATGCGGGTTTAGCCCACGGTTCAACCCAAGGTGGTGATGTGGAGAGGAGGTGCCCATGTGCCCATGTGCTAGCACATGGGAGGACATGGGGAGACATAGGTTGCATAAGGGGGGGGGTAAGGTGGAGAGGAGGTTTGGTCTAATGACCATTCCGCCCTCCATCTTGCTTGCCTAATGACCAACCTACCCTTAGCCTTGAATTGCCTATAAATAGAAGGCTTGGCCTTCATTATTTGGTGTTTTTGAAATCACCAACTCAAGAGAGAAGAGAGGAGAAGAGGAGAAGAGGAAGAGCTTGATGAGCAAAGCAAAGGAAAGCCATGAGAGACTTTGTCAAGAACAAATAGTCACAAGCTCAAGAACACTTATAAGGTATAAGTGTTAAACTTAAGTTTCATCTTTCTTTCAATTCCTAAGTTGATAGAGAAGTGAAAATGGAAGTGCATGAATTGTAGGAAGTAATAAGGTTGGTATTAGTGGACTCTTAAACACTAAGAACCAAGAATGAGTAAAACCATAAGTAATTGGTTAAGAGGTGATGAAGAAAATGAGTAAAACCATAATTGAATGGTTAATGAACTAAAAGAAGAATGAATGATGTGAGTGGACGATCCAGATGAGTTATATTAACTCTCCTATGTTATAAGGTTGGATTATCAAACTTATAACGTTAGCATGCGAGAGAATGTAAAATCATAATCATAATATTGATTACGAACGAAGAACGAACGAAGAACACGAAGAACGTAATGAAGGAAGCCATTAAAACTTAGATGTTTTAGATGGTTAGAATCATAGATGAACAACCGATGGATTGATTCCATTTGGTTTGACGTAAAAATAATAAGTAAAGAAGATTCGGCGGAAGTTTACGCGATAAGACGTTAAGCATCGAAATCGTAAATTTTTCTGGAATGAAAGTCAAAAGTCGTTGTGTGATTCAAAAATGTTGGTTTTCGATTCCAACACGTGTAATTATGCAAACAAGACTTGCGAGAGCAAGAACGAACAAATTTGGAGTTAAAATGAAGAATTTAGCGTTGAACGTTCATGAACGTTCGACGAACGCTTAAAAATGGACGAAACGGTCAATTTTCCACCAACGGATTCAGAAATGAATTTTGACTGGATGGAATTGAAGATCATAAGATATGTGAACTATTAGCTTTGGAATGAGCCAATTCTGAGTTATAACGATCACGTTACGGACTCGGGAATTTTAGAAGTTAGAAAAAAAAATTTGAACTGCAGGTCAGGCGTGGGGCTCGCCGCCCAGAAAGCGTGACCAGCGCAGGGCGTGCCAGCTCGGGGTTGGGCTACTGCAAGGGTAGTGTGGGGCGCGCTGCTGCCAAGGCAAACCTGGCGCAGGCCGCGCCAGGCAGAGGAAAATGTTGACCAAGTTTTTGATTAACCTTTTTTCCATGGGGATTAAAGGGTTAGTAAGTAATGAATGAACATGAATGTACACCCTTTAAACAACAATGTTTAACCAAGGGTTTATGAGGATTAAACGTTGACAACGCGTAATTGAATTCTAAAACTTGAAACCCTAAAATGTGAAGTGGGGTTCGTGGTCGAGTTTGATGCATGCCTCAAGGTTACATGTTATGTAATAGAGTTGTGGCATACGTGAATGTAAAGAAATAAAGTTAAAACTTATGTAATTTCTATACGGAGTCCGATGATGGGAATCCGGTGGAAATATGTGCGACCTAGCAAATCGATTAGGGGTTTCTCTTTCTGTGAGGTTTAACAACGATCGACGAGAGTCGGTTGATGACACACAAAAGATAGTGAACATTTAATTCATTTAATATAACACTTAAATAAGTGATTTAAACCTTAAGTAAAGGTTGAATAAGATTAAGAGACGAGTAACGTGCACGCAGGATACGTGAACGATTCTCGTGAATCGTATCGACGTCGAGGGAACGTTTTAAGTATACATTGGTTATATAGCTTAGACGTTAATGCATGTTAACATAGTATGATGTTAATAAGCCGTATGGAACGGTAATAATAAAATGAAGAACGTATAATGTGAAAAGTCGAGTTAACATTAATAACTTGGATGAACGTTCTGGGCCGTATGGACCAGACGTGGTAAGAAGGTAATGAAGAATAACTTATTGAACATTATAGTGATAATGGTTTGGATAAGTTAAGTCTAAAATGGTAATGCAATCGTAGTTTATAATGGTCAAGATATAGTATCTGGGCTAAACGATTCCGTCAGAGAGCGACGGTATATACGAACTAGCAATCGATCTAACTCACTGTATAAGACAGTGTAAACGTGACGGGAAACTAGTTTGTTAGTCGTTTGTGGGAAACCACTCAGAGTACTATATGTGACTAGTGTTAGAGACTCGATGTATGATAAGTAAAATGCTAGTGGAAGAATGGAAGTAAAGATTGGTCGCGTAAATATAGATTACAAGAACGCGAATCGTAAGAAGTAAAGTGAAGTAAAGATAATGTTTAAGTCATGTATTTGACTATTTGGTATTTGTTATTCCTTATGTGCTACATAGGAATTTCGATGAGCAGCTCAGCGTAAACCCTAAGCGATAGCTGTGTGCAAGGCAAGTTTCCTAACTACGTTCATTTCTGTATGAATGATAGTTTCTGAACTTCCTCAGATGTTGAACATGAGGAAGTATTTCTTATGTGCAAATGTGCGATATTTGTACAAGGGGATAGTATGTATGAGGCCTTGTGCCACAATGTTAACACTTCGGTGTTTCTATGAAATTAACTATTCTATAATTGAACTGTTAAGTGTGAAAGAGTTCGGTTTATTCATGAACCGTACTTGTTAAGTATGTGCTAATGATTCTAGCCAGACATAGTATGTATGGAAAAGGTAGAAGGATGAAAGTATGATAAGTATAGGTGATGTTTGTTTAAAATGATAGGAATCGGAACATATTCCCTATATTCGAGCTGCTTTATAACCATTGTTCGATTATTGAAGACTTAAAAGAACTTTGATTATTGCTTTGGTTGTTTACTCAACTTCTATGACTTGCTGAGCAATTGAATGCTCACACTTGCTTGAAATAAAAATATTTTTAGCGAACGACTATAGTATATGTTAAAGGACAAGATGAAGATTATGATGATGGATGTCCTACTATGGTAAGATGCTATGGTCGCGAGTACCATTAGCATCACAAGATGAAGAACTGTTCATGTGATGAACACATGTGAAGATCAAGTCGAGACTTGAAGAATAGTTAGGTTAAAACTATTCTGTAGATGCGGTGACTAGTTAAGTCACGAATGTAATGTAATAAGAATAATATAAATACCATTATATTTACTGAATGAACGTTTTGAGGTAACAGAACCTGGGAATGGTGTGAATATATCATGTACCTTCAGGATATAATGAGGTATGTATCGAATGGGAAGTATCGTAACGCACGGAGATTCGAAAAGAAAAATAGGCTGGATTTCGGGGCGTCACAGTTTACTGAATGAACGTTTTGAGGTAACAGAACCTGGGAATGGTGTGAATATATCATGTATCTTCAGGATATAATGAGGTATGTATGGAATGGGAAGTATCGTAATGCACGGAGATTCGGCAAGAAAAATAGGCCGAATTTTAGGGCGTCACAGATTGGTATCAAAGACGATAGGTTATAAACCTTAGGTAGGAGTACCTAAGACTATAGCCTTAGAGAGAAGGGTATGAAAATTGTTGAGTTAAACGATTGAGGAAGAGACCACTACGTGCTCTTGTTAAATCTTAAGAACAGGTTTCCTGTTAAATGATGAATGGGTTATAGCTGATGGCTATAATAAAAAGGGTACTATGAATAGAACGGAGGAAAAAGGAGCTCAGATGAGTGATAGACGATGAAATACGAATTAAAGAAAATTCGCAGTAGGTCAAGAGATAGTTAGAGGGTGGTAAATTTCAATTGAGGACTCATGTGATAGTTGAGTTGTATGAACTTTTGTATGAGCGAATGTTTGTGCTTTGGTGTAACAGCCACTCAGTCTATTACAATGATATTCATTGGAATAGTAATGTCACGCTGTCGATGTGTATATGATAAGAGGGTGAATCCTTTCTCATGTGCATATTGGATAGTAGAATGTATTAAGTTAGGTGCGAGTTCTTGAAACTCATACTTATGAAAAGTATGTTACTCATAGTTATATACTATGTTTCTGAGCCCTGAGCATATGGACAGTCCTTGATTTGTTCTTGGATTGCATATTGCGAAGATAAGTTCTTAAACACATGTGATTGTGGAAAGTTCCTAAACACGTAAAGTGTGGCAAGTTTGATGAACTATACTAAAGTACAAGAATGTGGTAGACTGAAAATAAGTTATTTTCAGTATAAATAGCACTTTAGGTGCTAGAAGAGGTTAATATTGTCGAAAGAATGAAAATGAAGGAAGAAGAAGGAAGTAGAAAATTCCAAGTCTTCTAGCTATGCTAGATTTGAAATTATTGACATCGTGCAATGTGTATGCCTTTGGATCAAAAATCTTGGTTTCAACTTTTGGAAACCAATGGATTTTGAAAAGGGCTATTCTTTGGATATCTATGCTAATCATTTCGGCTAGACAAAATTTGATTTGAAATATCAGAATGAATTTTATGTCATCTGTGCATTTGATGCAAAGATGGTAAAAAGATAAAGTTATTATTACATCTGAGCATACCTTGAAGTGCATGACAGTATGTAGTATGACAAAGTCAGAAAATGACGTAGTCCTCAACGTGTTGTAAATCAGTACGGTATCACGACGTTATTACACGTTTTTGAATTATTGTGAAAGAATTTATACATAGTAGTTATATCAATTGATTTGACTAAACGAATGCTTCAAGTTGGAGTCCAATTTATTGGTGGTCTGAGCTATTGATTTGGCTAGACAAATGGTTTATCATGTTTAAAAGAAATCGAGCTTTCTTTGAGAAGTTGTCCCAAGCAAAATTGTTTTGGTGTGAAATCTGACAGATAAGCCTGAGGTGAACAAACCCACCGTTTTGGGGTTGTACAATAGGTTGATCACCTAATGTACCGGAAGAGGTAGTTTACATTCTTTGTGATTGTAAACTGACCGACAAAGGAATTGGTTCTCGGTAAACACCGATAAATTAAGATCAATGGTTCATGCTCTCTAGGACCCCTCAGCAAAATATTTTAAAAGGAATCCTATATATTCTTTGTCGTTCTTTCAAACTTCATAATTAGTGTGTAGATTAGTGAAGATTATTGAATGGGGAAGATAAGAAGTACGGGGGCCTTAGTGTCGGTATGTTCCTTTATAAATATAAAGGCAACATATGACATGTTCTTAAATGGACGACGGATAATAACTTCTATACGGAGAAATTGAGAAATTAAGTTATGGCAACAATTTCGAGGGCGAAATTTTTAGAAGAAGGGATGAATGTGATAACCCGAGATTTTAGAGGTATAGTTGTCAGGATTTGTATTCTCTGACAATTATAACAAGATAATGATCCTTGGGGGGGGGGGGGGAAGGATGTAGAAGAGGAAATGAGAAGGAATGACTAGGTAAATACCTAAATGATTCGTATGTTGAGATTTTTTTCAACATAAATAAGAAAAGTTAAGGTTATCTCTTCGCGGAAAGATTGTAAGGATGACGCATCTGGGTATGGATGTGGTTTGGGAAATTCCGAGCATGGAATTTTTATAAGAAGGGACGAATATGACAACCTAAAAATTCGGATTGTCCAGAAATTTAGATTAAAGAATTAATAATTAATAAAAGGAATTTTATTGATTATTATTTTGTGATATATGGTTATTAATCATTCTATGACATAGGATGATTAGAAATGGGGAGGATTCTGGCTATGAACTGAAATGAACAAGTAAGAATTTTCAAGACGAAAATAAAAGATTTTCGAGAATAAAAATATTTTTGGAAAAAGACAAAATAAGCACTATTTAACCCTAAGGGTTAGTGTTTGACCCTAAAGGTTAGGGTTGGAGACCCTAGGCTATTTTAAGAGTTCAGAATGTCAGAATGACATTCTGTCGAAAGATTTGACGACAAATATGTCGTGAAAAGTTAAGTTAGTAGAGAAAAGTTTTGTCGGAAAGAAAAGGACGAAAATCACTATTCATCCGTTTCTATTCGGGAATTTATTTTGAAATTCTGAGAAACACGTAATGATAGAATTTTGAGACGAGATAAAATATGTAATAATATTTCATTTATGGCTCGTAAAGTTTTCGCTTGCGGACTTAAAATCCTAAACGTTAGGGAAAGTGAAATCAATGATTTAATTGATTACGTATAATAATAAATGATTATTATACGGAGGGAATATGCGTATAATACAAGGTATTGTACTTGAATAAAATGGAGAAGATACGAGAATTAATACGACGTATAATATGAATTTTTATACAGAGTAAATATGTTAAAATAAATTGAATTAGAATTAAAATTCGAAAAGACGACCCGTGGGTCAACCATTAGGTAAACGGGTGGGTTTAGCCCATGGTTCAACCCAAGGTGGTGATGTGGAGAGGAGGTACCTATGTGCCCATGTGCTAGCACATGCGAGGACATAGGGAGACATAGGTTGCATAATGTGGGGTGAGGTGGAGAGGAGGTTTGTTCTAATGACCATTCCACCCTCCATCTTGCTTACCTAATGACCAACCTACCCTTAGCCTTGAATTGCCTATAAATAGAAGGCTTGGCCTATATTATTTGGTGTTTTTGAAATCACTAACTCAAGAGAGAAGAGAGAAGAAGAGGAAGAACTTGATGAGCAAAGCAAAGGAAAGCCATAAGAGACTTTGTCAAGAACACAAAGTCACAAGCTCAAGAACACTTATAAGGTATAAGTGTTAAACTTAAGTTTCATCTTTCTTTTAATTCCTAACTTGATAGAGAAGTGAAAATGGAAGTGCATGAATTGTAGGAAGTAATAAGGTTGGTATTAGTGGACTCTTAAACACTAAGAACGAAGAATGAGTAAACAATAAGTAATTGGTTAAGGAGTTGATGAAGAAAATGAGTAAAACCCTAATTAAATGGTTAATGAACTAAAAGAAGAATGAATGATGTGAGTGGACAATCTGGATGAGTTATATTAACTCTCCGATGTTATAAGGTTGGATTATCAAACTTATAACGTTAGCATGCGAGAAAATGTAAAATCATAATCATAATATTGATTACGAATGAAGAACGAACAAAGAATAAACGAAGAACACGAAGAACGTTATGAAGGAAGCCATTAAAAATTAGATGTTTTAGATGGTTAGAATCGTAGATGAACAATCGATGGATTGATTCCATTTGGTTTGACGTAAAAATAATGAGTAAAGAAGATTCGACGGAAGTTTACGCGATTAGACGTTAAGCGTCGAAATCGTAAATTTTTTTAGAATGAAAGACAAAAGTCACCGTGTGATTCAAAAAAATTGGTTTTTGATTCCAACACGTGTAATTATGCAAACATGACTTGCGAGAGCAAAAACGAATGAATTCGGAGTTAAAACGAAGAATTGAGCGTTGAACGTTCACGAACGTTAGACGAACTCGTAAAAATGGACAAAACGGCCAATTTTCCGCCAACGAATTCAGAAATGAATTCCGACTAGATGGAATCGTAAAGTGTAAGATATGTGAACTATTATCTTTGGAATGAGCCAATTCTGAGTTATAACGATCACGTTACGGACTCGGGAATTTCAGAAATTTTAGAAGTTAGAAATTTTTTTTGAACTGCAGGTCAGGCGCGGTTCTCGCCACTTAGAAGGAATGACCAGTGCGGGACATGCCAGCCTGAGGCTGGGATACTGCAGGGGTAGCATGGGGCACACTGTTGCTAGGGCAAACCTGGCGCGGGCCGCGCCAGGCAGGGGAAAATGTTGACCAAGTTTTTGATTAACCTTTTTTCCATGGGGATTAAAGGGTTAGTATGTAATGAATGAACATGAATGTATACCTTTTAAACAACAATGTTTAACTAAGGGTTTATGAGGATTAAACGTTGACAATGCATAATTGAATTCTAAAACTTGAAACCCTAAAATGTGAAGTGGGGTTCGTGGTCGAGTTTGATGCATGCCTCAAGGTTATATGTTATGTAATAGTGGTTTGGCATATGAGAATGTAACGAAATGAAGTTAAAACTTATGTAATTTCTATAAGGAGTCCGATGACAGGAATCTGGTGGAAATGCGTACGACGTAGTGAACCGATTAGGGTTTCGCTTGTCGTGTGGTCAAACGACGATCGACGAGAGTCGGTTGATGACACACGAAAGATAGTGAGCATATAATTCATTTAATGTAACACTTAAATAAGTGATTTCAACCTTAAGTAAAGGGTAAATGAGATTAAGAGACGAGTAACGTGAATGCAGGATACGTGAACGATTCTCGTGAATCGTATCGACGTTGAGGCAACATTTTAAGTATACATTGGTTGTATAGCTTAGACGTTAATGCATGTTAGCATAGTATGTTGTTAATAAGCCGTATGGAACGATAATAAGAAAATAAAGAACGTATAATGTGAAAAGTCGAGTTAACGTTAATAACTTGGATGAACGTTCAAGGTCGTATGGACCGGACGTGGTAAGAAGGTAATGAAGAATAACTTACTGACCATTATAGTGATAATGGTTTGGATAAGTTAATTCTAAAATGGTAATGCAGTCAAAGTCTATAGTGGTCGAGATATAGTATCTGGGCTAAACAATTCCGTCAGAGAGCGACGGTATATATGAACTAGCAATCGATTTAACTCACTGTGTAAAACAGTGTAGACGAGACGGGAAACTAGTTTGTTGGTCGTTTGTGGGAAACCACTCAGAGTACTATATGTGACTACTGTTAGAGACTCGATGTATGATAAGTAAAATGCTAGTGAAAGAATGGAAGTAAAGATTGGTCGCGTAAATTTAGATTACAAGAATGTAAACCGTAAGAAGTAAAGTGAATTAAAGCTAATGTTTAAGTCAAGTATTTGACTAATTGGTATTTGTTATTCCTTATGTGCTATATAGGAATTTTGATGAGCAGCTCAGCATAAACCCTAAGCTGTAGTTGTGCGTAAGGCAAGTTTCCTAACTACGTTCATTTCTGTATGAATGATAGTTTCTGAACTTCCTCAGATGTTGAACATAAGGAAGTATTTCTTATGTGCAAATGTGCGATATTTGTACAAGGGGATAATATATATGAGGCCTTGTGCCACAATGTTAACACTTCAGTGTTTCTATGAAATGAACTGTTCTATGATTGAACTGTTAAGTGTGAAAGAGTTCGGTTTATTCATGAATCGTACTTGTTAAGTCTTTGCTAATGATTCTAGCCAGACATAGTATGTATGGAAAAGGTAGAAGGATGAAAGTATGATAAGTATAGGTGATATATGTTTAAAATGATACGAATCGGAACGTATTCCTATTATTCGAGCTACTTCATAACCATTGTTCGGTTATTGAAGACTTAAAAGAACTTTGATTATTGCTTCGGTTGTTTACTCAACTTCTATGACTTGCTGAGCAATTGAATGCTCACACTTGCTTAAAATAAAAACATTTTCAGTAAACGGCGGTAGTATACTTTAAAGGACAAGATGAAGATCATGATGATTGATGTCCTGCTATGGTAAGATGTTATGGTCGCGAGTACCATTAGCATCACAAGATGAAGAACTGTTCATGTGATGAACACATGTGAAGATCAAGTCGAGACTTGAAGAATAGTTAGGTTAAAACTATTCTGTAGATGCGGTGACTAGTTAAGTCACGAATGTAATGTAATAAGAATAATATAAATACCATTATATTTACTGAATGAACGTTTTGAGGTAACAGAACCTGGGAATGGTGTGAATATATCATGTACCTTCAGGATATAATGAGGTATGTATCGAATGGGAAGTATCGTAACGCACGGAGATTCGAAAAGAAAAATAGGCTGGATTTCGGGGCGTCACAGTTTATGTGTTATGAGACGAGTAATTCAATCAATTTTGAATTGAATTTATGATAATTGAGGAAATATAGAATATTGCGATAAACTTGTAGAATGCCTTGTGTGGCACGAGAATGGAATCGATGATGATTTGATTAATTAAATGATGAATTGATAAGTAATTTGTTAATATTATAGTATTAATCACTTGTTATTGTGAGTAAAGGAATAGTATGAAGTAAGTGATTAAAAGATATAATAAGATTTATATTTGTTTAATTAATTGTTGTGTGCAAGGTATGTGATAATTAGACATATAATATATAATAGTTACAACTATATTATATAAAGTGTAGTACGACACTTGAATATGACCATATAATATATAAGAATTATATATTATGATTAAATGTATGAGTGAGTACATCATAATGCTTATGTGACATAGTATTATGCGTGACTACATTAAATATGTACCACATGAAAATTAAATAAACAATTGCTACTTAATGATTATTTCAACAAATTAATATAATTGAAATAATAAGAGTTGTAATGATGATATGTGACAACATGTATGTATGGATACATTAGAGGTGTACCTTATGGGTTATTAAATTGAACTAAGGGTATATTTAAATATATGAGAGAAAATAATAAATGGTTATCTATTTTAA
Source organism: Panax stipuleanatus (assembly GCA_020205555.1). Lineage (NCBI taxonomy): Eukaryota > Viridiplantae > Streptophyta > Magnoliopsida > Apiales > Araliaceae > Panax > Panax stipuleanatus. The sequence continues at coordinate 52,516,262 of CM035126.1, read as the reverse complement.
TTTTAATGTGGAATTAAAATAATAATTATTTCAACAATTGAAATAATATAGTTTATGGTAATGGGGAAAGCTAATACCTAATTAGATTGTATTCGGTATTATGAAATGTACATGGATTATATGTTGATATATATGTACCCCAACTTGCTATATTGTAATATTGTTTCCTCATTTGAAATTACATTATGACTCTAAATTAAATTATAACCTATGTATATAGTGTGTGTATATATAATAAGTGTTGTATGAATTCATATTGCTAATGCTGAGATATAGCATTGTCCCATAATAAGAGGCCCATCTATTCCTCGCGTGTATAGCTTATAAAGGCTAGCCTATTTTATCAAACTCAGCAAAATCATAGCCTACTCTTTTCTCTCTTCTCAAACTTAGCAAAGTGTAGCAAATGATCATGAGCGGAGTGGGCATAACAGTGTTCTTCAACTACTCTACCAACTCATTTTCATTAACCAATGTATTCATCTTTCTTCCGTTAGTTGAAAATGGTGAGCAAAGTTATGGACTGTATATTGGATTTTCTATAAATATAGCTTCTTCTCTTCCTCTTTCATTTGCTGAGAGTTTCTATTGAGTTAAGGGAGAGTGATATAGCAGCATTGTAGTAATCACTTTAGCAGCAAGCTCAATTCATTTTAGCAGAGGTATATTCCCATTTCTATGTTCCTCATTTTTGAATTTTCTAAATTTCTTGATTATATTTGAATTATATGTTAAATTGATTGGAGAATGATTGTTAGTTGTTATATAAACTTATATGCAAGTTAGAAATGCAATGTGGCTGGTTTAGAATAGATCTCGTAAGGAAATTTTGATGTTGGGCTACGCCAGGACCTGATTTTGGTTTTCTGTTTCTATTAACAATCTGATAAGTCTAACTTGTTAGTATCACTTTAACAATGCATAAAGAACATGATTAACAGGTTTAACATGTATATATAAGTACTTTGACATAGCATGAGCATGTTTGATTATGTTAGTATTTAATTACTAAAGAAAGTTATAGTTTTGAAATGAACTTTGACATCTATGTATCATGTTCTGACCATATGAGCATGTGTATGTGTGTAGGTTATAAATGAAATAAAGTCTAAAATCTGTTTGCATGTATTAAGTCATGTTAGCCTAGTTCAAGATGACTTTTAAAGAGAAACTTGAATGTTTTGAAGAACTAATGTTCATGAGCATGTTAAGGAATACATTCCGATATTTTGTTATGCATGCTAGTACTTTTAACAACACTAAAATGTCCTATATGTGCACTCACTTGTTAGTTAAAATGGAAGTTAGTCAAGCATAAGTTTAAGCATGTTTTATAAGAATAAACAATGCTAGCCGTATGTAAATGATATAAACACATATGAGCATGCTTATTGACAGATTATATGACCACCTCACATGTATAAACGACAAGTGTGATAGCCTATATGATTTCATGACTTTGTATAGCCTTAAGTCATCAAAGGTATTAATCTTGAACCGTTGCATGAAAGGTGGAACTTAGATGGACTTTGAAAGCATGAAAAGACCCTTTAACATGTATATATGCTATGTGGAAATATATATTGATGATGTGGACAGAAGCAGCAGGCAGAAGCCCAACCCTGGTCTGGCCAGGGGACAGAGCAGCTACGTCGTCCCTAGGCTTAGTAGGGCGCACCTGCGCCAGGCTGAAATCAAATCTAAAATATTCTACTTGAATCTGATCTAACAGTTAGCTTATAATGGTACCTTAAACTACTAATCAGAGTCTGATCATGACTAATAGGTATTTATATGAGATGATGAAGTAATATGATGATGTTTAAATTATAAATGGGGATCGTAAAGTTGATAAAGATGATGTTGATTAAGTGTTATGATACTAATACGTGGTATAACCATGTTACTTGATTTCGCAATGTCTTATATACTGATTATGTGATAAGCATGTGAAAAGTACGTAATGACATACGTATAGAGTTATATGACTAAAGTAGAATCATATGTGTATATTTAACTTACATATCGAGCTTGTGTACCGAATATACTTAGCTAATAAACATCCTATACATGTAAATATATTACGATAGGAATTCGAAGTATCGATAAGCTAAAGGTTGATAATCTACACTTAAGGCAAGTTCCCTGACTTACACTCTTTTGTTGTGCAAGTATCCTAATGCAAGTACTCGAACTTTACTCTTATTAAGCATTTATTAAACTTGTACTATTATTGTCGTACAAATAAACTATTGGAATTATGATTCACATTTTATGACTTAAATACTTCGTGGATAAGATAAAGTCGATTTATATTCTTCAAACTTTAAATCTTGAGTTTTGAACTTATGATTATTCTTATATACATTGAAAGAGTGGTCTATGTCATTTGATTCGGCTAGACCTATATTATGAATTTAAAAAATGATCTGAACCAATTGATTGGTGCAGAATCTTGTATTGACTGGGATGAACAACCTTCTTTGAAGGGAAACTATATATTATCGGGAGACCGACGTGCGCACTTGAGTACGATTGAACGATATGCATAATGTAGGATACTTTAGGCTGATCACCTGTTGTACTTGTTTTATTGGATTATCAGTATATTTCTGTTAATTCTAGTAGAAGTTCATAGTCCTTAGTGACTGCTCAGTATTCATTGTTTTAAAATCTTGAATTAATAAATCGTTGAATCTTATCGATAACCTTCTGTCCTTAGCTAATGTTATTGAGAATTGTTGATATTTCTTGCTATCCTTGAACTATCATATCTTGTTATAACCCTTTTGGGATTCTAAAACATTAATGACCCTTATTGCTATATTACTTTATGAGCAAACTTGTTGCTTATTCTTGCTTTTCCCTAAAAATATTTCAGTTAAGGCAGAACAAGGTGGACATCGGGCACCGACAAGGGCAAAGGCAAAGCTACGGAGTAGCTTTATATTATGTAAAACTCTATGACGTTGTAATAAGATCTTATTATCTTATGTATTAGTTAAGTTTATATATGCTTAAGTTATGTTTAAGCTATATAATCGATGTTTAAGTTACGAGACCTTGGGACGTGAATGATTATATTAAATAAATGTAATCTATTCGTAGTAAGTGTTATTCCGTTGTGCAATGCAATATTTAATCGTATTATTATGTTAGTTTTTAGAACGTGACAAACTGGATTCGAGATGATGTGGCAGTCTGAATTTGGGGCCATCATAGGCTGGTATCAGAGCTGTAGTTATAAACTTTAGGAGCAAGAGTCCTTACATTATAACTTAGGAGAACTTAGAAGATAGAAAGGAGATAAAACTCATGTAGAGTTTTTCCTAGAGAGGGACTTAGTGTGTTATGAAATATAACTTCATTCTATACGATGAACTTATGGTTGTTTAACATTATAATGGAGTTGATGTTTGTTTGTCTTGTGTTTGTGATTGTAGGATGGCAGAAATAGGAGTACCTAGTAGAGTGGCAGAGGAGGAGCCCCGAGATATACACGTAGTATATGAGGCACCTCTAGAGGCTGTGCTTGTGCAGGCAATTCCACCATCCAAGTTTGACGACAAGGACGAGATTGAGGTAGAGTCCGATCCAGAGGAGTAGCCTATGGAGGACGAGCCGATGGGGGATGAGCCCATAGAGGACTCTGACAAGGCTACTGTCGAGGAGCAGATGTTAGGCGAGTATGAGGAGCGGATCCTAGAGCTGGACTGCAGAGTTCAGGAGCTAGAGGCTGAAGCTCAGAAGAGGGATTCCGAATTCTAGAAGCTGAGGGATGAGGACCATCAGAGAAGCTAGTGATGCAGGAGTTAGAGGTAGAGATTGCTTACCGCAGGGAGGCAGGGATCCAGATGGGGACTTTGTTTCACAGGTCGGTGGCTAGGAATGTGGATCTAGCAGGAAAGTTGAAAGAAGTAGAGCAGAGAGAATTGAGTGAGAAGACAGAGAAGGAAGCTCTCCGAACTCAGTTAGAGTTAGAGGTGATGGATAGGATCCACTTCGAGGAGAAGTGGGAAGCAGCTAACGAGAGGGCAGACGACCTAGAGGATGAGGTCAGGTGCAAGAAGAGGAGGGTGAACAAGATGGGTTACGTGTTTTGCTCAGCCATTGAGAGGGTGATCGATGGTGTATACGACTACCCGGCAGAGCAGGGATAGACCCTACATACTATGAGCAGAGAGCTGATGGCGTACATAGAGCAGATATAGTACAAGAGCGCTGTGGAGCGCGGGATGTTGGGATGAGATCCCTTAGTCAGTCTAGTAGTAGTATTTACTTTATGTGTTGTATATACTTTGTAATCCCAACTTTTTGTGTAAAGTATGGGATAGATATGTAAACCCCAAGTAAGCTTATGTTAGAGGGGTAGTATGTTAGTATTTCCCCGTCTTTTGTGATAGTAGGTGTGACACCCCCAAATTCGGCATCTTAATTTCTACAGGATTTTTTATTCACTGTTCAAATATCATACAAACATCTACCCATAAATATTGAAATTCATTTAATAGATAAATAAATCATCATCTCCCTATAATAGGGTTACAACATCTGAAATAATAAATACATAATAAATCCCAGGTCATACTTAACCTTAAACCTCTGTTGCGGAAACGTAAAGAAATAAGTCTTAAACATTACACATTAGTCTTGAACTTAACATTTCAATAACATCACAAGTCTTCAACACTTGTTAGTTTTTCCTTTGCCCTTGCTACTAGAAAGTTCATCACATCTTTCATTCTTAGCTGCAATGTTATTATGCAAGAGTGAGCACGAATGCCCGCAAGTATAAAAATATGATACTAATAACATGCGAGTGAAATCAAAGAAATCTAAATAACAGAAAGCTTAACTTTTGAATCAGGAATAATAATCGAGAATTAAATTACACCTGAGGGTCAAAAGACCTTGAACTATGTCCTAGGTCAAGTACTAATAAATGAAGAAAAATAGGGTTTTATGATTCATCTTTTGCCTACTTTTCGTGGTCTTACATGTTGGGTTTGTACGAAATCGTGACGCAATCAAATTGCAAAAATTAGCGGAAGCATGGTATATCAGAGTTTAAAAATTTCTACAAAACCATTACCCGGATCATCCTTTATGCAAATTATTAATTTAAAACGATAAATAAGAAGTTATGGAATCATACCCTTGTAGAACGAAGCTTCCACAGGTACTAGTTCAACTCCTTGTTCTTCGTGATCTCCTTGAATTTCCGGGTTAGATTCTTTCTTTTGATCAACGTTAGCCACCCAAGTGTTTGGCCTCTAGAGGTGATCCACCAAGGAAGAGGAATTATCAAGAAGGAGGGTGTTTGGCTTAACCTTAGTTTTCTATCCTCTATAGAAAAGGAGTACTCTCCAACAATTGGAATTGCATCATCTAATATCTATTATAAGACTTCTCTTATATAGACATTGGTCAACCCTTCTAATCCTATTAGACATGGTATTTCTTTTAATTAATTAAACTCCTTTAATTAATTTAGGCTTCCCACCACATGGGAATAATTAATTAAATTCATTTAATTAATTTGTCTCCTAATCTTATTAGGAATAAATGAGAGTACTAAATATTAAATTAATTACTAAACTCCTTTAGAAATTAAAATAATAATAATTGTAATAATATTAATAAGACTCCTCTTATTAATTTATATTTAATATTTCCAAAATATTAAATAATAAACATTAAGCTATTTAATTTATTCTATCACCATAGATTAAATTAATTATACTTAATGCATTATTACGATTATGCCATTACCTTCTTAAATAATTATTCTTCCTTTTATGGTGTGACCCTTTAGGTTCTCCATATTAAACCGGTTGTGAATAAATCAATTAAAACAATTTTAATCTTATTTAAATAAATAAATTAAACTAATAATTTATTTAAATAAATAATATTTATTCTACAATAGGGATAAGCCTCCCTAGCGATCAACGACTTTCCAGATAATATAGATTTCAACATTAATCATAAAAGAACCTGTGAGTTAATATTTACCATACAATTCAATCCTTCCACCATACAATGTCCCAATTAAATATAAGACATGGATTTACTGTCAAGTCTTATTTTATTTAATTATATGTATTTCGATTAGAAAATGCACAACTCCAAATAATGCAAATTAAAAACTCCTTTCTAATTTCATTTCACCTTGGCCAAGGATTCCTGGGTTGTCATTTAACGAATCACATGGGACATATCTCCTCTTTTACTAGAGGTGGTAGATTCTTTATTGATCATTCATTATCTCCATATGTAACTCATTATACCCAAGCATACCCTATATATGCCTTAAAAGGTCTTAAGGAATAAGTCAAAGTATAATTTGTTACATATAAGATACTATGATGATCTCAAGTCCAAGGATCACTTGTACTACTATCACATTAGGAATTCCTATTAACATGCGAGTAAAACTCCATTAGGTATTCCATAGCGAATCACGTTCAGTGAACTTATTCTCCAATAAGCACCTACATACTTGCTTTAGTGTCTCCACACAAATGATCATGAGATCAATCATCCTCATCCAATGAGCAAGCAACATATGTACCAATCTATCCGGATTTACTAATCCCCTTTTTAGTAATCCCACGATTGGGAACTATTTTAGTTTTAAAACTTTCTAAGAATTTAGATCTCATTAGCATGATCATCATCATGATTCTAAAAGCTTTGCTTAAAACTATGGGTTATTTACATATTATAAAAACAGCAACATGTAGATAATTAAATGCCTTTAATAAATGAATATTTTATTAATAAATAAATAAGATTGTTTACAAAGTACGTGCTTTATCATCATACATGATTGGCTTGTATGCACACTACTATCAATCTCCCACTTGCACTAAAGCCAATTGCCATGGTATCTCATACCCATCTTCTCTAAGTGACGATCAAACTGCTGTTGTGTTAAAGCTTTAGTAAATGGATCTGCAATGTTGTCTTGAGAGTCTACACTCTACTTTTTCAATGATTTTTTTTTTTTAATCAAAGTGCCGCAACACATGTTTAGATTCAAGATGAGACTTAGGAACTATTCCTAGTTCTGTAATGAACTTTTCATCTAAAACATCAACTTGCAGCTTCACTTACAGTTATATACTCTGCCTCTGTCACTGAATCAGCAACTGTTTGCTGCTTGAAACTCTTCCAACTCACTACGCCTCCGTTCAAGGTAAAAACATACCCCGAAACAGATTTACTGTCATCTTGGTCCGTTTGAAAACTTGAGTCTGTGAAGCCCTCGAGTTTTAATTCAGACCCACCGTAGACAAGAAAAATATCTTTAGTCCTTCTCAAGTACTTTAGGATATTCTTCACTGCCTTCCAGTGCTCTTCTCCAGGATTCGACTGGTATCTGCTCGTTACACTAAGTGCATGAGCAACATCCGGTCTAGTACATATCATACCGTACATGATAGATCCTATTGCAGAAGCATAAGGGATCTTACTCATACGGTCTCTCTCCTCAGGTGTCTTTGGGGCCTGTTTCTTGGAGAGATGTATTCCATGGCTCATCGGCATGAGACCTCTTTTGGAATCTTCCATGCTAAATCTCTTTAGCATTGCATCAATGTACGTTCCTTGGGATAAACCAAGCATCCTTTTAGATCTATCTCTATAGATCTTTATCCCCAAAATATAGGATGTTTCTCCCAAGTCCTTCATGGAGAAGTGTTTAGATAACCAGATTTTAATCGATTGTAGCATATGAATGTCATTCCCTATCAGTAATATATCATCAACATATAATACAAGGAATGAAATTGCGCTCCCACTAACCTTCTTGTACACACATGGTTCATCGTCATTTTTGATAAAATCAAACTCTTTGATTGTCTCATCAAAACGAATGTTCCATCTACGAGAAGCTTGCTTCAATCCATAAATGGATCGTTGCAGCTTACAGACTTGATTTATTCCAACCTTTGAAACAAATCCCTCTGGCTGTGTCATATACACATCCTCCTCAAGTTTCCCATTGAGGAAGGCCGTTTTCACGTCCATCTGCCAGATCTCATAGTCGTTATAAGCTGCAATCGCAAGCAAAATCCGAATGGACTTGAGCATAGCTACTGGTGAAAAGGTTTCATCATAATCAACTCCTTGTCTTTGTTTAAAACCTTTTGCAATCAGTCGGGCCTTATAGGTCTCCACCTTGCCGTCCGCTCCAGTCTTTCTTTTAAAGACCCATTTACACCCAATAGGCTTAATGCCTTCAGGTGGTGAAACCAAAGTCCATACTTTGTTTTCATACATGGAGTCCATTTCGGATTTTATGACTTCAAGCCATTTCCCTGAGTCTTTATTACTCATGGCCTGTTCGTAATTCAATGGATCATCATCATTCATGATGTGTACCTCATCGTCATCCTCTATAACGAATCCATACCTCTCAGGTATCTTCGGTACTCTCCAAGATTTACGAACAGGGTGTGGTATAGTAGGTTCTTCTACTTGGTCAGGTACCTGACTTTGATCCGTGGTAATTTGTGGTTCTTGAACTTCTTCAAGATATATCTTACTCCCACTGACCCCTTCATGGATAAACTCCTTTTCCAAGAAGGCAGCATGTTTCGCAACAAACACCTTTTGATCAGTTAGATGATAGAAATAATACCCTACAGTTTCTTTAGGGTATCCCACAAATCTACACTTTTCGGATTTAGTCTGTAGCTTATCATGTTCAAACTTTTTGACATAAGCTGGACAACCCCAAGTCTTAACATGCTTAAGATTTGGTTTCCTCCCCTTCCACATCTCATATGGAGTCTTTGGGACGGATTTGGTAGGTACCTTGTTAAGTAGGTATGCAGCCGTTTCTAGGGCATATCCCCAGAAGGAAATTGGAAGGTCGGTAAAACTCATCATGGATCGAACCATGTCTAACAGTGTTCGATTTCTCCTTTCAGATACTCCATTTAACTGTGGTGTACCTGGAGGAGTCCATTGTGAGACTATACCATTTTCTTTGAGACAATTGAGAAACTCACCGCTTAAGTATTCTCCGCCTCGATCTGATCGAAGTATCTTTATACTCTTGCCCGTTTGTTTCTCTACTTCACTTCTGAACTCTTTGAACTTTTCAAATGATTCTGACTTGTATTTCATTAAATACACATATCCAAATCTTGAGTGATCATCAGTGAAAGTAATAAAATAAGAATACCCACCCCGTGCACTTGTTGTCATAGGCCCACAAACGTCTGTGTGAATCAATGCCAACAACTCTGTAACTCTTTCTCCTCTTCCACTAAAAGGAGATTTAGTCATTTTACCCATGAGACAAGATTCACAAGTTGGATATGATTCATAATCGGATAGCTCGAGGAGCCCATCTTTATGCAACTTGGATAATCTTGTTTCATTGATATGACCGAGTCTACAGTGCCACATGTAGGTATAATTAATATCATCTCTTTTTCTTTTCTTAGTTTGTTCAATTTGAAATATATTTTCTTGTAAGTCAAGTGTATAAAGTCCATTTCGCAAATTTCCAATACCATATAAAACATCGTCTTTATAAATAGAACAACTATTGTTCTTTATAACAACGTTAAATCCTTCCATATCCAATACAGAAATTGAAATAATGTTTTTAATAATATTCGGAACATAATAACAATTATTAAGATAAATGGACTTGCCCGAAGGCATTGCTAAATAATAAGTTCCTACAGCTAATGCAGCAATCCTTTGCTCCATTCCCCACTCGTAGGATCACCTCATCATTGTTCAGCTTTCTACTTCTGACCAGTCCCTGCACAGTATTACATATGTGAGAACCACAGCCGGTATCCAATACCCAAGTAGAATTATGACTTTCAGAAAAATTAATTTCAATCATAAACAAACCTTGATTGGAAGTCGAAGCTTCTCCAAGCTTCTTCTCTGCTAGATACTTCTTGCAGTTCCTTTTCCAATGTCCCGGCTTGTTGCAATGAAAGCACATTCCTTTAGCTGGTTCAGGTTTCTTTTGTTCCTTTTCTTTCCCCTTTCCCTTAGCCTTCTTGGATTTCTTCTTTTCAGAAGATACCTTAGGTCTCTTCCTTTTATTGGAAGAATCCACCATCAAGATATGGTTCTTCTTGGATGGGAAGTGACCTTCTGCAGTTTTCAGCATGTTAAGCAGCTCAGGCAAGCTGACATCTAGCTTATTCATGTGAAAATTAACCACAAACTGCGAGAAGGTCTCAGGGAGTGACTGCAAGACCAAGTCTTGACTCAACTCCCCATCCATGACGAACCCAAGCTGTCCAAGGCGTTCAATCAAATTGATCACTTTCAGGACATGAGTCTCGACGGCAGTACCCTCGGTCATCCGAGATCGGAAGAGCTCCTTAGATATCTCATATCTAGCAGTCCTACTCTGTTCACCATACAACTCCTTGAGGTGAAGCAGCATAGCAGGAGCATCCATTTTTTCGTGCTGACGCTGAAGCTCGTTATTCATGGATGCGAGCATGATGCATTGAGCCACAGATGCATCATCTTGCCACTTATTGAAAGTGGCAATCTCTTCCTCAGAGGCTGTTTCTGAAACAGATTCAGGGACAGTTGAATTTAGGACATAAGAAATCTTTTCAGCAGTGAGAACAATTCTCAGATTTCTTAGCCAGTCCTCATAATTCGGCCCGGTAAGCTTGTTTGCATCAAGTATGCTTCGTAGTGAGATTAGTGATTTAGACATTTTTAAAATTCTGCATGTGAAAAATAACATTTTAGCAAACATTCATTTTATTAATTTTGCATACCAAAATAAATTTAGGTCTTTATTTTAAATTGGTATCTCCCACTATTTTCATCAAACTATATTACCCTCACTTATATAGTTCGGCAACATCTAATTAAAGATTTGCTAGTGAGAATAAGGATCCCATTTCAAATGTATATAACCTTGTGGATAGCACAACAAGCGATATACAAATAAATAGGTAGACAACTCTTGTCAATTACAACACTATATAACTCCTTTTATTTTGCCTCTTAAATCATAATGGTCAAGTGTGTGCACATCCGAACTAAAATGATTTAAGTTAAGTCCAGCCTAGCACTTCCATAAATTCAAAAAAGAAAAATGTTCGTCCTTGTGGATAGCACAACAAGACTAGATCGTTCAATTTTCTTGATAAGCATCAAATGTGATTAATTAACATCTTAAATACGCAATACTCGCCTTGTGGATAGCACAACAAGCTCATATTAAATATTTAATACTCTATTAATTTATCATGCTAGAAGGCGACGTTCGATATTCCAAATATCATTGAACGCTTCAGACTTAATATTATTTCTTTGAGGGGTTTGTTATTATTTGTCTCATCTTGTTTAGCGCGCATGCACATATATATATAAAATACGCGTCATTTTATTAAACATGCGAAGCATGTTTGCATAAAATATAATATATATAATATTTAGCATGCAATATAGAATATTATATTCTACCCGGATTGATTATGGACTTTTATTCTAGTTTGGTTCACTAGAGCCACCAAGTGAACCAAAAGGTCAAACCTAGGAGTGCAAGAATTTAAATTTAAATATAACTATTACATTTAAACACAGGCTCCATACAAACGGGTCTTCACGCACTCCTTGCTCCTTGGTCTCCAATTTTTTCAAGATAATTCTAACTATTCTTATTACATTAAACTATTTAATTTAAATAGAAACCTTGATCAACAGTCAAGGGGAAGTACATAGGAGGGAGATAGAATTTTACATCAAGAAAAAAAAAATTAGAGAAGACGAGGTACGCAGACCCCATTTAATAAAACCCATTCATTCAAGCATTCAACTAAAATAAAATCCAATCACATTGGTCAAATAGTCCATAATCAATCCCCATTTATTTTCATACATATCACCATATATATCAATAAATAAATATTCATCTCATGAATTAAAACATTCCATATATATATGAGTATCATTTAATGGGCAATTTTAAATTGCATGAAATCCAATTTCAAGATTAAAATAAACTCTTTATTTTAATTATAAAATTATTTAGAATATAATATATAAATATATCATATTTATTTTTTTTAAAAAAATCACCTTCTTTTATTAAAAGAGTCCTGCATGTTTATTAAAAAAGTCCTTTCCTGATGGGTCACCTTCTTTTTGGAGTAAGAAAGAGACAACACCTTTTCTTTGCAGAATTCAAGATTAGCACAAAAAAAAAATTGTGATTCGTCCCAAAAAAAGTCTTCTTTTTTTTTTTTTTTTTTTAAAAAAAAATATATAATTTTATACAATAAAATTATGCCCAATAAATTATTTTAAATACATACCCATATGTATATGAAATCAAAAATAAATTAATAATTGCATAAAGATTTGGCTCTGATGCCACTGTTGGGTTTGTACGAAATCGTGACGCAATCAAATTGCAAAAATTAGCGGAAGCATGGTATATCAGAGTTTAAAAATTTCTACAAAACCATTACCCGGATCATCCTTTATGCAAATTATTAATTTAAAACGATAAATAAGAAGTTATGGAATCATACCCTTGTAGAACGAAGCTTCCACAGGTACTAGTTCAACTCCTTGTTCTTCGTGATCTCCTTGAATTTCCGGGTTAGATTCTTTCTTTTGATCAACGTTAGCCACCCAAGTGTTTGGCCTCTAGAGGTGATCCACCAAGGAAGAGGAATTATCAAGAAGGAGGGTGTTTGGCTTAACCTTAGTTTTCTATCCTCTATAGAAAAGGAGTACTCTCCAACAATTGGAATTGCATCATCTAATATCTATTATAAGACTTCTCTTATATAGACATTGGTCAACCCTTCTAATCCTATTAGACATGGTATTTCTTTTAATTAATTAAACTCCTTTAATTAATTTAGGCTTCCCACCACATGGGAATAATTAATTAAATTCATTTAATTAATTTGTCTCCTAATCTTATTAGGAATAAATGAGAGTACTAAATATTAAATTAATTACTAAACTCCTTTAGAAATTAAAATAATAATAATTGTAATAATATTAATAAGACTCCTCTTATTAATTTATATTTAATATTTCCAAAATATTAAATAATAAACATTAAGCTATTTAATTTATTCTATCACCATAGATTAAATTAATTATACTTAATGCATTATTACGATTATGCCATTACCTTCTTAAATAATTATTCTTCCTTTTATGGTGTGACCCTTTAGGTTCTCCATATTAAACCGGTTGTGAATAAATCAATTAAAACAATTTTAATCTTATTTAAATAAATAAATTAAACTAATAATTTATTTAAATAAATAATATTTATTCTACAATAGGGATAAGCCTCCCTAGCGATCAACGACTTTCCAGATAATATAGATTTCAACATTAATCATAAAAGAACCTGTGAGTTAATAGTTACCATACAATTCAATCCTTCCACCATACAATGTCCCAATTAAATATAAGACATGGATTTACTGTCAAGTCTTATTTTATTTAATTATATGTATTTCGATTAGAAAATGCACAACTCCAAATAATGCAAATTAAAAACTCCTTTCTAATTTCATTTCACCTTGGCCAAGGATTCCTGGGTTGTCATTTAACGAATCACATGGGACATATCTCCTCTTTTACTAGAGGTGGTAGATTCTTTATTGATCATTCATTATCTCCATATGTAACTCATTATACCCAAGCATACCCTATATATGCCTTAAAAGGTCTTAAGGAATAAGTCAAAGTATAATTTGTTACATATAAGATACTATGATGATCTCAAGTCCAAGGATCACTTGTACTACTATCACATTAGGAATTCCTATTGACATGCGAGTAAAACTCCATTAGGTATTCCATAGCGAATCACGTTCAGTGAACTTATTCTCCAATAAGCACCTACATACTTGCTTTAGTGTCTCCACACAAATGATCATGAGATCAATCATCCTCATCCAATGAGCAAGCAACATATGTACCAATCTATCCGGATTTACTAATCCCCTTTTTAGTAATCCCACGATTGGGAACTATTTTAGTTTTAAAACTTTCTAAGAATTTAGATCTCATTAGCATGATCATCATCATGATTCTAAAAGCTTTGCTTAAAACTATGGGTTATTTACATATTATAAAAACAGCAACATGTAGATAATTAAATGCCTTTAATAAATGAATATTTTATTAATAAATAAATAAGATTGTTTACAAAGTACGTGCTTTATCATCATACATGATTGGCTTGTATGCACACTACTATCATTACAGGTGAAGATCCTTACAAGCATTTGAAGGAGTTTCATGTTGTGTGCTCAACTGTGACAACCCAAAAATCTATAAGATTTTAAATGATTAAAATAAATGTTAAAGAATAAAACCTAGATAGAAATTTGAGGATTTATTTAAAATTTTTAAGTAGAACCTATATGGTTTACTATTTGAATGAGAATAAAGAAAATATGGGTTACACAATTCCAAACCCTAGAAATGAAGTTATATGTATTTGAAGAAATATTAAGGATAAGTTATTACGATACCTATAAATTCGATGTGAACTGAATAGTCTAAGAAATGTTATAAAAATATATGTGGAAATTTTATTTCACATCAAGAGATGCTATGAGGTTAAACGAAGATGAATATATATATATATATATATATATATACTTAGTAGGGTATTATATATTTTAGCAAGAGAAATGATGAATTAAGCTAAGAATATGAGAGTCAAGATAAAACTATGTTAGTAATTAGCATAGTTTGAATGTTGGCCTTGATTGACAAATAAGAAGATAAATAAGTATAAAGTTATTAGCTAATATGATTAGCAATAAAAATGGAGTAATTTAAAACACAAAATTTGAGTTAGAGATAGAACTTTGAGACACGGACTGCTCGATTGCGTCCAGAGCGTCAAGTTTAGTCAGAAAAGACAATAAACACAAAATGTGTAAGGGTTTTTGGGTCAAAGTCAACAATTGACTTTTATGGAAAAAGACAAAATTAGAGTTAGAAGTGAAATAGGTTATGATTTATGTGAGCTATGTATGTGATTAAATAAATATATATTATATAATGTGTATACATTTATTTTGTATATAAAGAGAATTTAGAATAAAATTATTTAACCTAATATATATAATAGGTATGATAATTAAATAACCTAAGGGGTTATAATATGGGTGAATATTATTATATAAAAATATATACTGACCCTAAGAGATTTATTTTTATATATATTTAAAATAATTAATTTTATAACCAAGTTTAATTGGGTTATGAAATGAAAAAGGCATGAGTAAGGAATTTATTTTCCAATGTGGGAAAATGAAAACCCTAATTAAATGATTAGGGTAGAATAGAATTAAAAGTATTGGACTATAATAATATCATAGCCCAAGAAATTAAATAGAGTGGCCCAACTAAGCCCAACAAGTGAAGGGACTTAATAGTTATTTGATTAAGGTATTAAACTCTAATTACATACTCAATATACTTAAATACGTATTAAACTCTAATTACATACTCAATATACTTAAATACGACAAGTCTAATTGAGTTATGTAAGTGAATTAATAATATTGATGAATAATAATATATAAATATCAATAATAAGGAGCATTAGTTCAAGAGTTAATTAATTAAAAAGAGTAAGCAATTTAAACAAGTCCAATTATTTATTTAAGCATGAGACTTGTAGATAAATTGAGTTAAGAGCAATTAAATTATTAAACTAGCCCAATATATCATGTATGGGACAAGTATTATAATGACACAATTTAATTATGGGTGGAGGCTCAAGTTCATTTTTGTTAGTAAGTAAAATAAGAAAAAGTGCAAGCCCAAAGAAATTAATTAAAAGCCCAAGCTTAAGCTCACTTGGGGAGGGATATGTTAATCATTATATAAGTATTATATAAAACAAAGTGGATGGGAGGAGAAAGGCCACATGGCCAAATTTTGAAGGAGAGGAAAGGGGAGGAGTATGTGATAATTATATTTTTTGAGTGGACAAAGATGTGCTAGGTCTCACATAATTTATGGAGCCACCATTTACCTTATCTATTATGTAATGAAGAGAGAGAGAAGTGATAAAGATTGGGGAAAGATATGACAGATAGATATTTTGATATCTAATTATTTCTTTTGCTAGCAAATTTAATTGTCCCATTTTATTTTTGTAAGAAAGGAAGAGAGAGAAAGTAAAAGAAAGAAGAAATAAGCAAAGAGAGAGAGAAAGAGAGAGGGGCGGCAACCCTTTAGGGAAAAGAAGAAGGAGAAATATTCTCCATGGAAGAAAAAAGAAGAAGAAGAAGAAGAAGATCAAAGCAAAGGTATAATCTAATATCTAAGCTTTATTTTCCTTTCTTGTAATGGTTTAATGACAAGGGGGTTTCTGATTTAGAAGTTTAAAATCCTATAATCTATATGTTTTCCATGGATTCAAGTATGGATCTAACTATTTCAAGTATTAGAAAGTGGATCAAAAGGAAAGAAAGGGAACTAGGTTTCTAGAAATAGAAAATCCTAGCTTTCTCTCCCTTTGATCAACTAGTATTTTTAAGCTACACCTTTTTTTTGCGATCCGTCAAAGAGGGTTGTTAGATATATGTGTTTATTAATAAACCCAAGTGGTAAAACACAAAAATCATGTTTATAAAAGTCGTGGTGTGGATTTTAGTGAAAACAGTCCATGTAGTGGACAAAAAGTGTAAAAAGTGTTCTGATCTGTTAGCCACAAGGGCAGTTTTGTCCACTTTTTGTACTTTAAAAATTTAGAGAAAATTTGGAGAGTTAATATCAGAGGTTAGGTAGGTCCTGTAAACATTTGGGAATTTTTGGCCATACGGAATGAGAGTTATGGATTTTACGGCTAAGGGCTAATTTTAGAACGCTACCCGAATACCTCTCTGTATTTAACTCCAAATATTATGAACTTTTTACTAGACGTACATGTTTATAACAGGAGTGTACTTGCCAAATTTCAGAATTTTTGGAGACAATCTCGATTTATGAAAAATCTGATAATATTTAGTTATTATGGACTATTTAAAAATAGTAATTGTCTTTTAAAAAATTTTGAATAAATATATTTTCATGAGGGGAATATATATGGCTAATTTCCAAAAAAGAAATGATTTTAGAGTTGTTTTGCTATTTTTCGTATAAATGATGTTATATGGATAAATAGATTAAATTGAATATATGATGTGAAAAATATGAAAAATTAAGATTTTATGACTTGAGACCCTTAAGCATTATTGATGCAGAATTTTGAGGGAGGTTTCGGTAGGTGGTGAAGAGTTATTATGTTTATGGCATTTAAGAATGCTTAAACGAATTAATTAAAGAAATGAAAACAATTAAAATAAATTATTTATTAATTGAATAAATGACTCAAAATATTTTTACACGACTAATGATATTTGATTGAAATATTATTAATAGTATTTGACTTAGATGTTATTAAAAAGTTAATAACATTAGCTTGAAATTATTATTACATAATTAATAATATTTGACGGGAAATTAAAATAAGAGATTTAAGTTATTTTTCAATATAGTTGTTGAATTTGGTATTAAAGGAACTATATTATGCTTGTAATAGACTAAAATAAGAATTCAGGGTGTCGAATTGGATTTTGGGTTGTTGAAATGATTTCGGCTTACTAAACCTGATTATGGTCTGCTGAAATAATGATTTCAGGATGCTGAAATGCAACCTGGTTTACTGAAATAGTATTTTCAGTTTACTGAAATGTTATCTAGTTTACTAAGATAACATATGAAGGAAAAACTTATACGTGTAAGTTATGACGTGATGAAAAGATTATCAAAGGATAATGATAATACTAAGAGTACTATAATGTAATGTCTAATACTTCACTATATGATTGAATATTGTTAGACAATTTAATATAAGATGATAAGAACTTATAAATGAACGAGTAAGTGTTAAGTCTAAGGTAGTGCAATCGTACCCTTTAATGGTTGATGTGTGACGCCCCCAAATTCGGACCGCCACAGAGTCTCGAATTCGGTTTGTCACGTTCTAAATATCTAACGACTAATACGATAATAATATCTTGCACAACAAAAATACACAAAATACGAATAGATTACAATTATTTAATATAATCATTCACGTCCCAAGGTTTCGTAACTTAAACATCGATTATATAGCTTAAACATATCTTAAGCATATATAAACTTAATTAATACATAATAAAATAAGATCTTATTACAATGTCATAGAGTTCTACATAATATAAAGCTACTCCGTAGCTTTGTCTTTGTCCTTGTCGGTGCCTGAAGGTCCACCCTGCTCTGCCTTAACTGAAATATTTTTATGAAAAAGCAAGAATGAGCAACAAGTTTGCTCAGTAAGTAATATAGCAATAAAGGAATCAATATAGTTTTTAGTTCTCAAGGTTCAACAATAGATGATAGTTCAAGAATAACAAGAAGTATCAATAGTTTTCAACAATAGTCGCTAAGGACTCAGAATAACAATAAGATTCAAGGTTTAACCTTTTCACAGTTCAAGAATAATGAATACTGAGCAGTCACGAAGGACTATGAACTTCTACTAGAATTAACAGTAATATGCTGATAATCCAATAAAACAAGTATAACAGGTGATCAGCTTAAAGTATCCTACGTTATGCATATCGTTCAATCGTACTCAAGTGCGCACGTCGGTCTCCCGACAATATAAAGTTTTCCTTCAAAGAAGATTGTTCATCTAAGTCAATACAAGATTCCACAACAATCAATTGGTTTGGATAGCTTTGTAATCATGATATAGGTCTAGCCAAATCAAATGGCATAGACCGTTCTTTCAATGTATATAAGAACAAATCCTAGGTTCAGAATTCAAGATTTAAAGTTCGAAGAATATAAATCGACTTTATCTTTATCCATGAAGTATTTAAGTAATAAAACATGAATCACAATTCCAATAGCTTACTTGTACGATAATAATAGCATAAGCTCAATACATGCTCAATAAGAGTAAAGTTCGAGTACATGCTTACAATATTCATTGAATAAAGTAATGCAAGGGTTTAGGATACTTGCCATAAGCGTAGATTATCAACCTTTAGCTTATCAATACTTTGAATTCTTATCGTAATATATTTACATGTATAGGATGTTCATTAACTAAGTATATTCAGTACACAAGCTCGATATGTAAGTTAAATATACACATATGATTCTACTTGTCATATAACCTTATACGTACGTCACTACGTACTTAAACACATGTAGTACGAAATCAGTACATAATACATTATGAAATCACCTAACATAGTTATATCACGTATGTCATTGTAGTAAATCATAACACTAAGTTGATTATGCCATTTATTATCTATGGACTTCCTTGTTACAAGTTAGACATCATCATATTATATTATCATCTCATATAAACATATATCAGTAGAGGTCAGCCATGATTAGCAGCTTTAGGCATCAATATAAGTCAACTTGCAAAATAAAAAAATAAGCAAAGTGCATCAGTTCTGAAAACAGGCTGGCGCAGCTGCGCCTTGGTTAAGCATAGGGACGGCGCAGCTGCACTGTCCCCTGGCCAGACCAGGGTTGGGCTTTTGCCTCACTACTCCTGACCATCATATAACCATACATCAACACATAGTATATTCATATGTTAAAGGGTATTAGATGCTTATATAACCTTTCTAAGTCCAATCTCACATGTTATATCTTAGTTAGAATTTCCATAGGTTTATGGCTAAATAACGCCATGGAATCATCAAGGCTATCATGTTTGAGATGCATAAATGCGAGGTGGTCAAATAATCTATCAATAAGCATGCTCACATATTCTGCATCCTATACGCATAACTAGTATCGTTATTTGTTTGAAGACTTAATCAAACTCGTACTTGATTAACTTGCATTGTATCTAACAAGTGTGTGCACATGCATGATATCGCAGAGATGTTAAAAGCACTATCAAGCATGTTAAAAATATCAGAATGCTATTACACTATGATTCTGCAACTTAGTTTGCAAAAAGTCCGACTTTGCTTTTGAAATTGTTATGTCTTAGCTCATGTATGCTAGTGTAAACCTAACATCTTTAGACTTGCATTTCATATCTATTTTAGACCATTCAATTATGCTCACCAAGTCAGAATACAAACATAACTATAACATTTCAGGGTTCCTTTTAAAACTCTAAGTTCCTTTTGAAACTATAACTTTCTTTAATAATTATATACTATCATAGTCAAACATGCTCATGCTATGTCAAGGTACCCATATATACACGTCATACCTGTTATATTGCTTTTCTAAACAATATCGACTCGTTAACACTTAACAGATTTCATCAAAAACATAAAACAAAACTCAGAGCCTGGCGCAGCTGCGCTGCACCCAACTACAAACAGGGCGCAGCTGCGCCGTTGCTCAACTAGAACTGAAATGGTTTCCGTTTGGCAGAAGGCAAGGCCAATACAGAATTTATCTACGAATTTCATTCCAAAGTAGCCACATTGTATACTAACATGATCACTAACTTATATAACAACTAACAAATGTTTCCCAATTAATTTATCATATAATTAATGCTCAATTCAAGAAATTAGAAGTTCAGGAAATGAAGAACAAGAAATGGGAATTATACCTCTGCAAATGCTTAACTGTGCTTGCTGCTATATCACTCTCCCTCAACTCAATAGAAAATCTCAGTACACTAGCTCTACTTAACAATATCTCAGCAAATTGAAATGAAGAAGGAGAGAGTCTTATTTATAGAGTTTTGAATGTCCAGACAATGCTATTCCACTCAATTCTAATCCATTGGTATGAGCAAGAACATGAAGGTTAAGAAGGAGTTGTTGATCAGTTGGTGAATTCCATCATGATGCCCATTCCCCATTAAATCATAGGCTATTATCTTTGCTGAGTTTGAGAAGGAATAGGCTTAGACTAGCCTTTGCCATTACACGTGAAGAGAAATGAGGGGTGACTTTCATTATGGGACATGGCTATAAATCTCAGCAATTGGGCAACATGGATTACATACCACACTTATGTTATTATACACATACTATATACTTAAGTTATATGCATATTCATATAATATATACTTAGGTTATAATTTTAATTAGACTCACAATGTATGTCCAATGAGGAAACAATATTACAATGTAGTAAGTTGGGATACATATATATAAATCCATGTACATTTTATCATACCAAATATAATTTAAATTGAGTTGGAATATAATTGGTTGGGTATTAACAATCCATTATTTCCACACAATTTTATTATCCCAATTACACTTACTTATTGGAATATTAATTTGCAAATCATTAATTCATTCTAATTTAATATTGCATATAGTACATCTTTAATGTCCTCACACATACAGGTTATCATATAAGCATTAATCATGTAACTTATATAACTCATTAAACCTTACTATATAGTTTATATATAAGATAGTCTCATTTAAGTGTCACACTATAATATAGAGGCAACTACTATATATTATATGTTTAACTATCGCATGCTTTGCATATAGCAATTAATCAAATAAATATGAATCTTATTATATTTATAAACAATTTACTTATTATTATTCTATACTTGCAATAATAATAAATCAACATACTATTAATTAATCACCCATTAATATTCTATTTCTCATAATAACAATTAATTTTTAATGTAATATTGATTAATTGTTCACTTAATAATTCCTTCATCCTCTAATTAATTAATTCATCATCGTTTTCATTCTCGTGGCACACAAGGCATTCTACGAGCTTATCATAAACTCCATATTTTTCTCAATTATTATAAATTCAATTTGAAGTTAATTGAGTTAACTCATTTCATAACACATGAATATTTATGTTCAACTAAATATTCAACTTTCATTAATTTATTCATTAATAATATTCAGAAATTCTCGGGTATTACATCCTCCCCCCTTATAAAAATTTCGTCCTCGAAATTGGTACAAGATTACACAAAAAGATGGGGATAGTCCCTCATCATCCTATCTTCTAATTCCCACATAGCCTCCTCGACATCGTGGTTACGCCAAAGTACTCTTACAGATGAAATAACTTTATTTCTTAATATTTGTTCTTTCCTATCTAATATTTGGACAGGAATTTCTTCATACGCCAAGTTCTTCTCCACTTGAATGGGTTCATAAGAAATCATGTGCTTGTAGTTGGTCTTGTACGGACCCAACACGGAGATGTGAAACACGTTCTGAATGTTCTCCAACTCAGGTGGTAATGTAACTTTGTATGCCACTTCGCCCACTCGCTTCAATACCTCGAACGGTCCTATAAATCTTAGACTCAACTTTTATTTCTTGTCAAATTGTATTTTTCCCTTCCAGGAAGATACCTTCAAGAATACGAAACTGCCGACTTTATAAAATCGGTCTTGTCGATGTAGGTCTGCGTACTTTTTCTGGCGATCTTGAGATGCTACCAGTTTGGCTCTTATCACTGTCACCACGTCTGCAGTTTGTTGCACCAATTTTGGTCCTAGAATTCATCGTTCTCCAACTTTGTCCCAACATAACGGCGTTCTGCACTTCCTTTCGTGAAGAGCTTTGTACGGTGGCATGCCGATACTTGCATGATAACTATTATTATATGCAAATTCCACTAAGGGTAGGTGGTCGTCCCAATTTCCCTTGAAGTCCATCACGCAAGTCCTAAGCATGTCCTCCAGTGTTTATATAGTTTGCTCACTCTGTCCGTCTGTCTGAGAATAATAAGCGGTACTCAACCTCAGCTGCGTTCCCATTCTCTCTTGCAAGCTTTTCCAAAAGTTTGACGTGAAGCGCGAATCTCGATTAGAGACAATTGATACCGGCACTCCATGTCGTGAAACGATCTCCTTTACGTAAAGACTCGCTAACTAATTCAAACTATAGCGGATCTTGATCGGTAGAAAATGTGCGGCCTTTGTTAGTCGATCCACGATAACCCAAATGGCATCATAACCTTTCTGTGTGACTGGAAGTCCCACCACGAAGTCCATCGTGATGTGCTTCCATTTCCACTCTGGTATTTCCAATGGTTGTAGCAAACCACTCAGCCGCTAATGTTCTGCTTTAATGGGTTGGCAAGTCAGACATCTGCTAATGCACTCTGCGACTTCCTGTTTCAGATTGGGCCACCAAAAATGTTTCCTCAAACCTTGGTACATCTTCGTGCCTCCTTGATGAATGGAATATATCGTATTGTGTGCCTCGTGCAAAATTTCTTCCCTCAATTCGGTTACCGCTGGCACCCACACTCTCCCTTCGAATCTCAAGATACCTTCTTTATCTATTCTGAATTTTTGTTCATCATTTTCTGTGATCCTTTTTCTAATTTTCTCGCACTCCTCATCTTTCTCTTGTGATTCCTTTACTCTATCCAACAAGGATGGACGAGCTTCCATTACGAATAACTTTTCTTCAGACCTCTCTGGTCCCTTTACCTCTATTTCCAATTTCTCCAGCTCTCTTATCAACTCCTCTTGAGTCGTCAAGTGAAACAGTTTCTCCCTTCATTTTCTGCTCAGAGCGTCGGTAACTACGTTTGCCTTACCCGGGTGATAAAGAATATAGCAGTCATAATCCTTGATTAATTCTAACCACCTTCTCTGACGCATATTCAACTCCTTCTGTGTGAAGATATATTTCAAACTTTTGTGGTCCATGTATATCTCACATTTCTCTCCGTATAAATAGTGCCTCCAAATCTTTAACGCAAAAACTACTACCGCTAACTCTAAGTCATGAGTAGGGTATCGTTTTTTGTAGTCCTTTAGTTATCGTGATGCATATGCAATAACCTTGCCATGTTGCATAAGCATACAACCTAGTCCCTTGTGCGATGCATCACTATACAGCACAAAACCTCCCACATCATCTGGTAGTGACAACACAGGCGCTTCGCTTAATCTTTTCTTCAACTTTAGAAAACTCTCCTCACATTTGTCCGTTCATACAAACTTCACCGTCTTCCTCGTCAGATTGGTCAACGGGGTCGCTATCTTAGAAAAATCCTGGACAAATCTTCGATAGTACCCAACTAATCCTAAGAAACTTCTTATCTCCGTTGGTGTTTTCGGCTGTTCCCAATTACTTACTGCTTCTACCTTCGCAGGGTCTACTGAGATTCCATTCTTATCCACCACATGTCCTAAGAATTGAACCCTCTCTATCCAAAATTCACACTTAGAAAACTTCGCATACATCTTCTCCTTCTTTAACACCTCCAAAACTATCTTCAGATGTTCGGCGTGCTCTTCCTCTATTTTTGAGTAGATTAAGATGTCGTCGATGAAAACTACTACGAACTTGTCCAAGTATGGCTTGAAAACTCGATTCATCAAGTCCATAAATGTTGTCGGAGCATTAGTCAATCCGAATGACATTACCAAAAACTCGTAGTGTCCATAACGGGTTCGAAATGCTGTCTTTGGTATGTCTTCCTCTCGTACTTTCAGTTGGTGATAACCTGTCCGTAGGTCTATCTTCGAGTAACACTTTGCCCCCTTCAGTTGATCAAAAAGGTCGTCTTCCTTGGTAACATATATTTGTTCTTGTTTGTTACTCTGTTCAGTTCTCGATAATCGATACAGAGTCTCATCAATCCGTCCTTTTTCTTAACAAACAACACTGGTGGTCCCCAAGGAGACACACTCGATCATATGTAACCTTTATCTAATAACTCTTGTAGTTGTATCATCAACTCCTTCATCGCTACTGGCGTAATACGATATGGAGCTTTTGAAATTTGTGCAGTTCCCGGTGCTAAGTCTATTACGAATTTGATTTCTCTGTCTGGTGGAAGACTAGGCATATCGTCCAAAAATACATCTTGGAATTCTCTCACTACGGATATATCCTTAATTTTGACTTTTTTTCGAGTATCTACAATGTAAGCTAAGTAACCTACACGTCCTTTCCTTAATAATTTCTTGACCTGCATCATCGTAAGGTAACACGATTGCTTAAGCGATGAGCTACCATAAAACACTACCTTAGACTTACTCGAAGTCTGAAGGTTCACACTTTTATTCTGGCAGTTAATTATTACAGCATAATTATACAACCAATCCATTCCCAATATTACGTCAACTTCTCCCAATCTAATTGGAATCAAGTCTACGCTCAGTTCATGATCTCTAATGTTTGCGCAACAATTTTGGTAAACATATTCTACGGGGATTACTTCCTTATTTGCAACTTCTATGTCTAAAGGATTTCCTAATCG
Organism: Panax stipuleanatus; assembly: GCA_020205555.1. Lineage (NCBI taxonomy): Eukaryota > Viridiplantae > Streptophyta > Magnoliopsida > Apiales > Araliaceae > Panax > Panax stipuleanatus. Next base: position 52,491,002 of record CM035126.1, on the reverse strand, counting down.
TTCTCGGGGTAAATTAAGTTGACTAGAAAATTCTTCAGATACAAAAGAACAGGTGGCACCCGAATCAAATAATACATATGCATTTATATCATTGATTGGGATTATACCTGACACCACGTCCTTCGCAGCTACTACGTCCTGGACGGTCATGTTAAAGGTTCTGGCGGTTGGGCGGTTGGATTGGGTCGGTCCGCCGATCATCAGTTTGTTACCTCCCCCTTGTTGGCTGCTACCTCAGCCACTTCCCTTCTTTGGGTAGTCCTTGATCCGGTGCTCTGTTGAGCCGCAAGCGAATTACCCTTGTATCTTCTTCGGCTTTGGGCAGTTGGGTGAAATGTACCCCTCTTGACCGCAGTTGTAGCAAGTTCTGCGTCCCTTCCAGCACTCGCCCTGATGATTATTTCCACATTTTGGGCATCCCTCAGCCCTCTTCTTAAAACCTCCATCAAAATTCCCCAACTGATTGTTGTTGTTTTTGTTGTTATTCTCCCATTTTCTCTTTCTCAAGTTACTTCCTTTACTGCTGCTTCCTCCTCCACGATTTTCTCCTCCCGTGTTCTTACCCTTCTTTTCCTTATTATAAAGACTTAAGGCTTCACTGCCACCTTTCGCAATGATCGCCTTCTCTAGCAATGTCGCAAAGGAATCAATTTGAAGAACTGATACCTTATTAAACAACCAAGGCTTCAGTCCTTATTCAAAATGTCTCGCCTTCGTCTCTTCGTCTCCTACTTGGTGTTCTGCAAACCACGCTAGCTCATTGAACTTCGCCGCGTACTGCGCCACCATCATATCACCCTGCTTCAGTTCTAAAAACTTAACCTCCATTCTATTCTTCATGCTCTTCGAGAAGTAGTTCTCGAAGAACAGAGTCTTGAATCTTTCCCATGCTATTATCCCTTCTCCCGCTCTTTGTTGATTAGCCTCCCACTAGTAGTTGGCTTCGCCCCCATCATGTATGTAGCAAATACAGTCTTTTAGTCTTCACCCACATGAGCGATAGTGAAGTCCTTCTCAATATCCTTAACCCATGTCTGAGCTATGATTGGATCATAAGTACCTTCAAATTCTGGAGGTCCTACGCTCCTAAAGTCTTTAAAATTTGTTACTGGGGATGCTTGAGGATTGGGGTGAACGGGTTCGTTGTTCCTTCCCCTAAGAGCTTCTCCAAACAGATCTACTAGCTTCTGGATCGGGTCTACTTGTTCTCTCTCATTGTTCACTGATTCTTCAGGTGTAGTTAATCTACGTCTTGGTGCCATTATCTGCATCACAAAATTTTCACTTTTATTATTATTACTCAATTATTTTACTTAAGTATTTCTCAAATGAAAAGGAATAAAATTTTATAACACTTTTTTGGAATAAGATCATTTATATTCATATGCCTTCATTTCATTACATGATTATCCCTAGCATACTGCTATAAATGTCATCACATATATCCCCTAATATCACAAAAGATGGGGAATTCTCTAACATACTACTCCTTCTAACAAAAGCCTACTCGGGGTTTACATCACTATCCCATATCTTACACAAAAGATTGGAATTACATCAATATATACATTACAAAGGAAAACCACTAAAGCTACTACTAGTCTAGCTAAAGGTTTCATCCCATCATCCCACGCTCCACATCGCTCTTATACTCGATCTGCGCTATGTACGCCATCAGTTCTTTGCTTATAGTATGTAGGGTCTGTCCCTGCTCCGCTGGGTAGTGGTATACACCATCGATCACCCTCTCAATAGCTGAACGGAACACATACCCCATCTTGTTCACCTTCCTCTTCTTACATCTGACCTCATTCTCTAGGTCATCCGCCATTTAATTTGTTGCTTCCCACTTCTCCTCGAAGTGGATCCTATCCATCACCTCCAACTCTAGCTGAGTACGGAGTGCCTCTTGCTCAGTCTTCTCACTTAGTTCTCTTGCTCTACCTCTTCCAGCTTTCCCGCCAGATCCACATTCCTAGCTACCGACTTGTGAAACAAGGTCCCCATCTGGATCCCTGCCTCCTTGCGGTAGGCAATCTCTACCTCTAACTTCTGCATTGCTAGCTTTCTCTGGTGGTCCTCGTCCCTCAACTTCTGGAACTCAGACTTCCTCTCTTGGGCCTCAGCCTCCAGCTCCTGTACTCTGCAGTCTAGTTCTAGGATCCGATCCTCATACTCGCTTAACATCTGCTCCTCTACATTAGCCTCATCAGAGTCCTCCACGGGCTCATCCTCCATCGGCTCGTCCTCCATTGGCTCGTCCTCCATCGGCTCGTCCTCTATTGGCTCCTCCTCTGGGTCAGACTCTACCTCAATCTCGTCCTTGTCGTCAGACTCAGAAGGTGCAACTGCCTGCACAGGCACAACCTCTAGAGGTGCCTTATATACCATATGTATATCTCTGGGTTCCTCCTCTGCCACTCTGCTAGGTACTCCCATGTCTGTCATCCTACAATCACAAACACAAGACAAACAAACAGCAACTCCATTAGAATGTTAAGTAAAACATAAGTTCATTGTATAGAACGAAGTTATATTTCATAACACACTAAGTCTCTCTCTAGGAAAACTCTACATGAGTTTTATCTTCTTCTAACTTTCTAAGTTCTTCTAAGTTATAATCTAAGGACACTCGCTCCTAAGGTTTATAACTATAACTCTGATACCAACCTGTGACGCCCCTAAATTTGGACCGCCACAGAGTCTCGAATTCGGTTTGTCACGTTCTAAATATCTAATGACTAATAAGATAATAATATCTCGCACGGCGGAGATACACAAAATACGAATAGATTACATTTATTTAATATAATCATTCATGTCCCAAGGTTTCGTAACTTAAACATCGATTACATAGCTTAAACATATCTTAAGCATATATAAACTTAACTAATACATAATATAATATAATCTTATTACAATGTCATAGAGTTCTATAATATAAAGCTACTCCGTAGCTTTGCCTTTGCCCTTGTCGATGCCCGAAGGTCCACCCTGCTCTGCCTTAACTGAAATGTTTTTAGGGAAAAGCAAGAATGAGGAACAAGTTTGCACAGCAAGTAATATAGCAATAAGGGGATCAATATGGTTTTTAGTTCTCAAGGTACAACAATAGATGATAATTCAAGGATAACAAGAAGTATTAATAGTTTTCAACAATAGTCGCTAAGGACTCAAGATAACAATAAGATTCAAGGTTTAACCTTTTCACAGTTCAAGAATAATGAATACTGAGCAGTCATGAAGGACTATGAACTTCTACTAGAATTAATAGAAATATACTGATAATCCAAAAAAATAAGCACAACAGGTGATCAGCCTAAAGTACCCTACGTTATGCATATCGTTCAATCGTACTCAAGTGTGCACGTCGGTCTCCCGATAATATATAATTTCCCTTTCAAGAAGGTTGTCCATCTCAGTCAATACAAGATTTCGCACCAATCAATTAGTTTGGATAGCTTTCTAATCATGATATAGGTCTAGCCGAATCAAATGGCATAGACCGGTCTTTCAATGTATGTAAGAACAAATCCTAGGTTCAGAATTCAAGATTTAAAGTTCGAAGAATATAAATCGACTTTATCTTTATCCACGAAGTATTTAAGTAATAAAACATGAATCACAATTCCAATAGCTTACTTGTACGATAATAATAGCACAAGCTCAATACATGCTCAATAAGAGTAAAGTTCGAGTACTTGCTTACAATATTCATTGAATAAAGTAACGCAAGGGTTTAGGATACTTGCCTTAAGCGTAGATTATCAACCTTTAGCTTATCGATACTTTTAATTCCTATCGTAATATATTTATATGTATAGGATGTTCATTAGCTAAGTATATTCGGTACACAAGCTCGATATGTAAGTTAAATATACACATATGATTCTACTTGTCATATATCCTTATACGTACGTCACTACGTACTTATACATATGTAGTACGAAATCAGTACATAATATATTATGAAATCACCTAACATAGTTATATCACGTATGTCATTGTAGTAAATCACAACACTAAGTTGATTATACCATTTATTATCTATGTACTTCCTTGTTACAAGTTAGACATCATTATATTATATTGTCATCTCATATAAACATATATCAGTAGAGGTCAGACTATGATTAACAGCTTTAGGCATCAATATAAGTAACCTTGCAAAATCAAAAAATAAGCAGAGCGCATCTGTTCTGAAAACAGACTAGCGCAGCTGCGCCCTGGTTAAGCCTAGGGACGGCGCAGCTGCGCTATCCCCTGGCCAGACCAGGGTTGGGCTTTTGCCTCACTGCTCTTGACCATCACATAACCATACATCAACACATAGTATATTCATATGTTAAAGGGTATTAGATGCTTACACAACCTTTCTAAGTCCAATCTCACATGTTATATCTTAGTTGGAATTTCCATCGGTTTAAGGCTAAATAACGCCATGGAATCATCAAGGCTATCATGTTTGACATGCATACATGCGAGGTGGTCATATAATCTATCAAATATATTTCTACATCCTATATGCATAACTAGTATCGTTATTTGTTTGAAGACTTAATCAAACTCATACTTGATTAACTTGCATTGTATCTAACAAGTGTGTGCAAATGCATGATATCGCAGTGATGTTAAAAGCACTATCAAGCATGTTAAAAATATCAGAATGCTATTACACTATGATCATGCAACTTAGTTTGAAAAAAGTTCGACTTTGCTTTTGAAATTGTTATGACTTAACTCATGTATGCTAGTGTAAACCTAACATCTTTAGACTTGCATTTCATGTCTATTTTAGACTATACAATCATGCTCACCAAGTTAGAATATAAACATGACTATAACATTTCAAGGTTCCTTTTAAAACTCTAAGTTCATTTCGAAGCTATAACTTTCTTTAGTAATTATATACTATCATAGTCAAACATGCTCATGCTATGTCAAGGTACCCATGTATACACATCATACCTGTTATCATGCTTGTCTAAACAATATCGACTCGTTAGCACTTAACAGATTTTAGCAGAAATAAAAAACAAAACTCAGAGCCTGGCGCAGCGGCGTTGCACCCTAGTACAAACAGGGCGCAGCTGCACCGTTGCTCGGCCAGAACTGAAATGGTTTCTGTTCGATAGAAGGCAAGGCCAAATACAGAATTTCTTTATGAATTTTATTCCAAAGCAGCCACATTGTATACTAACATGATCACTAACTTATATAATAACTAACAAACATTTCCCAATCAATTTATCATATAATTCATGCTTAATTCAAGAAATTAGAAGTTTAGAAAATGAAGAACAAGAAATGAGAATTATACCTCTGCAAATGCTTAACTGTGTTTGCTGCTATATCACTCTCCCTCAGCTCAATAGAAAATCTCAGTACACTAGCTCTACATAACAATATCTCAGTAAATTAAAATGAAGAAGGAGAGAGTCTTATGTATAGAGTTTTGAATGTCCAGACAATGCTATTCCCCTCAATTCCAATCCATTGGTATGAGCAAGAACATGAAGGTTAAGAAGGAGTTGTTGATCAGTTGGTGAATTACATCATGATGCCCACTCCCCATTGAATCATTGGCTATTATCTTTGCTGAGTTTGAGAAGGAATAGGCTTAGACTAGCCTTTGCCATTACACGTGAAGAGAAATGAGGGGTGACTTTCATTATGGGACATGGCTATAAATCTCAGCAATTGGGCAACATGAATTACATACCGCACTTATGTTATTATACTCATACTATATACTTAAGTTATATTCATATTCATATAATATATACTTAGGTTATAATTTCAATTAGACTCACAATGTATGTCCAATGAGGAAACAATATTACAATGTAGTAAGTTGGGATACATATATATAAATCCATGTACTTTTTATCATACCGAATATAATTTAAATTGAGTTGGAATATAATTAGTTGGGTATTAACAATCCATTATTTCCACACAATTTTATTATCCCAATTACACTTAATTATTGGAATATTAATTTGCAAATCATTGATTCATTCTAATTTAATATTACATATAGTACATCTTTAATGTCCTCACACATACAGGTTGTCACATAAGCATTAATCATGTAACTTACATAACTCATTAAACCTTACTATATAGTTTATATGTAAGATAGTCTCATTTAAGTGTCACACTATAATATAGAGGCAACTACTATATATTATATGTTTAGCTATCGCATGCTTTGCACATAACAAATAATCAAATAAATATAAATCTTATTATATTTATAAACAATTTACTTATTATTATTCTATACTTGCAATAATAATAAATCAACATACTATTAATTAATCACCCATTAATATTCTATTTCTCAAAATAACAATTAATTTTCAATGTAATATTGATTAATTTTTCACTTAATAATTCATTCATCCTCTAATTAATTAATTCATCATCGTTTCCATTCTCGTGCCACACAAGGCATTCTACGAGCTTATCATAAACTTCACATTTTTCTCAATTATTATAAATTCAATTTGAAGTTAATTTAGTTAACTCATCTCATAACACATGAATATTTATGTTCAAATAAATATTCGACATTCATTAATTTATTCGTTAATAATATTCAAAAATTCTCGGGTATTACATGATATATAGTAGCTGGGCTAAGTGATTCTTTCATATAGGGAAGGTATATACGAATCAGTAACCGATCTAACTCACTGTGAAAATAGTGTAGACGAGACGAAAACTAATTTGTTGGTTGTTTGTGGGAAACCACTCAGTATACTATATTGAATACTATTAAAGACTCGATGTGTGATAGGTTTAGACTTGTAAATAAGTATGGTGTTAAGGATATCTAATATTTGACTATGTGGTTAAGTGTTAGATAGTATTATGGAATAATGTATGTTATGCTAATTAAAAGATCAATCTTATAACTGATAGATCTTTTCAATAAGGATATTAAATTAGATTGTGTAGCAGTAATCGACTATGTAGGAAAGTTCCCTGACTCAAACTCGAGTTATATTTCAAATCATGTTAGTGAATGATTATTGATGATTATTCACGTCTACACTGATTATTAATTCGCACTTAGTGCATGTTGCATATGTTCATCAGGTATGAAAGGCTGATCACCTTCATTACCACAAGGTTCAGACAAAATTGCTCATGGTCCTTGTTGACATTAAACCTTATTGATTCAGTCATTCAATTATTGACATGTTGATTCATGCTCTTTCACAATTATTATATTGTTGAAAACTTGAAAGCTTATCCTTTCTTTCAATCATGATATATATTTATTGAATTTAAACTTGCTGAGTAAAGTCGTTGCTCACTCTTGCTATATCATGATATTAAATTTTAGATTAAGACGAAGGTTGGAAGAAGATTAGAGACAAGAGCAAAGTACAATAATAGATTGTTATGCGTATAACTATTTAGTTATCATATGTAAACCTTTTATAATTTTGAAGGTATGTATTCGGTTAAGGTTAATAAACTTGGGGAAGTGTTATAGAATTATATGAAATAAACAATATATGTTTATTATTCCGCATTAGATGATAGAATATGTATGATAATGAAGTACCGTAACGTACCAAGTTCGAGGTTCTTGGGACCTGGATTTGGGGGCGTCACAGGTTGGTATCAGAGCTGTAGGTTATAAACCTTAGGTAGGATTACCTTAAACTATAACTGCAGAGATGAGGATGATGAATAAACTCAAATAGAGTTTAAGTGATAATAGATGAATTTAGGAAAATCATCATTAAAGATAAGGAGAAGATAAATAAGATTCAAAGAAGAATCTTGAAGAATTATAAGATAAGAATTTGGAGTTACCTGACTCCAATAATAAAGATGAAAAGTGATAATAAATAGACAAAGTCTATAAGATGAAAAGTGTAAAATCATAATATAATATGATTAAAGGGAAAGAAGATCGTAAAATAAAATGATCCTAAGATAGTAAAGAATCGTAATATAACACGATTATAAGAAAAGGTCACAACGTGATCTGATGAGTTCATAGGAGGACAGATGATCAATCTATTGATTGAAGACTTAATAGCATAATTGCTATACGAATATGGTACTATAAAATAGTACTTATTAAACTCAAAAGAGTTGAAAAGGATGATGAGATACGGATTAAATGAAATTTGTATTGAGCAAAAAGGAGACTAAGATTATGTGAGATTTAAATTGAGGACTCATGTTAGCAGCTAAGTTGTATGATTCCTTGTATGGGCGGAGAATTTATGCTTGGTTTTAGAACCGCTTAGCTTTCTATATTGATTAGTGGCTGAGGTTGACCAATTCCTTGTATGGGTAGGGGATTGTGTTTGGTTCGACAACCACTTAGCTTCTTATATTGATAATCATTGAAATGTTGGTGTCGCACTATTCGCTATACGTATGTTGAGAAGGTGATTCTTTTCTCATGTGTATAACGAATAGGTAGAGAATATAAGAATAGATGCGAGTTCTTAAAACTCATATTTATTGTAAGTTTTTGACTCATAATCGTATGGTATTGAACCCCTAAGCGTATGGACAGTTCCTGATTGGTTCTTGAACTACGTATTGCTAGGATAAGTTCCTAAACTCATATTATTGTGGAAAGTTCCTGAACTCCTAACGTGTGGTATGTTTGATGAACTATACTGAGGTATAGAAAAGTTATGGATGAAGAATTGAGGATTTTTAATAGATAAAATTATTAAGAAATTGTTCATTAAACCAATTGAAGTTGTTGATGGAAGCATAGGTATTCCAAATCTTCTAGCTGTGCTAGACTTCAAATTTTGACATCAAGATAAAATTCGCACTGATGTGCCTTTAAAAATATAAATGAATTTTTGTTATCAGCAACACATGGTTACAATTGTGTACACATGGGCTTCGAACCACTAACACATCGTTACCTGTTGCGGCATTATAACACCCAAAAATAAATTTTCAATGGTTTTGAACTGTTTAAAGAAGAGTCTAATCTAATTATTTTGGCTAGACAAAAAAATTTTGAGATATCAAAATGTATTTTATATATCATCTATGCATCACGGAACTTGATGCACAAATGATAAAAATAATGGAGTTATCAATGCAGAATTATCTAGTGTTGGATGTGATCTAAAGATCGTCAGCCCACTATGGTATGATGTAGTATGACAAAGTCATAAAATGGTAAAATCCTCAAACGGACTATAAATACAGTGCGGTATCATGACGTCATAAAATAATTTTTAGAATTTTAAAGAAAAGTTAAGTGCCAATTAAATTTGGTCAGATATATATTTCGATTGATGTTCGAATTATTGGTATACTGATAAGTAAGTTTTATACCTACTTATTGGATATCAACTTGCTATGATTATGGCTTAAACTCAAGCATTTTATTGTCTTTTAATGCGTTTTATCTTTGTTTTGCATATCTTAGGCAGGAAACTCAAGAAGGCATAGAATGGCATGATTAAGGCATAGAATGGTATGATAATGGACATAATGGCATGGACTTGGCAACAAGGAAAGGTGGGATGGCATGAAGACGGATTTGGCATGAGGAAGTGGATAAGAGCCATGCGCAAAGGGCCTCAAAGCAGTAAAGTGAAGGAGCAAGAAGCAAGAAAGAAAGAAGAAAAGAAGTAACAAGAAAGCAGCACAAGCACCAAAATGCAGCAGCAGAAGAAACAGGTCCGCGCAGCCGCACCGGGATAGCAAGTAATAGCCGCGTGCCCGCACCAATGCCCAGAAGTCTAGAGTCTGCTATGGGGACGCGTGTGCCCTCGCCGGGAGAACAAAGCAAGGCCGCGCGGGTCAAGAATTGCTAACTTTTCATTTTTTTTTGGTTGAGTGTAATCTTTATAAGGCTTTATGTTGCATTGAACGAGACTTATCACTTATTATTATCAGACTTCATTTATTACAAGCTAGTTCTTACATTTCTAGGATTTAGAGAGCTTAAAGGGGTGGAGAGCTTCACTCTTCTTCTCTTCTAGTTTTAAGTAGATTTCATTTTTCTAGGGTTCACTTTGGTTGGGTTTGTGGTCTGAACTTAAGCATTGAAGGCTTCTATTGGAATGAGAACCACAAGATTTGCATTTCCATTCTCTCTACTCTCTTATTGTCATTGTTGCTTCTAATGCTTGGTTTAAATCCCATAATGGTTGGTGGTTCAGAAATGAACTAACTACCATTATGGGATTCTAATGGATCTTATTGCTTAGTCTAGGGTTTTATGCCTCTTTGAAATATATGGTTGAAAATGTATGGTTTGCCTAGTATAGGTTGTGTTGTATGTTTAGATGTTTGATCACCATCTACTGTAATAGTTTAAACAGAATTGAAAGAGGAAGTATATGCTTAGATTTTGCCATGCTAGCATATGTTCGTAAAATTTGTATGTGATAAATTTTATGATTCGTTATTCAGATAGAAATATACCGGCTTGCCATATGTAGCCAATAGGGAGCTTGCACTTAATTCAATTTTGCTTGTAAATTACATAGACATATAGTGATTTATGCTTTATCGATGTTCATGTGATTTCTATCTCTTTTGTGGATATTATATGATATGGATTTGGTTTATTGAAAAATAGCCTTTTCTCACATTCGTGCTCCCGGCTAGCATTCCTAAGTAATCAATCATACTTGAAACGAGGTGTGTAATCTAGGCGATGCAATAGGTGAAGTTAGGATCCCATATTTCTCCAATTTGAATCCCTTGTCTGTTAATTAGATAAGTTTAGTTTAAAATCAATCTAGTTATTAAAGCAGACTTTGATAATCGTTTGAGCAGACGAAAATAACTATAGGATTGTTGCATGATAGTTTAAGCCTAACTCCTTTTCTCCGTGGGAACGAACTTTACTTATCAAATTTATTACTTGTCGACCATGTATGCTTGCACGCGTTTTGTGCCCGTTTTGTTAACACCGAAATGGCGCAACATATACGTCTAAGCTAATTGATTCAGCTAGACAAATGTTTATGAAAATTCAAGTATCTCTTTGAGAATTTATCCCGAACTAAATTATTTTGGTACGGACCTCTAATGTTAAGACTGAGGTGAACAACCCCTAAAAATGGGGATATACTGGTTGGATGATATATTCCAATCCTTTAACGCATACAGTCGTTCTGAGAACTAAGGTACAATAGATTGATCACCTAACGTACCCGTATCGGTAATTTACCTTCTTCGTGATTATAAACATACCTACTACATCATGTTTTAGATTTGGTTACGGTGAATACCGTTAAACCTGAGAGTTCACAGTCTATATGACCCCTTAGCCCGATATGAAAAGTTTTCACTCCTTAGAGAGAAGTCATGGAAGAAGGTGATGGTAGCTCCTCATAGAAGAAAGCAATATGTACTCATTAAATTGAGCATGAAATCAGGTAAAGGTGAACTTGAAAACCTAGTTTTGATGAATAAAAGGAGTAGGGATTAATAGACTGTAATTTCGAGAACGAAATTCTTAGAAGAAGGGGAGAATGTGACAACCCAAAAATCTATAAGATTTTAAATGATTAAAATAAAGGTTAAAGAATAAAACCTAGATGAAAATTTGAGGATTTATTTAAAATTTTTAAGTAGAACATATATTGTTTACTATTTGAATGAGAATAAAAAAATATGGGTTACAAAATTCCAAACCCTAGATATGAAGTTATATGTATTTGAAGGAATGTTAAGGATAAGGTATTACGATACCTATTAATTCGATGTGAACTGAATAGTTTAAAAAATGTTATAAAGATACATTTGAAAATTTTATTTCACACGAAGAGATGCTATGAGGTTAAACGAAGATGAGTATATATATATATACATATACTTAGTAGGGTACTATATATTTTAGCAAGAGAAATGATGAATTAAGCTAAGGATATAAGAGTCAAGATAAAACAATGTTAGTAATTAGCATAGTTTAAATGTTGGCCTTGATTGGCAAATAAGAAGATGAATAAGTATAAAGTTATTAGCTAATGTGATTAGCAATAAAAATGGAGTAATTTAAAACTCACAATTTGAGTTAGAGATAGAATTTTGAGACACGAACTGCTCGGTTGCGTCCTGAGCTTCAAGTTTAGTCAGAAAAGATAATAAACACAAAATGTGTAAGGGTTGACTTTTTGGTCAAAGTCAACAGTTGACTTTTATGGATAAAAGTCAAAATTGGAGTGAGAAGTGGAATAGATTGTGATTTATGTGAGCTATGTATGTGATTAAATAAATATACATTATATAGTGTGTATACATTTATTTTGTAAATAAAGAGAATTTAGAATAAAATTATGTAACCTAATATATATATTAGGTATACTAACTAAATAACCTAAGGGGTTATAATATGGGAGAATGTTAGTATATAAAAATATATACTAACCCTAAGAGATTTATTTTATATATCTCAAATAATTAATTTTATAACTAAGTCTAATTGGGTTATAAAATTAAAAAGGCATGAGTAAGGAATTTATTTTCAAATGTGGGAAAATGAAAACCATAATTAAATGATTAGGATAGAATAGAATTAAAAGTATTGGACTATAATAATATCATAGCCCAAGAAATTAAATGGAGTGGCCCAACTAAGCCCAACAAGTGAAGGGACTTAAAAGTTATTTGATTAAGGTATTAAACTCTAATTACATACTCAATATACTTAAATACGATAAGTCTATTTAGGTTATGTAAGTGAATTAATATTATTGATGAATAATAAAATATAAATATCAATAATAAGGAGCATTAGTTTAAGAGTTAATTAATTAAAAAGAGTAAGTAATTTAAACATGCCCAATTATTTATTTAAGCATGGGACTTGTAGATAAATTGAGTTAAGAGCAATTAAATTATTAAACTAGTCCAATATATCATTTATGGCACAAGTATTATAATGACACAATTTAATTATGGGTGGAGGCCCAAGTTCATTTTTGTTAGTAAGTAAAATAAGAAAAAGTGCAAGCCCAAAGGAATTAATTAAAAGCCCAAACTTAAGCTCACTTGGGGAGGGATATGTTAATCATTATATAAGTATTATATAAAACAAAGTGGATGGGAGGAGAAAGGCCACATGGCCGAATTTTGAAGGAGAGGAAAGGGGAGGAGTATGTGATAATTACATTTTTTGAGTGGACAAAGATGTGCTAGGTGTCACATAATTTATGGAGCCACCATTTACCTTATCTATTATGTAATAAAAAGAGAGAAAAGTAAAAAATATTGGGGGAAGATATGATAGATAGATATTTTGATATCTAATTATTTCTTTTGCTAGCAAATTTAATTGTCCCACTTTATTTTTGTAAGAAAGGAAGAGAGAGAAAGTAAAAGAAAGAAGAAATAAGCAAAGAGAGAGAGAAAGAGAGAGGGGCGGCAGCCCTTTAGGGGAAAGAAAAAGGAGAAATATTCTCCATGGAAGAAAAAAGAAGAAGAAGATCAAAGCAAATGTATAATCTAATATCTAAGCTTTATTTTCCTTTCTTGTTATGGTTTAATGAAAATTGGGGTTTTTGATTTAGAAGTTTAAAATCCTATAATCTATGTGTTTTCATGAATTCAAGTATGGATCTAGCTATTTCAAGTGTTAGAAAGTGGATCAAAAGGAAAGAAAGGGAACTAGGTTTCTAGAAATAGAAAACCCTAGCTTTTTCTCCCTTTAATCAACTAGTATTTTTAAGCTACACCTTCTTTTCGCGATCCGTCAATGAGGGGTGCTAGATATATGCATTGACTAATAAATCCAAGTGATAGAACTCAAAAATCACATTTCTAAAAGTCGTGGTGTGGGTTTTAGTGAAAATAGTCCATGTAGTGAACAAAAAGGGTAAAACATGTTCTGATCAGTCAGCCACAAGGGCATTTTCGTCCACGTTTTGTGCTTTAAAAATTTGGGAAAAATTTGAAGAGTTAATATCAGAGGTTAGAAAGGTCCTATAAAAATTTGGGACTTTTTTGGCCATACAAAATGGGAGTTATGGATTTTACGGCTAAGGGCTATTTTTAGAAAGCTACCCGAATAACTCTCTGTATTTAAGTCCAAATATTATGAAATTTTTACTAGAAATACATGTGTATAACAGGAGTGTATCTGGAAAATTTCAGAATTTTTGGAGACAATCTCGATTTATGAAAAATCTGAGAATATTTATCTATTATGGACTATTTAAAAATAGTAAATATATTTTAAAAATTTCTGGAAAAATATATTTTCATGAGGGGAATATATATGGCTGATTTCTAGAAAAGAAATGATTTTAGAGATGTTTTCTATTTTTCGCATAAATGATGTTATATGGATAAATGGATTAAATTGAATATATGATGTAGAAAATATGGAAAATTAAGATTTTACTACTTGAGAACCTTAACCATTATTGATGCAAAATTTTGAGGGAGGTTTCGGTCGATGGTGAAGAGTTATGATGTTTATGGCATTTAAGAATGCTTAAACGAATTAATTTTGAGGAAAGGAAAATAATTAAAATAAATTACTTATTAATTGAATAAATGACTCAAAATATTTTTACATGACTAGTGATATTTGATTGAAATATTATTAGTAGTATTTAACTTAAATGTTATTAAAAAGTTAATAACATTAGCTTGGAAATATTATTACATAATTAATAATATTCGACGGGAAATTAAAATAAGAGATTTAAGTTATTTTTCAATATACTTGTTGAATTTGGTATTCAAGAAACTATATTATGCTTATAATAGACTAAAATGAGAATTCAGGGTGCTGAATTAGATTTTGGGTTGTTAAAATGATTTAAATTATTAAACCTGATTATGGTCTGCTGAAATAATGATTTCAGGATGCTGAAATGCAACCTGGTTTACTGAAATAGTATTTTCAGTTTACTGAAATGTTGTCTAGTTTACTAAGATAACATATAAAGGAAAAACTTATAAGTGTAAGTTATGGCGTGATGAAAAGATTATCAAAGAATAATGATAATACTAAGAGTACTATAATGTAATGTCTAATACTTCACTATATGATTGAATATTGTTAGACAATTTAATATAAGATGATAAGAACTTATAAATGAATGAGTAAGTGTTAAGTCTAAGGTAGTGCAATCGTACCCTTTAATGGTTGATGTATAGTAGCTGGGCTAAATGATTCTTTCATATAGGGAAGGTATATACGAATCAGTAACCGATCTAACTCACTGTGAAAACAGTGTAGACGAGACGAAAACTAATTTGTTGGTTGTTTGTGGGAAACCACTCAGTATACTATATTGAATACTATTAAAGACTCGATGTGTGATAGGTTTAGACTTGTAAATAAGTATGGTGTTAAGGATATCTAATATTTGACTATGTGGTTAAGTGTTAGATAGTATTATGGAATAATGTATGTTATGCTAATTGAAAGATCAATCTTATAACTGATAGATCTTTTCAATAAGGATATTAAATTAGATTGTGTAGCAGTAATCGACTATGTAGGAAAGTTCCCTGACTCAAACTCGAGTTATATTTCAAATCATGTTAGTGAATGATTATTGATGATTATTCACGTCTACACTGATTATTAAGTCGTACTTAATGCATGTTGCATGTGTTCATCAGGTATGAAAGGCTGATCACCTTCATTACCACAAGGTTCAGACAAAATTGCTCATGGTCCTTGTTGACATTAAACCTTATTGATTCAGTCATTCAATTATTGACATGTTGATTCATGCTCTTTCACAATTATTATATTGTTGAAAACTTGAAAGCTTATCCTTTCTTTCAATCATGATATATATTTATTGAATTTAAACTTGCTGAGTAAAGTCGTTGCTCACTCTTGCTATATCATGATATTAAATTTCAGATTAAGATGAAGGTTGGAAGAAGATCAGAGACAAGAACAAAGTATAAAAATAGATTGTTATGCGTATAACTATTTAGTTATCATATGTAAACCTTTTGTAATTTTGAAGGTATGTATTCAGTTAAGGTTAATTAACTTGGGGAAATGTTATAGAATTATATGAAATAAATAATATATGTTTATTATTCCGCATTAGATGATAGAATATATATGATAATGAAATACCGTAATGTACCAAGTTCGAGGTTCTTGGGACCCAGATTTAGGGACGTCACATCAACCATGAAGCCACACAATGTTGCGGAGGAACAGATAAAGCTGAGAGCTTTCCCATTCTTATTGGGGGATTTAGCAAAAAATTGGTTGTATTATCTTCCCTCGGGATCAATACAATTATGGAATGACATGAAAAGGCTATTTTTGGAGAAATACTTTCCTGTTTCAAAAGTAGCCAACATACAGAAAGAAATTTACAGAGTCCGACAATTCAGCGGTGAAACATTGTATGAATACTGGGACAGATTCAAAAATCTTTGGTCCAGCTGTCCACCCCACCAGATTGATGATCAACACCTTTTCATATATTTTTATGAGGGACTTGTACCGATGGATAGGAGTATGATCGATGCACCTAGTGGAGGAGCATTAGTGGATTAAACACCGGAGGCTGCAAAGAATTTGATTGCAAATATGGCTGCCAATGCACAATAATATGCAACAGGTAACTTGTCGGTTGCACAACCTTGCCAAATATGTTTAATGGCGGGGCACCCTACTGATGCATGCCCGACATTACAAAACGAAGAGAATTCACAGCAAGCTAATGCAGTGGGAAATTACCAGGCACAACCGGAGAGGAAATATGATCCTTTTTCCAATACTTACAATCTAGCATGAAGGGATCATCCCAATTTGAGTTATGGGGGTGCTAGGCCGCAAGTGCAAGGGTTTTACCCAATTAAACCGTAATTTCAGCCAAATCAGCCACAGTACTAACCCAGACCAGCAACACCGGCCAATGCTGGAACATCCTTAGAAGACATGTTCAAAGTATTTATGACACAGACATAACAGTTTCAACAAGAGACGAAATCTTCCAGCCATAGTTTGGAGAGTCAAATGAGCCAATTAGCTACTACTGTTGGACTGTTGGACTCTCAAGGTTCAGAGAATCTTCCATCTCAAACTGTTGTGAATCCTAAGGAGAATGCCAGTGCTATAACCTTGCGGAGTGAAAAGCAGATGGATACACCCACAACCACAGTTGAGTTTGAAAAAGAGCAAGCTAAGGAGGAACCGGAAAAATCTAAGGTACATTCTAACCCTCCTTGTCAACTTAAATATATTCCTCTTCCCTTTCCTCACAAAAATTCTAGAACTTCAAAGAAAGATGAACAGGAAAAAGAAATTCTAGAAACTTTTAGGAAAGTAGAAGTGAATATTCCATTACTTGATGCAATTAAACAAGTGCCACAGTATGCGAAGTTTTTAAAAGAATTATTGTTGGTCGTTTTACCGATCAATATATTCGTGCTAGTATACACGGTCAACAAGTAATAAAGTGAAAGTACAGATATCGTTCCCACAAGGAATTAATAGATAAAAAGTCGCCAGATCAATAGCACATAATCATTTCAGTCTTATTTAAACGGGCGACAAAGAGTTGGACTTTAAACTAAGTTAACTAGGCAAGGAATTAATCTTAAACTAATTAATCCTAGAGTAAAATCAGATAATGAAGATAAGAGATTCCAATTTCTCCTAATGATTCATCTAAGCCGATTACTTCTAATTAGGTCAAATTAATCGTCATGTTTGTTAGCCGAGAACACTAAAGTGAGAGAAGGCCATCTTTCGATACACCTACTCCATACCACATACAATCCATAGATGATAGAACGCACGTGGACACCCACATTATCTAAACCCCTATATGTCTATGGTGTTTACAAATAATTAGGGATTAAGGTCAAGTTCTCTATTGACTACGAGCGGCGCTTCGGTATATGTCTATCCTAAGCACAAATCATACGTCCAACGTCATGTGAACGTACAATCGCCCGCTACCGCGATTAGATCTAAACCTACACTTAGTCTTTCAAGTCCATATAGGTTATCACACTAATTGGTCATGACTCAATTAAGCAATGGAAGCATAAATCGCAGTAGACAATCACATAGCAATAAAATAAGAACTAACATAGCAGAGAAATCAACATAGACTACTCAAAAAGTTCCGTTGAAACCTCAAAATATAATTTAAGTCATAGACAACTCAAATATATCATCCACAAGGTTCATAAACATTATCCGAATACAAAATGATAACAAGGAGAATATAGAGATAAAGAATGCAAATCTTTAGTCTTTCTCCAAGTTTGGATCTTTGATGCTAATCCCTTGCTTCAATCTTCAAACCTAATATAACCCTAAAAACCACCTAACTAAACTAAACCCTAATCTAGACTTCATCTACTCCTAATATATACAAGAAATGTAAAGGAAATGGAAGAACAAGCTAGAGCTAGGACTTAAGGCCAATATCTGATCCCCTTTCTTGCCAAAAACGAGCCCTATATATATCCTTTGCTCAAGCCAAGCCCGTTTAATTGAAAACTCAAGTCTAGCAGCATGTTGGATTGGCGCGGCCACGCCCAAAATGCACTAGAAATCCACGCTCCCGCGCCAAGGATTTTCTGCTGCAGTATCCTCTGGTAAAATGGCTATAACTTTTGATCCGGGAAGAGTTACGGGGTCTGCTACCTATCAAATCAAAGCTATCGAAGAGCTCTACAACTTTCATTCTTTGAGAATTGAGAAATAATGGATGGATGAAGGTTGCAATTGAGCTACAAGTGACAGTTGTGCAATTGAAACCCAAAATCGTGAAGTTTAACGTCCGTTGGTATACGGGGCATAACTCTCGCCTCCGAACTCCGATTGGGATGATTCAAGATGTTCCGAAAAGCTTAGAAGACGCTCTACAATATGAACCTAAGTTCCAATCCAAGAACATAAAATGAACATAAACCCCCCAAATAATGTCCGGATTGTATTTCCTTTCCATTGTCATGCCATCATTCCATTCTTACTCCTTTTGGCCTCATTTTATCCTTTTAAGCTCATTAAGCACCAAGGGAGTTCCAAAACATGAAAACTACAAAACAAAGCAAAAACACATGAAAAGCACAAAGATACTTGAGTTTTGGCAGCAGAACAAGCTGGTTACTATCCGAATAAGTGGTCATAAAGACCACTTATCAAATACCCCCAAACTTAAACGTTGCTTGCCCTCAAGCAACCAAAACAAAACTAAAAAAAAGATGCAATGCAGTATATACAATGTATGCAATCTACACTATCATGAATGCAAATCCAAGTCCCAATCAATATTAAACTTTCAAAGCAATGCCTCAGAAAACCACGAGATAATCGAATAGATAAGCTACCCAAGACAAGACCATAAGGCATATTCTGCAAATCCAAAGCTGTCAGCACTGATGTATTGTGCGTTGTGTGCCTAGCAACCATTAGACATGCTTTTGAACAAATCAATCACATACTACGCTTCTTAGGGGAAAAACATGGCTCAACTCAAGAAAAGTAGTAAATCAGATAATTTCTAACTAAGACCATGTATTACTAAAGTTAAGAGTCGAGAGGGGGTTTCTTATTCTTTTATTGACTAATGAGGGCGTATTCGCACTTTATCGTGTGCACATTCGACTATGAAATGCCTAGTTCTCTTAGGCTTTTCAATGATATCCGTGTAGCGAGCTTTCGACCAACGACTCCCAGACCAGATGGCCTTAGGACGCTGGGTGTAGAGACACCCCGAGGGTTTACTTGCTCAAATATCAAAGGTCACAGAACTCGACGTAGCCGAAGTGTTTATTTTATTTTATTTTTTTGAATCATTTTCTTTTGTTTTCTTTTCTTCTTCTTTTCTTTTTCATAAGGGAATGCGTCTTATGCTCCATCTCCCCAAATATCATGTATACCCCCTGTTTTCCCCTAAACTTAAGCTTTTAACAGTCTTAGTTATTATCATATGAGAACTGAAACTCTTTCATTAAAACACAGATTTTCCACCAGAAGACAAGTATGTGAAAATTTTAAACTAAGCATGTCACGGTGGTTACTCTATCGTGCTAACTGGCTACACAGTATCTGACAGATAAGGATTTACATATATGACATTATACGCAAGCTTAAGTTTCAGATCAGTTCAAAAATCAAGTGATTTCAGCTTCCTCACAGGCCAAATACATAACTAACCAACTAAAACTGGATTCATGCAGTATGCTCTAACACAGAATGCTCTAAAAATTTTAAAATTTTAACAAATATGATCTACATGCACTACATGAACTGACATAACATGAAATGAACTAACTATAGGCAAAACAAAACTAATACCCCCAAACTTAAAATGTTCAATGTCCTCATTGAAGGTAAAGGTAAAAAGAAGAACTCCGCTAGTTGGCTTCGTCGTCGCCCTCGTCCTCTCAGAAGTCTCCCCCGTCTCTCTCTGCTCTGGAAAAATAAACCCCACTCAACATTGTACTCAACGAACCAACCCAACTCAATATTAATCTTGCTCTGCTCTCAAACCCACACTCACTGTCTCAATTGATCAGTTTGAGAGGATGAGGTTGCTGAGTGGATAGGTACTTTGGATTGAGGAGGTAGGAGGTTTTTGAAACTAAGGCTTGTGTTGGAGGGGATTTGTGAAGAGATGGGGGATTGTTTGAAGGAACTTGAGGGTTTGGGATTAGAGAGACTGAGGCTTAGATGCTGTTGATAATTGACATGAAGTGGTGCCCCAAAAATCTGCCATTTCCTTAAGTCATGCCCAGTTTGTAAGAGGCGCGGCCACGCGCCCTAGCAAGCATATCCTAACGCGGCCGCGCGGGCTGCCAGATTTCTGGTTCTGCAGAATTTTGTTATGCAAAGAGGCTGGCCTCGAGCTTTTCATTCAATCCAGCATCATTGACCTGAGAAAGACATACATTTATTAAGCCCTATAAAACACCGAAACTAAATATTCACTATTTACAATTAGGAGAATGAAACCTAGAAAGATGTGCATGTAAATTCCTAAAAACTCCTATATATGCGTATATGCAACGTGCTCGTGCTTCAAAAATATGTCTAATACTATTTAAGTCCCAAAAATATATGCATCAATGCCTAAGTTCAAAAATGAAGGCATTGAGTTCCTAAATCTACGAGCTTTCAAAAATTTTAAACTAAATATTAAACTAATAAGAATTAAACAAAGGGGAAGGGAAATATGATAGAAAACAGGTAATGGAGAATTAAACAGGTTGGGAGAGAGAAAAACGATGGGGTGTCTCCCATCAAGCACTGGATTTATAGTCCTCTAGCTGGACTGTGTCTAAACACTGCTATCCGACCCCCGACGATATTTGAGAAACCCTCCATCCATCAGAATTGCCATGTGAGCTTGGAGGCTTCCCAACATGAGAGGCTTCGGATTTAAACTACCTAGCATGTGATGTGTATAAGAATTCCCCGTACTGAAGGTCGGGGGGCTAGGCACTGCTTCTGTTGAGTTCGTGAAGTGATTGGGGCAATGAGGTTCATCGAATACAACAGATTCTTCTTCTATTCTCTCTTCTTCTGACCACTATCGTTTCAAGAATGTGGACTCTCTCATGTCATCGAGATCCATCTCTGTGATGTGGCTACCAAGGGGGCAAGGGTGTGCAAACTTCACTGGCATCTCAAACTTCGGCGAAGAAGGCTCTTGGGGTATTGTCACCGTTGGTTCATGATAAGTGGTATTTATATCGCGAATCAGATTCTCTAAAGCTCAAGACGCTGCTTGTTTTCTGTTATTTGTTGTGCTTTTGTATATATTTTGTTGTTGTTATGCTTTTCCTGTATGATGCAGGGCTGTTTTGGTCATTTCCAGCTTGCAGGGGCAAAGTTGTCATTTTCTACATTCTGGCGCCGCAGCGCCAGAGCCTATTCTAAAGCCCACGCCACAACGCCAACTCATGGTCCTGGCTAAATTCATCTGGCGCTGCAGCGGCCCGGTCCTTCTTATTCTCGCACTGCAGCGTTAGTGGCGCCGCAGCGCCGCCAAGCAGTTATAGGCTCCGCGCCGCAGCGTCACCTCCGGTGCCTAGCTAGTGGTTCGCATTTAATGACCTAAAAAGAAGAAAAAGAGAAGCGAGAGAACAACGGAAGGATATCGGAGATAGAGAGAAAATACAGAGAATATTTTTGGGGATTCTAGAACAGAAAGAAGCTGTGTTTTAGGGGAGAAAAGTTATTGCATCATATACAGCTCAGAAGTTACACGGAGAAGAGAAGACGTGGAGACAGAAAACCTTAGCTCAGGAGTTTTCTTATTCTAAAATCTCTCGGTTGTTTGTGTATTACTGATCAATGTTGAATGTGATAGAAATGTGTATTAGCACCATGGTTATGAACTAATTCCTTTTTAGGATTGCAATGTAACCTAGTGTTTAGCCTAATTAACTTTCTCTCCTATTTATACTAATGAATCATTTTGGGAATGGGTTGTTGTGTTTCTTGCTTATTGACTAAATGCTTGACAGAGTTTTTGACAGTGATATTAATGGATATTGACTATTGGACATTATTATCTAGCTTTTAAAATACAACAACACTTGTTATGCCCTTGCCTAAAGGAATGTGTGCATAAACTGCTTAATAGGATAGACATATCTCTATTTGCCTTGTGTAGCCTTGAGACTGAGCTTAATGACCCTAGCCTAGTTATTTTCATCGATAGATATATTGTGATTCATCTAGCTAGAGATGTGCATTTGGCCTTCGACAGAAGCATATGCATAGTTCTATTCTCGGCTGACCATTCCTTGATTTGTTTGTATTGTGGAGAGTTAGGAGATTAGGCGACGCGCTAGGGGAATTGCAATCCTAGCTTGTCTCCCTATTACATCTATTTCTCCCGTTTCCTTTAGTTGTAATCGCATAGTTTAAAATACCACCTCCAATCAATTGTTTAGATAAGACAGTAAAGAACTTACATTAGTATTTGATTTGCATTTAAGACTTCGTCCTCGTGGGTACGACATCCTACTTATCTTATATTACTTGTTGACCGTGTATACTTGCGCGTTAATTGTCGTTACATAAATCGGACAACAAGTTTTTGGCGCCGTTGCCGGGGAACTTAGTATTTTTTGTTATCAATATTAAAGCTAAGTCATTACGATCTTAATTTAGACTAACTTTATCTATTTAATTTTCTTTTCAGGTGATCTCAACGGCGTATGCCACCTCGAAGGGGTCGAATATAATACCTCTCGATCCCGAGGTTGATAGAACGTACAGACGCCTGCAGAGAGAAAAAGCGCGGGACATACATACTCCTGTTACAATGGCTGAGGAACTTCAAAAATCTTTAAGGGAGCATGCTATGCCTCACATCGCAGATTTGCAAGCGAGCATTCTTAGGCCCGCAATCCAAGCAAACAATTTTGAGATCAAGCCGGGCACCATCCAAATGTGCTCCAATATTCAGTTTGGGGGATTACCAAATGATGACCCCAACGATCACTTGATGAACTTCTTGGAAATCTGCGATACGTTTAAGTGCAACGGAGTGTCTGACAATGCCATCAGACTCCGATTGTTTCCCTTCACTTTGAAGGACAAAGCCAAGAGCTGGCTACATTCACTTCCGTCAGGCTCCATAACCACATGGGATGACTTGGCTCAAAAGTTCGTGGCAAAGTTCTTCCCACCAGCTAAAACCGCCAGGCTCAGGCACGAAATTACCTCTTTTAATCAGTTTGAGTCAGAATCTTTGTACGACTCATGGGAGCGATTCAAGGATCTTCTGAGAAAATGCCCCCACCATGGACTGCCAGAATGGCTTCCCATCCAGACATTCTATAATGGGTTATCCGAAGCTACTCGATCGAGTATTGATGCCGCTTCTGGAGGAGCGTTCATGTCTAAGCATCATACAGCGGGGTATGAATTGGTGGAAACAATGGCGGCCAATAATTATCAATGGCCAAATGATAGGCAGGCCCCTAGAAGAGCAGCAGGAATATATGAGGTAGATCCAGTCACACAATTAGCGGCTCAGGTTGCAGCGCTAACCAAAAGACTTGACACCATGGGAGTGCAAGCTGTGCAGAATGTTCAGAGTGTCGCATTGTTGTGTGAATTGTGTCAAGGGAGCCACACAACTGAGCAGTGTGCCATAAGCCCCGAGTCAGTTCAATTTGTTTCCAACTATGGGCGGCAGCAAAACGCAAGTCTCCCTACTCATTATCATCCGGGCTTGAGGAATCATCCAAACTTTTCTTGGGGCAACACAAATAGCAATCAAGCACAACCTCCGACCACCAGGCCTAATTTCTCAAACCCTCCCGGTTTTCAAGCTCAAAATCAGTACAACCAACAACCACAGAGTTCTCATAATCAGTTCCACTATCCACCATCTCAACAGGAAAGAAAACCTAGTTTGGAAGATCTCCTGTCACGATATATTGCCCAAAATGAGACAAGGAGCAGTAATCAAGAAGCTTCCATCCGGAACCTTGAAGTCCAAATGGGACAGTTGGCCTCTGCTTTGAATAGTCGACCACAAGGCACATTGCCGAGTGACACTGATGTCAACCCGAAACGGGATGGGAAGGAACACTGCAAAGCAGTTACACTCCGGAGTGGGAGAACTATAAATAAGAAGGGTGGAGAGAGTCCTGTAGTGCAAGAAGAAGTGACTATAGAGGAACTTATTGTGGAGCAGAGTGATGATAAGTCTGGGGGTGAGGTAAATGCTCAAGAAAGCCCTTCATCACCAACCCCTACAGTGAACACAGCTAGTCCTCCTATCCCACAGTTGCCATTCCCCCAGCGCATGCAGAAACAAAAGCATGATAAGCAATTTTCTAAGTTTTTAGAAGTGTTCAAGAAGCTTCACATAAATATCCCGTTTGCAGAGGCGTTGGAGCAAATGCCGAGCTATGTTAAATTCATGAAAGATATTTTGTCGAAAAAGAGGAAAATGGGAGATTATGAAACAGTGGCTCTGACTGAGGAATGCAGTGCTATTCTACAGAACAAGCTCCCGCCAAAACTGAAAGATCCTGGAAGTTTCACGATTCCATGCACTATCGGGGACCAATTCATTGGCAAGGCCTTATGTGATTTGGGGGCGAGTATAAATTTGATGCCTCTGTCAATATATAAAAAGCTTGGACTGAATGAAGCTAAACCCACAAGTGTTACTTTGCAATTGGCGGATAGATCTCTCACGTACCCGAAGGGGATAATAGAGGATGTGCTTGTTAAGGTGGACAAGTTAATCTTCCCAGCGGACTTTATTGTCCTGGACTTTGAGGAAGATAGGGAGGTCCCAATAATACTGGGAAGACCATTCTTAGCAACGGGGAGAACCCTTATAGATGTGCAGAAAGGGGAGCTAACTATGAGAGTACAGGATCAGGAAGTAACTTTCAACGTGTTTAGGGCAATGAAATATCCGAACACCCCTGAAGACTGTTTTCAGATTAACCAAATGGATGATGCAGTCAGGGAAGTATTCTCAGAAACATGCATGACAAACCCTTTAGAAGCTCCATTAAGAGGTACCAGTACTAAGGAAGAGGCCACCCATGTTGAATGTGCTAACTGGCTGGATGCACCCCAGCGATCTACACAGTTCCAAAGACAGTTTGAGGCGCTGAATGATCCAGAAGCATCTACTTCCAAGGCCCAACCATCTGTTGTAGAACCTCCTGTCCTCGAGTTAAAGCCCCTGCCCAATCATCTGAGGTATGCATACTTGGGAAATTCATCCACTTTACCTGTTATAATATCTGCATCTTTAGATGAAGGCCAGGAAGAGAAGCTACTGCTAGTGCTCAAACAGTATAAAACGACACTGGGGTGGTCAATTTTAGACATTAAAGGGGTCACAAAATCCTACTGGAGGAAGGATCCAAGCCGACTATTGAACATCAGAGGCGATTGAATCCAATAATGAAAGAGGTGGTCCGAAAGGAAATCATTAAGCTGCTAGATGCGGGCATTATATACCCTATCTCGGACAGTCCTTGGGTCAGTCCAATTCAATGCGTGCCAAAAAAGGGCGGTATGACAGTAGTAGCCAATGAGAATAACGAGTTGATTCCAACCAGAACGGTGACTGGATGGAGGGTATGTATGGACTACAGAAAGTTGAACAAGTCCACCTGTAAGGATCACTTCCCTCTGCCATTTATTGATCAGATGCTCGATAGACTTGCTGGGCACGCCTTCTATTGTTTGCTAGATGGTTATTCTGGCTATAATCAAATTTTTATTGCTCCCGAAGATCAGGAGAAAACAACGTTCACATGTCCGTATGGGACCTTTGCCTTTCGGAAAATGTCCTTTGGGTTGTGTAACGCTCCTGCAACATTCCAACGTTGCATGATGTCCATCTTCTCTGACATGGTCGAAAAGACCCTCGAGGTTTTCATGGACGATTTTTCTGTATTCGGGAGTTCATTTGATAACTGTCTGGTCAATTTGACTGCCGTTCTCCAAAGATGCGTTGAAACTAATCTTGTATTGAATTGGGAGAAGTGCCACTTCATGGTAAAAGAGGGCATTATTCTGGGTCACAGAGTATCAGATGGTGGTATTGAAGTAGACAAGGCTAAAATTGATGTCATCAATAGTCTACCACCGCCTACATCAGTGAAAGGGGTTAGGAGTTTTCTTGGGCATGCAGGTTTCTATAGGCGGTTTATCAAGGACTTCTCAAGGATAACAAAACCACTATGTTCACTATTGGAAAAGGATATGCCTTTTCAGTTTGATGAAGCCTGCCTCAGAGCATTTGAATTATTGAAGGAAAAACTCATTTCGACTCCTATTGTGGTAGCTTCTGATTGGACTTTCCCATTTGAGCTCATGTGTGATGCCAGCGATTTTGCAATTGGGGCAGTGTTGGGACAGAGAAGGGACAAGGTGTTCCACACGATCTATTATGCCAGCAAAACATTAACTGATGCTCAGTTAAATTACACCACAACCGAGAAGGAACTGCTGGCAGTGGTCTATGCTTTCGACAAATTCCGTTCCTACCTCATTGGAACAAAAGTGACCGTGTACACAGACCATTCGGCCATTAAATATCTGATAGAAAAAAAAGATGCAAAGCCTAGGCTGATAAGGTGGGTCCTTCTTCTACAGGAGTTCGATCTAGAGATCCGCGACAAGAAGGGGATAGAAAACCAGGTAGCAGATCACTTGTCAAGGTTGGAAAATCCTCCTCATTTGGGAGACGCAATCAAAGACATCAATGATTTCTTCCCGGATGAACAACTGTTTGGCGTCCAAAGTAAAGCCCCGTGGTATGCGGACTTTGCAAATTTCGTCGCTTGTTAAGTGCTTCCTCCCATCTTCAGCTATCAGAAGAGGAAGAAATTCCTAAATGATGCAAAACAATACTTTTGGGACGAGCCCTTTTTATTCAAACAGTGTTCAGATCAGATTCTGCGAAGATGTTTGCTAGAGGAGGAAATCGAAGGTGTGCTCCATCATTGTCATTCCTCTAATTATGGAGGACATTTTGGGGGCCAAAGAACTTCTGCTAAAGTACTCCAATCTGGGTTTTACTGGCCTACCCTGTTCAAAGATGCACACCTATATGTGTTGCACTGCGATAGATGCCAAAGGTAGGAACCATTTCAAAAAGGCACGAATTGCCTCTGCAGAATATCCTTGAAGTAGAGCTGTTTGATGTATGGGGTATTGACTTCATGGGGCCATTCCCGTCGTCCTTCAACAATCTCTATATTCTGGTCGCGGTTGATTATGTCTCCAAATGGGTAGAAGCAGTCGCCTTGCCTTCTAATGATGCTAAGGTGGTGCTTAATTTCTTAAGGAAAAATATTTTCACTCGCTTCGGCACTCCTCGGGCAATAATCAGTGATGAAGGGTCACATTTTTGCAATAAATATTTTGAAGCCCTTCTTGCTAAGTATGGGGTGACCCATAAAATAGCCACAGGTTATCATCCGCAGACAAGTGGCCAAGCAGAGATCTCTAATCGAGAGGTTAAGCGTATCCTGGAGAAGATCGTTAATCCTAATCGAAAGGACTGGTCAAAGAAGCTTGATGATGCCTTGTGGGCATACCGCACCGCTTATAAAACGCCTATCGGAATGTCTCTGTATAGGCTTGTTTATGGCAAGGCTTGTCATCTTCCTGTGGAGCTAGAGCACAATGCATATTGGGCTATCCAAAAGCTCAATTTCGATATGGATGCAGCAGGTGAACGAAGACTATTATAACTCAATGAATCAGACGAGTTTCGTCTACACGCGTATGAAAACGCTAAGTTGTATAAGGAAAAGACAAAGCGGTGGCATGACAAGAAAATTGTCGAAAGGAACTTCGAAAAAGGCCAGAAGGTGCTTCTTTTTAACTCCCGGCTGAAATTATTCCCGAGGAAGTTGAAGTCCCGATGGTCAGGGCCGTTCACCATTGCTAAAGTGTATCCTCATGGGGCTATTGAGGTCAAAGACCCTCATTCAGACAAAACATTCAAAGTCAATGGACAACGTTTGAAACACTATTGGGGCGGCGAGGTCGACCGGCAAAACACCTCCATCACCTTGGGAGACCCGGTGTAAGGCGGGGCGAAAGTCAAGCCGACGACTCTAAATCAAGCGCTTGATGGGGAGGCAACCCCCATCTTAGTATCAAAAATTTCCTTATGGTTTTATTTAGTCTTATTTTCCTTAGTTATCATTAGTGCAATTGGTTTTGCTTAGAATTAGTGTAGATGTTAATTTAGTATGTTAGGATGTAGTTTAATGGTTAATATAATTGTTAGTATGATTGCTATGTCTAGTAGTTCAAATGTGCATTGATTCAGATTTTGGGTGTTGGCTGCAGGAATGCAGTGCTCACGCTGCAGCGACAAGAGCTAGTCTGAGTTTCGCGCCGCAGCTCCAAGAACCACGCCGCAGCGCCATCCCCTTTACAAATTTTCGCGCCGCGGCGCCGGCATATGCTGGAAGCTACTGGAGAGTTGCGCTGCAGCGTCGAGGTCTTCCTAATTACTCACGCCGCAGCGCCAGGATTAACCTTTCCCACGCCGCAGCGCCATGCACCACGCTGCAGCGCCAGTGCCGAGTTTTTAAGTTTAATTGAGGCTTTTGGGTTCAGTTTGCAGTGTCCCTCCTTTCTCTCTCACACATCTCCCTTACTCCCAACGATTGTGGCAAATCAACCGTCACCCATTCAGCTTCTGAGCGTTTGGGGCCTTCAACCATTGTGCAGTTATTCTCCTTCATTGTATTTATAAGCAACCAGAGGTAAAGGATTTCTTCAGAGCAGAGTTTCGTTGGTCGTTTATTAATTATCTTTTTGTTGTTCTTGGAGTTTTGTTGGCTATGGGTTCAAAGCGTCCTCGCACTAGTATAGGTCCTCCTCCGTCTTCCAGAACCCCTCCTCTTTGGGATGCTGTAAAATTTTCGAGTGAGGAAGCCTGGAAGCGATATGCCCAAAATTTTTCAAAAAGGAGTTTGGTGCCTGAGAGAGGGCTAAGGCCAGATGACAAGATGGACGGCCATATGAATTCAATGATTGTGACTATGAAATGGATTCACTTCACCAAGCCGCCCGAATCTGCAGTTATTTCAGTGGTAAAGGAATTCTATGCAAATGCTAATGCCGATGGTCCTGCTTCGGTGCCAGTTCGGGGTAAGTTGATAAAATTTGACACTCAAACCATCAATGCTGTATATGGGACTCCAAACTACGATGGTAAGGATTATCTGGAGCCTGGGATGCGGAGTTACAATACTGATGAGATTATAGCAAAGCTCTGCAAGCCTGGTACCGTGTGGAAAACCAATGAATTCCATGGTGAAAAGACCTCTTTCCCCCATCAAGCCTTAAGTCGTTATGGTAAGGCGTGGTACTCCTTTATTTGTGCAAATATTATGCCAACACGCCACCTGAGCGATGTAACAAGAGAGAGGGCAGTACTGCTTTATGCAATTGTCATGGGGCTGAAGGTTGATGTGGGGGTTCTTATTCAGGATTCAATTAAAAAGGCCATTAGGAGCAACGTCAATTCCGGACTCCCTCACCCGTCTCTGATCACACGCCTATGCAAAAGGACGGGTGTGGTATGGGAGAAAGACGACATCACTCAGCCGCCTATGGCAATCATTGATCATCACGTTATAGCCCGTTATGGAGTTTGGTATGGGGGACCTCCGTCACACCCAAAGGGTCAGGGATATTTACCGGGGCCTCTGCCGCCTCCCTCATCGGAAGCTGGTACCTCCGCTCAAGCGCCTGAGCCCTCATCTTCTGAGGCTATGCCACCCGGGGCCTTGGCAGAGATTTTAAGCAGTCTTAATTTTCTCCACAGCAAGGTTGATACAGTGGCTCAATGGCAGAGCCAATTCAATCACTATCATGCGGAGTTCGCAAATACGGTCTCCAGTATCTATTATGCTCAGGGAGGAGACGACGCAGAGTCCATGCCCTTTCAATTTCCAGAGCCTCCAGTCTTTGCGCCTTATCCTCCACCATTTCCAGCCTCAGGAGAGGATCGCGAGGAGGAGCCAGCGGATGCGGATGCTGAAGACGAGGATGATGGCGGAGGTGATATTGCTCCAGAGGGTGAAGGCCAGTGAGGTCATTGGTAGATTTCAAGCTTGGGGGAGATTTCCTGTTTAAGTTTTTTTTTATATATGAATTGCTGTCATGTTTCTTTTGGGCGGTTTAGCCCCAGACTATCTATTTTTTTTATGCTATGTTTGTGAATGTTTTCGGTTTATTTTTGGGTTGCATGTTATGATGCATTGGTGTGTTGGTTTTTTTTTAGGTTTATTAATGAATGTTTTGGTTATAATATTTAAATGCTTGTGCTTTATTTTGGTTGTTATGTTTTTAGCCATATTTTGGGGTTTGTGCAGATAATTGGTTTTCTTGATGCCATATGTAATGGCTTCTCCTTATTCCCCCTTTCGCCTAGTTCTGTAACTGTATATATGCTGGGTGAGGGTTAATTTTTGATCGTGGCTAATGACAGGCGCCAAGTAGTTATGGCTGTCTCTTAGAGTCGTGTCAGGCATGTATGTGTTAGGGGTTGTGAATCGAAAAGTCGAGACTGTTTTTGATCCGTCCTTAGCAAGCACCGATCAACTGTTTTAGCTATTTATTTTTCGATGTTACTTCGCGCGTTGATTGCTTTGAAAGTATGTTCATTCTTATAATCTTTCATTTCTGCAAGGTAATAAAGGGCTTGGGTGCTTTTACAGTTTTGGATCTTGGACTCTGGCATGTTGTATTAAAATAAAATCAATTGAAAAGGAGATTGATTATCGAAAATCTTGCGGTGGGTCGAGATGGAGCGTAAAATGCACTCGCCCATAAACGCAGGACCGATGTTGAGATGGAGCATAAAATGCACTCGTCAAATAATCTTCAGATTTCGTAAAGTCTAATTTGGCTTATGTTGATTACGTGGCCTTTGCTGCTCGAGTTATTAGATTCATAGGGGTGTTCCACGCCTAGTGCCCTAAAGCCGTCTGGTTTGGGAGTAACTGATCAAAAGCTCATTTATGGGTAGCTCTGTTTAGCCTAAGGTAATTAAGGACTGTCCGAATCAGATTTTACTGTCTTCATGCTAGAGCCTTTTGATTTTTTCCTGTGCTTGCATCCTAGCCTTAATGCTTGTTGAATGTTTAAGTTGCGTAGTGTGCATATTGTTTTTAGCAATCAGTTGTGCAAGTTTTTTTTGAGCTATGTTTAGTTAGGATGGTTGGTCTTCGCGCACATAGAATGGATCAAGTACAGTCTCATGCTTGCAAATTCAATTTTAAGCCCCTTTTCATGGCTGTGTTTGTCCTATTCTCGGAGAGGCTCTTTTTGTACGCTTTGAAGCCGTGGTATTATTATATAGTAGTAGTTTCCTTTCGCGTCTTCCGGTAATGCAAGTGTAGATGTTAGATTGTTTGCTTGAGGGCAAGCAAAAGCTTAAGTTTGGGGGTATACGATAAGTGGTATTTATATCGCGAATCAGATTCTCTAAAGCTCAAGACGCTGCTTGTTTTCTGTTATTTGTTGTGCTTTTGTATATATTTTGTTGTTGTTATGCTTTTCCTGTATGATGCAGGGCTGTTTTGGTCATTTCCAGCTTGCAGGGGCAAAGTTGTCATTTTCTACATTCTGGCGCCGCAGCGCCAGAGCCTATTCTAAAGCCCACGCCGCAGCGCCAACTCATGGTCCTAGCTAAATTCATCTGGCGCTGCAGCGGCCCGGTCCTTCTTATTCTCGCGCTGCAGCGTTAGTGGCGCCGCAGCGCCGCCAAGCAGTTATAGGCTCCGCGCCGCAGCGTCACCTCCGGTGCCTAGCTAGTGGTTCGCATTTAATGACCTAAAAAGAAGAAAAAGAGAAGCGAGAGAACAACGGAAGGATATCGGAGATAGAGAGAAAATACAGAGAATATTTTTGGGGATTCTAGAACAGAAAGAAGCTGTGTTTTAGGGGAGAAAAGTTATTGCATCATATACAGCTCAGAAGTTACACGGAGAAGAGAAGACGTGGAGACAGAAAACCTTAGCTCAGGAGTTTTCTTATTCTAAAATCTCTCGGTTGTTTATGTATTACTGATCAATGTTGAATGTGATAGAAATGTGTATTAGCACCATGGTTATGAACTAATTCCTTTTTAGGATTGCAATGTAACCTAGTGTTTAGCCTAATTAACTTTCTCTCCTATTTATACTAATGAATCATTTTGGGAATGGGTTGTTGTGTTTCTTGCTTATTGACTAAATGCTTGACAGAGTTTTTGGCAGTGATATTAATGGATATTGACTATTGGACATTATTTTCTAGCTTTTAAAATACAACAACACTTGTTATGCCCTTGCCTAAAGGAATGTGTGCATAAACTGCTTAATAGGATAGACATATCTCTATTTGCCTTGTGTAGCCTTGAGACTGAGCTTAATGACCCTAGCCTAGTTATTTTCATCGATAGATATATTGTGATTCATCTAGCTAGAGATGTGCATTTGGCCTTCGATAGAAGCATATGCATAGTTCTATTCTCGGCTGACCATTCCTTGATTTGTTTGTATTGTGGAGAGTTAGGAGATTAGGCGACGCGTTAGGGGAATTGCAATCCTAGCTTGTCTCCCTATTACATCTATTTCTCCCGTTTCCTTTAGTTGTAATCGCATAGTTTAAAATACCACCTCCAATCAATTATTTAGATAAGACAGTAAAGAACTTACATTAGTATTTGATTTGCATTTAAGACTTCGTCCTCGTGGGTACGACATCCTACTTATCTTATATTACTTGTTGACCGCGTATACTTGCGCGTTAATTGTCGTTACATAAATCGGACAACAGTTCATAATTTTCCACATCCCCAATAATCTCCTCGATATCCATTGCCTTCGGCTCGTCCAGTTGCAAGTGCACTTCAGGCTCTTCATCAGTTTCTGCATCTATATCATAGCACCACGTATCGGGGGGATCATTACTTATGGCTTCAGTCATGAAAGGCACAAAATCTTGCATTTTCGTCTCTTGCTCAAACACTTTCTCCTTCCTTAAAGCCGTGCTAATTTGCTCTACCCAAGTCTGAAGATCCTCAATTGACTTCTGCTGTTCGACCAAGATCTCCTTTGTTGATGCTAAGGAATTCCCCCACACACTTTCCAATCTTTCTTTTTCTATTTCAGCCTCGGGATCCATGTACTGAGCTTCACTGGTAGGAGCATTGTTGATTAGGGCCATCTGATTCTGAAAATTTTGGTTTGATGGTTCTTGGCTCCTAAGCATCTCTTCTTGGTTTGCTGAGCTCCTATACATGAATTCCATTGTTGACTGTTCTCCTTGTAAACATGGAGATTGATATGGGGGTTCTGGTGCGTAAATTGGACTTTGATCGCAGTATTGGTCTTGATAGCTCACAGTGTGGGTTTGCATCCCTTGCTCATCCTCTTTCATCAAGGCCATGCTAATATGCTCTGCCCAGTTCTGAATATTCTTGACTGACTGTGCTTGCTCAATCAAGATGTCCTTCAATAATACTATGCCACCTCCTTCCTCCAAGCTTGCTTTTTCTGTGTCTCCCTCAAAATCCATGTATTGAGGCTCATGAGTTGGAGTCTGGAAGGTGCATTCTGGGGCGTATGCGGGATTTGGATCCCAATATTGGTCTTGATAATAGTCTGTTGAAGAGTTTGGGTGATACCCCCAATCTTGCTGATAATTGGGATAAGGCTCATTGTAGGAGTACTCAACCGCATACTGCTCATGTCCATAACTGATAGGCTCCTGATGGCTCGTATAGCTTCCCGCACCATAATCATACGTCACTGCCGTCTCTCGACTTTGTTGGGCTGAAACAGTATCCAACTTCCTTGAGAGAACCTCTAACTGTGCTGAAAGTGTAGCAATTGGGTCGACGCCATCATTCCCTACTTCCCTTGGTTGCTCTTTCCTTGTGTAACACCATGGATAGAAATTTAGATCCATTGTACCTGAAAAGAGAATATAGGAAGAGAATTAAACAAAAATAAAATGTTTAAATTAAGACTAATTTGATTGAAACTAATGTTGGCAAACAGTTATCCAATTAACACCCCGGCAACGGC
The DNA here is from genome assembly GCA_020205555.1 of Panax stipuleanatus. Taxonomy (NCBI): domain Eukaryota; kingdom Viridiplantae; phylum Streptophyta; class Magnoliopsida; order Apiales; family Araliaceae; genus Panax; species Panax stipuleanatus. Next base: position 52,456,481 of record CM035126.1, on the reverse strand, counting down.
GCCAAAAACTTGTTGGTCGCTTTACCGATCAATATATTCGTGCAAGTATACACGGTCAACAAGTAATAAAGTGAAAGTACAGATATCGTTCCCACGAGAAATTAATAGATAAACAGTCGCCAAATCAATATCACATAATCATTTCAGTCTTATTTAAACGAGCGACAAAGAGTTGGACTTTAAACAAAGTTAACTAGGCAAGGAATTAATCTTAAACTAATTAATCATAGAGTAAAATCAGATAATAAAGATAAGAGATTCCAATTTCCCCTAATGATTCATCTAAGCCGACTACTTCCAATTAGGTCAAATTAATCATCAAGTTTGTTAGCCGAGAACACTAAAGTGAAAGAAGACCATCTTTCGATGCACCTACTCCATACCACATACAATCCACAGATGATAGAACGCACGTGGACACCCACATTATCTAAACCCTTATATGTCTATGGTGTTTATAAATAATTAGGGATTAAGGTCAAGTTCTCTATTGACTATAAGAGGCGCTTCGGTATATGTCTATCCTAAGCACAAATCATACATCCAACGTCATGTGAACGTATAATCACCCACTATTGCGATTAGATCTAAACCTACACTTCGTCTTTCAAGTACACATAGGTTATCAGACTAATTGGTCATGACTCAATTAAGCAATGGAAGCATAAATCGCAGTAGACAATCACATAACAATCAAATAAGAACCAACATAGCAGTGAAATCAACAAAGACTACTCAAAAGGTTCCATTGAAACCTCAAAATATAATTTAAGTTATAGATAACTCAAATATATCATCCACAAGGTTCATAAACATTATCCGAATACAAAATGATAACAAGGAGAATATAGAGATAGAGAATGCAAATCTTTAGTCTTTCTCCAAGTTTGGATCTTTGATGCTAATCCTTTGCTTCAATCTTCAAACCTAATCTAACCCTAGAAACTAACTAACTAAACAAAACCCTAATCTAGACTTAATCTACTCCTAATCTATACAAGAAATGTAAAGGAAATGGAAGAACAAGCTAGGGCTAGGGCTTAAGGCCAATATCTGATCCCCTTTCTTGCCAAAAACGAGCCCTATATATATCCTTTGCTCAAGCCAAGCCCGTTCAATTGACAAGTTAAGTCTGGCAGCATGTTGGACTGGCGTGGCCGCGCCCAAAATGCACTAGAAATCCGCGCGCCCACGCCAAGGATTTTTTATTGTAGTATCCTCTGGTAAAACGGCCATAACTTTTGATCCACGAAGAGTTATGGGGCCTGCCACTTATCAAATCAAAGCTATCGAAGAGCTCTACAAATTTTATTCTTTAAAAATTGAGAAATAATGGATGGATAAAGGTTGACATTGAGCTCCAAGTGACAGCTATGCAATGGAAACCCAAAATCGTGAAGTTTAACATCCGTTGGTATACGGGGCATAACTCTCGCCTCCGAACTCCGATTGGGATTATTCAAGATGTTCCGAAAAGCTTAGAAGACGCTCTACAATATGAACCAAGTTCCAATCCAAGAACATAAAATGAACATGGACCCCCCAAACAATGTCCAGATTGTATTTCCTTTCAATTGTCATGCCATCATTCAATTCTTGCTCTTTTTGGCCTCATTTTGTCCTTTTTAGCTCATTAAGCACCAAGGGAGTTCCAAAACATAAAAACTACAAAACAAAGCAAAAACACATGAAAAGCACAAAGATACTTGAGTTTCGGCAGCAGAACAAGCTGCTTACTATCCGAATAAGTAGTCATAAAGACCACTTATCAATTGTGCACTAACAAACGTAAATTAGAAAATGATGAAAAAGTCACAGTGGGGGAGAATGTATCAGCTGTTCTTCAAAGAAAAATGCCCCCTAAATGTAAAGATCCAGGCATGTTTACGATCACATGTAAGATAGGAAACACTAGATTTGAGAAGGCCATGCTAGATTTAGGTGATTTAATTAATGTTATGCCATTATCTGTTTATAAGTCTCTAAATCTAGGCCCTTTGAAAAATACTAGTGTGATTATTCAATTGGCAGATCGTACTAACACCTACCCTCGAGGGGTAGTTGAAGATGTCTTGGTGTAGGTGAACGAACTAATCTTTCCTGCAGATTTTTATATAGTGGATATGGAGGATGATACATCACCAAACCCATCCCACATCTTGTTAGGAAGGCCATTCCTAAAGACAGCGAGGACTATGATTGATGTGCACAATGGGACCTTAACAATGGAGTTTGATGGCGGAAAGATCCAATTTAATATCTATGATGCTATGAAGTACCCTAGTGATATTTTTCAAGTTTTTGCAATTGATGTGTGTGACTCTTTAGTGCAAGAAACTTTTGAATAAATTCATAGAGACAGTTTGGAGGTTGCTATTTCCAGCAGTTTGGACATGGATGGGAAGTATAAACTTGAGCAAAATCAGGAATTGAAGGAAATTGTAGCTGCACTACACTCATTGCCTAAACTCTCAGATAATCATGAAGTTCAGTTAAGTCAATTACCTGTGTCTCACCAAAAACTATTACCCTCTGTAGAGCAAGCTCCAACACTTGAATTGAAACATTACTTGCGCACTTGAAATATGCATATTTAGGGACTAATGAAACTTTGCATGTGATAATTGCTAGTAATCTAACCAAAGTGCAGGAAGAAAAATTGTTGAGAGTCCTTAGGGACCACATCACAGTGTTTGGTTGGACTATAGAAGACATCAAAGGTATTAGTCCCGCGATGTGCATGCATCGGATTTTGCTGGAAGAAGGAGCTAAACCTACGAGGGATGCACAAAGACGATTGAACCCACTGATGATGGAGGTAGTAAAGAAAGAGGTAATTAAATTGCTCAATGCAGGAATCATCTACCCCATCTTTGACAGTCAATGGGTAAGTCCGGTGCTGGTAGTTCCTAAGAAATCCGAAATCACGGTTGTCAAGAATGAAAATAATGAGTTAGTGCCCACACGAATGCAAACAGGTTGGAGAGTGTGTATCAACTATAGGAGGTTAAATGTCGTAACTAGAAAAGATCACTTTCCCCTTCCTTTTATTAATCAAATGTTAGAACGATTAGCTGGTCATACTTATTATTGCTTTCTAAATGGTTTTTCAGGTTATAACCAGATTGTGATTGCACCCGAAGACCAAGAAAAGACCACATTCACATGTCCCTTTAGAACCTTTGCCTATCAGCGAATGTCCTTTGGACTTTGCAATGCCCCAAGTACTTTTCAAAGATGCATGGTGAGTATTTTTTTTGATCTTTTAGAAGAACGCATTGAGGTCTTTATGGATGATTTCACAGTACATGGTGATTCTTTAGATGCCTGCCTAGATAATTTGACACGTGTTTTGGATAGATGTTTGGAAACTAACCTTGTGCTAAATTGGGAAAAATGTCATTTTATGGTAGAACAAGGAATTTTACTTGGGCATGTAGTGTCAGTTAATGGTTTAGAAGTCGATAAAGCTAAAATTGATATTATATCTGCATTGCCTTACCCCATCAGCATGCAGGAGATAAGCTCTTTTCTTGGATATGCAGGATTTTATCGCAGATTTATCAAAGATTTCGCCAAGATAGCATTGCCCTTATGCAAGTTGCTCCAGAAAGATGAGGAATTCCAGTTTTAGGATGAATACAAGGTGGCTTTTGATACCTTAAAGAAATTATTGACGTCAACCCCTATTATTCAACCACCAAATTGGAAGTTCCCATTCGAGATAATGTGTGATGCAAGCAACTATGATGTCGGTGCCGTCTTGTGCCAAAATATTGACAAAGCTGTCCATGCCATCTACTATGCTTCTAGAACTTTGAATGTGGCTCGGATAAACTATTCCACAACTGAAAAAGAACTCTTATCTGTTGTATTTGCTTTAGAGAAGTTTAGATCATACTTACTTGGTACAAAAGTTATAGTTTATTCTGACCATGCTGCTCTTAGGTACTTGCTTACTAAGAAAGAATCCAAACCTCGAATCATAAGGTGGATCTTGCTGCTGTAAGATTTCGACTTGGAAATTAAAGATAAAAAGGGTGCGGACAACTTGGTAGCGGATCACTTGAGAAAAATTCTTAAGGAAGAGGAAGCACTACCATTACAAGACATGTTTCCGGATGAGCATCTACTTTCCATTGGCAATACAACTCCCTGGTATGCTGATATTGTGAATTATTTGGTGAGTGCGTATTTACCGAGTGAGTTTTCAAAATCCCAGGAAAAAAAGCTTAGGAGTGATGCAAAACATTATGTGTGTGATGACCCATACTTGTGGAAATTTTGTGCTGTTCAGATAATTAGACGTTGTGTACCGATAATGAATTCCCATCTATTCCAGCTTTCTGTCATTCCTATGCTTGTGGAGGTTATTTTGGACCTAAAAGAACATCACATAAGGTGTTAGAGAGTGGTTTCTTTTGGCCCTCAGTTTTCAAAGGCTCTTATTTATATTGCAAATCATGTGAAAATTATCAAAGAACTGCTAATATATCTCATAGAAATCAAATGCCACAAAACCCTATTCTAATTGTTAATCTTTGATGTTTGGGGTATTGATTTTATGGGACCTTTTCCTGTTTCCTTTGGTAATGTTTACATCTTATTGGCAGTTGACTATATTTCAAAGTGGGTGGAAGCTAAAGCCACAAGGACTGACGATTCTAAAGTTGTTGCAGATTTTGTCAGGACTAACATATTTGTCAGGTTTGGAGCACCACGGGCCATCATTAGTGGTTGCGAAACTCACTTCTGTAATAGGGTGTTAGCAGCTTTGTTGAAGAAGTAGAATGTTCTTCACAGGGTATCTACATCATATCATCCGCAAAGCAATGGCTAAGCTGAGGTATCTAACCGAGAGATCAAATCCATTTTGGAGAAAGTAGTCAACCCGAACAGGAAAGATTGGAGTCTTAGATTAGGTGATGCACTATGGGCATATAAGACGGCATACAAAACTCCGATAGGTATGTCGCCTTATAGGCTGGTGTTTGGGAAACCATATCACCTACCTATGGAGCTAGAGCATAAGGCTTTCTGGGCGATCAAACAGTGCAACATGAACTTGGATCAAGCTGGCGTCCATAGGAAGTTACAGTTACAAGAACTCGAGGAGTTGCGTATTGAATCATATAAGAGTTCTAAACTGTATAAGACTAAGACAAAAGCTTTCCATGATAAACAGATTTTGTGAAAGAATTTCATGTTGGACAAAAAGTTCACCTTTTTAATTCACGATTGAAATTATTTCCAGGTAAATTGCGTTCTCGTTGGGAGGGCCCATTCGTAGTCACTAATGTATTTCCTCATGGTGCAGTGGATGTCCAAAATCCAAAGACAGGGAATGTGTTAAAGGTGAACGACCATAAGTTGAAGCCATTTTTGGATATCAGTCAAGTTGAGGAAGTTGAAATATTGACGCTGATGGATCCGGCTTCTGGATGATTGTGACACCCCCAAATTCGGTATCTTAAATTCCACAGGATTTGGAGTTCACTGTTCCAATATCATACAACTATCTACCCATAAATAATGAAATTCATTTATTAGATAAATAAATCATCATCTTACATCATCTGAAATAATAATACATCATAAATCCCAGGTTATACTTAACCTTAAATCTCTGTTGCGAAAACGTAAATAAATAAGTCTTAAATCATCACACATAAGTCTTGAACTTTAACATTATTCATGACAGCACAAGTCTTCATCACTTGTTAGATTTTCCTTTTCCCTTGCTACTAAAAGGCTCACCAGACTGTTCGTTCTTATCTGCGATGTTATTATGCAAGAGTGAGCACGAATGCCCGCAAGTATAAAAACATGACAGAATAATATCATGCGAATAAAAGAATTCTAAATAACAGAAAGCCCAACATTTGAATCAAGAATATTAATCAAGAGTCAAATTACTTCTCAACTTTTGAATCAAGAATATTAATCAAGAGTCAAATTACTTCTGAGGGTCATTATGACCTTGAACCGAGTCTTAGATTGTCAAGTATATTAACCTTTCCAACCTTTAACAGTCATAAGACTATAGACTTTACTTCTCGTACTTAGGGAGATCAACCCTGCGTACTGATACTGTGCACATTATCTTAACGCTTAAAGCATCTTCATTAATTCCCTATATTGGGTTGTTCATCTCAGTTTGATATCAGAATCCGCACCAAATAAAGTTGGTTTGGATAACTCAATAAATGATATTCAAATTGAATATTAACTTCTCAAGGTATACAATCGAATAAGTATTGTACACTTAAATGATACTTTCAAAAGAATCATGGCATCTCATGTGAAATTCTAAACTTGGATATTCAAGAGTAAGAATTTGCTCAACAATAGTAATTAAGCATAGCAATTGCTTAATTTAAAGAGTTTAGTTTAGAAAATCTGCCCAACAATAATAAGTTAGGGATAGAAAACTTGCCTCGTGCACAAGCTATAATTATTTCTCACTTCTTTAATTACTCTTACCTATCACACATTTACAATATCAATTAATCACAAGTTCGATATGATTATTGATTTACAATAGTATTCTTCAAACTCATTATTAAGTTTTCAAATAATAGTTTATGTTGATTAATTAACTTGTTAATTAATCACGTAACTTAAGTTATTAACTTGTATTAATAACTCATTACATACATAACATGTCTTCATGTTAATTAGATTTAAAATAATGTCTTAATGTTTATAACACATTATTTAACCTTTACAAATAATAGTTTAAGTCACGTAATTAATTTATTAATTAATTACATAACATAAATTATTAAACTCATATCAATATTTTATTATATTTATACAACATGTGTTCATGTTCATTAGACTTAAAACACATTTCACAAATTTCAAACACTTAGCAATTTTTTTCAAAATTTTCGGACAGGCGCGGCAGCGCGCCATTTTGCCTTGCAGCCGGTGAGGCCGCGCGGCTGCGGAATTTCAGAATCTGAAGTTCGCGAACGAACACAGATTGTTTCCCATTTTCTCCCAATTCACATCATTACACTGATTTATATTATTACCCATGAAGTATAAACTTCACAGGAACATTATATATCACTTATAACATGTTCTTAACATTCCAAGTCATGTAATTACACAAATCAACATATTAATTTTCACTGTTCTTCAAAACTTTCAAGAGTTTAATGAAAAACATAAAAAAAATCTCCTTATGGATTCGTTACTACACCGAATCCATTCATTTCAATCCCATTTTCTTTGTTTTAACATATACAATCATATTCATGTATCAATTTAAATATAAACATATGATTCAATCATTAATTTAACCCATATGGGTTATTCACCCATATTCAATACTTTGTAATTTCATAAAACCCATTTATTAACAAAGTTATTTGGTGTGATCAGTGTAAATCATAAATACATGATCTAACACATAATACTAACATCTACGGTCACATATATGATAACCTCATACTTTAATTTTCTAAAATGATTCTTAACAGAGAGTTTTTACAAAGACGTATAAAAACTCTGTAAATATTTGAAAAACCCAATTAAGGCCAAATTATATAAAATTGATTCTTTAAAACATGATTATATGTTATAGAAAATATGTTATAATTACATACCCATATAGGTAAAACCATATCATAACCCAATTTTTCACAAACTTTAGAATACGTATATGAAAAACTTTAATTTTGAAAACATAAAGAAGAATTACCCTTTAGTTAGTATGAAGATAATCAATTGATAACAACACAATGATCTCTCAATTCTTCTTTTCTCAATTTCTCTCAATGCCTTCTTCTTTTCTCTCTGATTTCTCTCTCAAGTTTCTCTAACTTTTTCCTGATAATGACTTAGAACAATGCTTATACGTATTATATAAGTATCCGTTGTATTAACAACAGATAAACTTCTCCTAAGGCCCTGTTTGCCTTCCTCTTCTTTTCTTTCCCCATTTATTTTAATAAACTTATTTACTATATAGTTAATTGTCACCTTACTTATTGATTAATTAATTTTATTTAAATCAATTAAATAATATAATATAATTCACATTAAATCCCATTGTCACATAATTAATATTTTTATTTATTAATTATGTCAATTCATTAATTAATTATTAAATTAACTAAAGTAACATATGCTTATTTAATTAATTCAATTAATCAAATAAACTCAATTAAATATATTCTTTGAACTATTAATTTACTACATATTAATTTAATTAATGTCACACATATACTTAAATTAATCTACCACAAATTCATGAATTAATTATTTAACTCAATAATTAAATCATTAAAAATATTTATTTATTTCAATAAATATTTAAATATCTTTACAAAATTCTCGTTCGTCACATCTTTCCCCCCTTAAAAGGATTCTATCCTCAGAATCACGGTTTGATTAATAATTTCGTCCCATTATAAATATTCAAACAACTTTGCAAAACTTTCGTTTGTCACATCTTTCCCCCCTTAAAAGGATTTTGTCCCCAGAATCACGTTCACCTATTCAAGAAAATAAGTGTGGATAATTATTCATCATATTCTCTTCGAGTTCCCACGTAGCTTTTTCAGCGTTGTGGTTCCTCCAAATTACCATAACAGAAGGTATTACTTTGTTCCTGAGAACTTGCTCTTTCCTGTCAACTATCTGAACAGGAACTTCTTCGTATGATAAATCTTTCTCAAATTGTAGGGGTTCATATTCTATCACATGTTTGTAATCGGGTTTATAACGTCGTAATACCGACACATGGAAAACGTTGTGGACATGCTCCAGTGTCGGAGGTAAAGCTACCTCATAGGCTACTTCTCCAATTCTTCGGAGTACCTCAAAGGGTCCAATGAACCTCGGGCTTAATTTTCCCTTCTTACCAAATCTAATCTTTCCCTTCCAAGGAGAGACCTTCAAAAATACAAAACTACCCGATTCAAACTCTACATTCTTGCGGTGTGGATTGGCGTTTTTCTTCTGCCTATCCTGAGCCGCTACTAATCTTGTCAGAATTACTTTAACTATCTCTGCCGTTTGTTGGACTAACTCTGGTCCTAGCAATTGTCTTTCACCAACTTCATCCCAGTACAGTGGAGTTCTGCACTTTCTACCGTACAACGCTTCATAAGGCGGCATACCAATACTAGCGTGGTAACAATTATTATAACCAAATTCTACAAGCGGCAAATGATCATCCCAATTGCCTTTAAAATCCATTATGCATGCTCTAAGCATATCCTCTAATGTTTGGATCGTTCTTTCACTTTGCCCGTCAGTCTGAGGGTGATAAGCAGTACTCATCCTCAACTGTGTTCCCATACATTCTTGCAGTCTTTTCTAGAAATTCGATGTAAAGAGCGGATCTCGGACAGAAATAATTAACACTGGCACTCCGTGCCTCAAAACAATCTCTTTTACATATAACTTCGCCAATTGTTCTAGGTTAAATCTGATTTTGATCGAAAGAAAGTGTGCGAATTTCGTTAATCGGTCGACGATAACCCATACTGCGTCATAGCCTTTCTGGGTCGTCGGAAGGCCAATAACAAAATCCATTGTAATATGTTCCCATTTCCATTCTGGGATTTCTAAAGGTTGTAATAAACCACTTGGTCTTTGGTGTTCTGCCTTGACCCTTTGGCAGTCAGACACTTGGCAACACAATCGGCAACGTCTTTCTTCATATTTGGCCACCAAAAGTGTTGTCGTAAATCCTGATACATCTTGGTAGTTCTGGGGTGAATGGAATACCTCGAACTATGAGCCTCGCTCAGAATGTCCTCCTTGATTTTTGGTATTGGCGGTACCCAAACTCTACTTTCAAACCTCAACAATCCTTCACTGTCCACTTTAAATCTAAGTTCAGTCCCTTCAGATATCTTTTTCTTTACTTCCTCACATTCCTTATCCAGAATTTGAACTTCTTTAACCTTATCCAATAAAGTTATACCAGCTTGCATCTGGAACAGTTTCTCGTTAGTCTCCATTAGACATCCTACTTCCAATTCCAGCTTTTTCATTGCTGAAATCAATTCTTCCTGTGCTGTCAGCATCATCAACTTTTCCCCACCCTTTCTGCTTAAGGCGTCGGCTACAACATTCGCTTTGCCTGGGTGGTATAAGATATCACAATCATAATCCTTTAGTAACTCCAGCCACCTTCTTTGGCGCATATTCAAGTCTTTCTGCGTGAAAATATACTTCAAACTCTTATGGTCTGCATATATTTCACACTTCTCCCCATAGAGATAGTGTCTCCAAATCTTTAAAGTGAATACCACCTCAGCCAATTCCAAATCATGGGTTGGATATCCCCTCTCGTAATCTTTTAGTTATCGTGACGCATACGCAATAACTCTGTCATTTTGCATAAGCACACAGCCTAGCCCTTTATGCGATGCATCACTATATACCATAAAATTTCCTATGTCATCCGGAAGGGACAACACAGGTGCTATATTTAACCTTCTCTTAAGTTCTTGAAAACTTTCCTCACACTTCTCCGTCTAAACGAATTTCACAACTTTCCTAGTCAAATTCGTTAATGGAGTGGCAATCTTGGAAAAATCCTGAATAAATCTTCTATAGTAACCAGCTAATCCAAGAAAACTTCTTACTTCCGACGGTGTTTTCGGCTGATCCCAATTCATCACCGCTTCGACTTTGGAGGGATCCACCGAAATTTCGTCCTTATCAATCACATGTCCGAGAAATTGCACCCTTTCAATCAAGAATTCACACTTTGAGAATTTGGCATACAACTTCTCTCTTCTTAATACTTCTAACGTCAACTTCAAATGCTCAACATGTTCTTCCTTGGTCTTAGAATAGACCAATATATCATCAATAAAAACCACTACGAATTTGTCCAGAAACGGCTTGAACACTCCATTCATTAGGCCCATAAATGCTGCAGGCGCATTTGTTAGACCAAATGACATAACCAAAAATTCGTAGTGACCATATCGTGTCCTAAACGCTGTCTTTGGGACATCTTCTGGCCTTACCTTCAACTGATGATAACCACTTCTCAGGTCTATCTTCGAGAAATATCTCACTCCTTTTAATTGATCAAACAGATCATCAATCCTTGGCAACGGATACCTATTCTTAATGGTAACCTTGTTCAATTCTCTATAGTCAATGTAGAGTCGTATCGTTCCATCCTTCTTCTTAACAAATAATACCGGCGCTCCCCACAGTGATACGCTCGGTTGAATATATTTCTTGTCCAATAGCTCTTATAACTGTACCATCAATTCCTTCATTTCTACCGGAGCCATCCAGTACGGTGCTTTCGATATTGGAGCCGTTCCTGGCACCAAATTCATAACAAAATCTACTTCCCTGTTAGGCGGAAGTCCTGGCAGATCATCCGGGAAAACATCCATGAAGTCTCTTACGACTGGTATTTCTTCTAATTTTGGATTCTCTTTACGACTATCAACTATGTAGGCTAAATACCCCACACAGTCTTGTCTTAATAACTTCCTGGCCTGCATCATCGTCAGACAACTCGCTTGTCTAGGCGATTTGCTGCCATAAAACACAACCTTTGACGGAGTCCTAAGGTTAATACAATTCTTCTGGCAATCAATTACTGCTCCATAATTGAATAACCAATCCATTCCCAAGATAACGTCAAATTCCCCAAGTTTAATCGAGATAAGATCTACATTCATAACGTTACCCTTAATATCCACTCTACAGTTCTTGTGTATATACTTAACAGGAATTACTTCCTTGTTCGCAATCTCTATGTTCATAGGGATTTCTAATTCGTCTTTAAGCAGTTCTAAATTCTTTTCAAAGTCATCGGATATAAATGAACAAGTAGCACCCGAATCAAATAAAACATAAGCATTGACTTTATTGATCGGAATAATACCTGACACCACATCACGAAACTGCACAGCGTCTTGTACGATCATATTAAATGTCCTTGCAGTTGGTCGGTTTGTCAAAATTGGTCCGGTAATGGTAAGAGAATTTCCACTATTATTTCCCTTATGTCCACCTGACCCTTCCCCTCCAGATGCCTTCTTTGGACAGTCTCTAGCCAAGTGATCCTTTGACCCACATGTGTAGCAGGCGCCCTTCTTAGGGTTAGGGCAGTTAGGTGCTATGTGGCCTTCCTGACCACAATTGTAGCAAACTCTTTTTCCTTTTCAAATAACCTTTGATATTTTATTTAAATCAAAAGTTTTAAACATAGTACTATAGCATCTCTGCCATTTACTTCAACTATCCCAAGATAAAGAATCTTCAGGATTTAGTTTCTCAGAATATTCCTTTGTTTTTACTCACATCGGAATTTACATTAACTACTCCAAAGAGTATCACATATTGTTAAATACTTTAACACACACCATATCATCTTGAACAACTTTATTATTTTATTAAAACCAAAAGCTTTTAATACAATACGATAGCATTTCTGCTATTTACATCAACTATCTTGAAATAAAGTTTCTACAGGATTTACATTATCACAATATTCCTTTGTTTATAATCACATCAGAATTTACATTATTTACGATTATTTAAACATTAACAATATCATATTGCCTTATCACAGCCTACTAAGGCGTCGGACAGCTTCACTACGTTCCTCCTTTATAATGCGAGACATAGTCCTGCGATCTAACATATACCCAGGCAGTCCTTTGAACTGAATTGGATATCTCATAACTCGGTCCTGGGCCTCATCCATTGCCCTCAGAAACGTGTAGCACGTCTCTGCAACCTTAACTCTCTTCACACGCGCATCATCCTCTGCCAGATCTGCACGTCGTGCATTTCTCTCCCAAGCTTCTTCCACTATGGCGAGTCGTTCAGATTTCTCTTTCAACTCATTCTTCAACCTTTCTATTTTCTCTGTCTTCTGCTCAGTTTGGCCCTTCTCGTGAGCCAAGTCCCACTCCACATTTCCAAGGCGGGTGTGGAGTGTCTCAACTTCCTCATTCTGCTGCTCAATCGTATCTCGTAACTCTACATTGTGATCATACAATAAAGTATGCATACCAGTGCTGACAGAGTTCGGTGGGAACTCCTCAGGGTCTTCCTCCTCTTCTTCCTCCTCCGAGTCAATCTCTGGCTCATGCTCCTGACCAAAATCTGGAATCACAGGAGATGGCTCTGGCTGTACTAACTGCTCCCAGACAGTATGTATGTCTCGGGGCTCCTCATCTCTAGTCTCTAGGGGTACAACATCCCTGGGCTGACTAGCTCCTCCAGTATCTAACATCCTGACAAAATAAGTTTTATGTCTTAGTTTTTACGTGATGCTAATCAATACTTTAACAAGTATGAACACATAAGCACATAGCACATAATGTAATTTTATTATCTTTCTTAGAACTCAATCAGAGTTGTCATTACTATCTTCACGAAGGCTACTATCCTAAGGTTTCCCCCCCCCCCCCCACCTAAGGTTCATAACCTACGGCTCTGATACCAACTTGTGACACCCCCAAATCCGGTATCTTAATTTGCACAAGATTTGGTGTTCACTGTTCCAATATCATACAACTATGTATCCATAAATAATGAAATTCATTTATTAGATAAATAAATCATCATCTTACATCATCTGAAATAATAATACATCATAAATCCCATGTTATACTTAACCTTAAATCTCTGTTGCGGAAACGTAAATAAATAAGTCTTAAATCATCACACAAAGTCTTGAACTTTAACATTATTCATGACAACACAAGTCTTCATCACTTGTTAGATTTTCCTTTTCCCTTGCTACTAGAAGGCTCACCAGACTGTTCGTTCTTATCTGCGATGTTATTATGCAAGAGTGAGCACGAATGCCCGTAAGTATAAAAATATGACAGAATAATATCATGCGAATAAAAGAATTCTGAATAATAGAAAGCTCAACATTTGAATCAAGAATATTAATCAAGAGTCAAATTACTTCTCAACTTTTGAATCAAGAATATTAATCAAGAGTCAAATTACTTCTGAGGGTCATTAAGACCTTGAACCGAGTCTTAGGTTGTCAAGTATATTAACCTTTCCAACCTTTAACAGTCATAAGACTATAAACTTTACTTCTCGTACTTAGGGAGATCAGCCTTGTGTACTGATACTGTGCACATTATCTTAACGCTTAAAGCATCTTCATTAATTCCCTATATTGGGTTGTTCATCTCAGTTTGACATCAGAATCCGCACCAAATAAAGTTGGTTTGGATAACTCAATAAATGATATTCAAATTGAATATTAACTTCTCAAGGTATACAATCGAATAAGTATTGTACACTTAAATGATTTTTTCAAAAGAATCATGGCATCTCATGTGAAATTCTAAACTTGGATATTCAAGAGTAAGAATTTGCTCAATAATAGTAATTAAGCATAGCAATTGCTTAATTTAAAGAGTTTAGTTTAGGAAACCTGCCCAACAATAATAAGTTAGGGATAGAAAACTTGCCTCGTGCACAAGCTACAATTATTTCTCACTTCTTTAATTACTCTTACCTATCACACATTTATAATATCAATTAATCACAAGTTCGATATGATTATTGATTTACAATAGTATTCTTCAAACTCATTATTAAGTTTTTAAATAATGGTTTACGTTGATTAATTAACTTGTAAATTAATCACGTAACTTAAGTTATTAACTTGTATTAATAACTCATTACATACATAACATGTCTTCATGTTAATTAGATTTAAAATAATGTCTTAATGTTTATAACACATTATTTAACCTTTACAAATAATAGTTTAAGTCACGTAATTAATTTATTAATTAATTACATAACATAAATTATTAAACTCATATCAATATTTTATTATATTTATACAACATGTGTTCATGTTCATTAGACTTAAAACACATTTCACAAATTTTCAACACTTAGCAATTTTTTTCAAAATTTTCGGACAGACGCGGTCGCGCGCCATTTTGCCTTGCAGCCGGTGAGGCCGCGCGGCTGCGGAATTTCAGAATCTGAAGTTCGCGAACGAACACAGATTTTCTCCCATTTTCTCCCAATTCACATCATTACACTAATTTATATTGTTACCCATGAAGTATAAACTTCACAGGAACATTATATATCACTTATAATATGTTCTTAACATTCCAAGTCATGTAATTACACAAATTAACATATTAATTTTCACTGTTCTTCAAAACTTTCAAGAGTTTAATGAAAAACATAAAAAAAATCTCCTTATGGATTCGCTACTACACCGAATCCATTCATTTCAATCCCATTTTCTTTGTTTTAACATATACAATCATATTCATGTATCGATTTAAATATAAACATAAGATTCAATCATTAATTTAACCCATATGGGTTATTCACCCATATTCAATACTTTGTAATTTCATAAAACCCATTTATTAACAAAGTTATTTGGTGTGATCAATGTTGTTGGGATATGATTATTTGGGTCTAGCCATGGTGCAACCCAATCTATTTAATGGTCCGACCCATATGTATTTATTGTGACAGTGAGAGAGTCCTTATTAAAATAGGATTGTGTTTCCTTATTATTTGGAGGGATAAGGAGTCCTTCTCCTAATTGGATTCGAGTGGAGGTGACTTCTATATATACGGCTACAAGCTAGTGTTGGGTTTGTACGAAATCGTGACGCAATCAAATTGCAAAAATTAGCGGAAGCATGGTATATCAGAGTTTAAAAAATTTCTACAAAACCATTACCCGGATCATCCTTTATGCAAATTATTAATTTAAAACGATAAATAAGAAGTTATGGAATCATACCCTTGTAGAACGAAGCTTCCACAGGTACTAGTTCAACTCCTTGTTCTTCGTGATCTCCTTGAATTTCCGGGTTAGATTCCTTCCTTTGATCAACGTTAGCCACCCAAGTGTTTGGCCTCTAGAGGTGATCCACCAAGGAAGATGAATTATCAAGAAGGAGGGTGTTTGGCTTAACCTTAGTTTTCTATCCTCTATAGAAAAGGAGTACTCTCCAACAATTGGAATTACATCATCTAATATCTATTATAAGACTTCTCTTATATAGACATTGGTCAACCCTTCTAATCCTATTAGACATGGGATTTCTTTTAATTAATTAAACTCCTTTAATTAATTTAGGCTTCCCACCACATGGGAATAATTAATTAAATTCATTTAATTAATTTATCTCCTAATCTTATTAGGAATAAATGAGAGTACTAAATATTAAATTAATTACTAAACTCCTTTAGAAATTAAAATAATAATAATTTTAATAATATTAATAAGACTCCTCTTATTAATTTATATTTAATATTTCCAAAATATTAAATAATAAACATTAAGCTATTTAATTTATTCTATCACCATAGATTAAATTAATTATACTTAATGCATTATTACGATTATGCCATTACCTTCTTAAATAATTATTCTTCCTTTTATGGTGTGACCCTTTAGGTTCTCCATATTAAACCGGTTGTGAATAAATCAATTAAAACAATTTTAATCTTATTTAAATAAATAAATTAAACTAATAATCTATTTAAATAAATAATATTTATTCTACAATAGGGATAAGCCTCCCTAGCGATCAACGACTTTCCAGATAATATAGATTTCAACATTAATCATAAAAGAACCTGTGAGTTAATAGTTACCATACAATTCAATCTTTCCACCATACAATGTCCCAATTAAATAT
Source organism: Panax stipuleanatus (assembly GCA_020205555.1). Taxonomy (NCBI): domain Eukaryota; kingdom Viridiplantae; phylum Streptophyta; class Magnoliopsida; order Apiales; family Araliaceae; genus Panax; species Panax stipuleanatus. The sequence goes on along the minus strand of CM035126.1, from coordinate 52,439,814 downwards.
AAGACATGGATTTACTGTCAAGTCTTATTTTATTTAATTATATGTATTTCGATTAGAAAATGCACAACTCCAAATAATGCAAATTAAAAACTCCTTTCTAATTTCATTTCACCTTGGCCAAGGATTCCTGGGTTGTCATTTAACGAATCACATGGGACATATCTCCTCTTTTACTAGAGGTGGTAGATTCTTTATTGATCATTCATTATCTCCATATGTAACTCATTATACCCAAGCATACCCTATATATGCCTTAAAAGGTCTTAAGGAATAAGTCAAAGTATAATTTGTTACATACAAGATACTATGATGATCTCAAGTCCAAGGATCACTTGTACTACTATCACATTAGGAATTCCTATTGACATGCGAGTAAAACTCCATTAGGTATTCCATAGCGAATCACGTTCAGTGAACTTATTCTCCAATAAGCACCTACATACTTGCTTTAGTGTCTCCACACAAATGATCATGAGATCAATCATCCTCATCCAATGAGCAAGCAACATATGTACCAATCTATCCGGATTTACTAATCCCCTTTTTAGTAATCCCACGATTGGGAACTATTTAAGTTTTAAAACTTTCTAAGAATTTAGATCTCATTAGCATGATCATCATCATGATTCTAAAAGCATTGCTTAAAACTATGGGTTATTTACATATTATAAAAACAGCAACATGTAGATAATTAAATGCCTGTAATAAATGAATATTTCATTAATAAATAAATAAGATTGTTTACAAAGTACGTGCTTTATCATCATACATGATTGGCTTGTATGCACACTACTATCAATCTCCCACTTGCACTAAAGCCAATCGCCATGGTATCTCATACCCATCTTCTCTAAGTGACGATCAAACTGCTGTTGTGTTAAAGCTTTAGTAAATGGATCTGCAATGTTGTCTTGAGAGTCTACACGCTCCAAGGTGACCTCTCCTCTTTCAATGATCTCCCTGATCAAGTGAAATCGCCGCAACACGTGTTTAGATTTCTGATGAGACCTGGGTTCCTTAGCCTGTGCAACTGCTCCTGTGTTGTCACAGTAAATGGGAACTGCTTCTCCAATGCTAGGAACCACACCAAGTTCAGTTATGAACTTCTTCATCCAAACAGCTTCCTTTGCAGCTTCACTTGCAGCTATATACTCTGCCTCTGTCACTGAATCAGCAACTGTTTGCTGCTTGGAACTCTTCCAACTCACTGCGCCTCCGTTCAAGGTAAAAACATACCCCGAAACAGATTTACTGTCATCTTGGTCCGTTTGAAAACTTGAGTCTGTGAAGCCCTCGAGTTTTAATTCAGACCCACCGTAGACAAGAAAAATATCTTTAGTCCTTCTCAAGTACTTTAGGATATTCTTCACTGCCTTCCAGTGCTCTTCTCCAGGATTCGACTGGTATCTGCTCGTTACACTAAGTGCATAAGCAACATCCGGTCTAGTACATATCATACCGTACATGATAGATCCTATTGCAGAAGCATAAGGGATCTTACTCATACGATCTCTCTCCTCAGGTGTCTTTGGGGCCTGTTTCTTGGAGAGATGTATTCCATGGCTCATCGGCATGAGACCTTTTTTGGAATCTTCCATGCTAAATCTCTTTAGCATTGCATCAATGTACGTTCCTTGGGATAAACCAAGCATCCTTTTAGATCTATCTCTATAGATCTTTATCCCCAAAATATAGGATGCTTCTCCCAAGTCCTTCATGGAGAAGTGTTTAGATAACCAAATTTTAATTGATTGTAGCATAGGAATGTCATTCCCTATCAGTAATATATCATCAACATATAATACAAGGAATGAAACTGCGCTCCCACTAACCTTCTTGTACACACATGGTTCATCGTCATTTTTGATAAAATCAAACTCTTTGATTGTCTCATCAAAACGAATGTTCCATCTACGAGAAGCTTGCTTCAATCCATAAATGGATCGTTGCAGCTTACAGACTTGATTTATTCCAACCTTTGAAACAAATCCCTCTGGCTGTGTTATATACACATCCTCCTCAAGTTTCCCATTGAGGAAGGCTGTTTTCACTTCCATCTGCCAGATCTCATAGTCGTTATAAGCTGCAATCGCAAGCAAAATCCGAATGGACTTGAGCATAGCTACTGGTGAAAAGGTTTCATCATAATCAACTCCTTGTCTTTGTTTGAAACCTTTTGCAACCAGTCGGGCCTTATAGGTCTCCACCTTGCCGTCCGCTCCAGTCTTTCTTTTAAAGACCCATTTACACCCAATAGGCTTAATGCCTTCAGGTGGTGAAACCAAAGTCCATACTTTGTTTTCATACATGGAGTCCATTTCGGATTTCATGGCTTCAAGCCATTTCCCTGAGTCTTTATTACTCATGGCCTGTTCGTAATTCAATGGATCATCATCATTCATGATGTGTACCTCATCGTCATCCTCTATAACGAATCCATACCTCTCAGGTATCTTCGGTACTCTCCCAGATTTACGAACAGGGTGTGGTATAGTAGGTTCTTCTACTTGGTCAGGTACCTGATTTTGATCCTTGGTAATTTGTGGTTCTTGAACTTCTTCAAGATATATCTTACTCCCACTGACCCCTTCATTGATAAACTCCTTTTCCAAGAAGGCAGCATGTTTCGCAACAAACACCTTTTGATCAGTTGGATGATAGAAATAATACCCTACAGTTTTTTTAGGGTATCCCACAAATCTACACTTGTCGAATTTAGTTTGTAGCTTATCATGTTCAAGCTTTTTGACATAAGCTGGACAACCCCAAGTCTTAACATGTTTAAGATTTAGTTTCCTCTCTTTCCACATCTCATATGGAGTCTTTGGGGCGGATTTGGTAGGTACCTTGTTAAGTAGGTATGCAGCCGTTTCTAGGGCATATCCCCAGAAGGAAATTGAAAGGTCGGTAAAACTCATCATGGATCGAACCATGTCCAACAGTGTTTGATTTCTCCTTTCAGATACTCCATTTAACTGTGGTGTTCCTGGAGGAGTCCATTGTGAGATTATACCATTTTCTTTGAGACAATTGAGAAACTCACCGCTTAAGTATTCTCCACCTCGATCTGATCGAAGTATCTTTATACTCTTGCCTGTTTGTTTCTCTACTTCACTTCTGAACTCTTTGAACTTTTCAAATGATTCTGATTTGTATTTCATTAAATACACATATCCAAATCTTGAGTGATCATCAGTGAAAGTAATAAAATAAGAATACCCACCCCGTGCAATCGTTGTCATAGATCCACAAACGTCTGTGTGAACCAACGCTAACAACTCTAGAACTCTTTCTCCTCTTCCACTAAAAGGAGATTTAGTCATTTTACCCATGAGACAAGATTCACAAGTTGGATATGATTCATAATCGGATAGCTCGAGGAGCCCATCTTTATGCAACTTGGATAATCTTGTTTCATTGATATGACCGAGTCTACAGTGCCACATGTAGGTATAATTAATATCATCTCTTTTCCTTTTCTTAGTTTGTTCAATTTGAAATATATTTTCTTCTAAGTCAAGTGTATAAAGTCCATTTCGCAAATTTCCAATACCATATAAAACATCGTCTTTATAAATAGAACAACTATTGTTCTTTATAACAACGTTAAATCCTTCCATATCCAATACAGAAATTGAAATAATATTTTTAATAATATTCGGAACATAATAACAATTATTAAGATAAATGGACTTGCCCGAAGGCATTGCTTAATAATAAGTTCCTACAGCTAATGCAGCAACCTTTGCTCCATTCCCTACTCGTAGGATCACCTCATCATTGTTCAGCTTTCTACTTCTGACCAGTCTCTGCACAGTATTACATATGTGAGAACCACAGCCGGTATCCAATACCCAAGTAGAATTATGACTTTCAGAAAAATTAATTTCAATCATAAACAAACCTTGATTGGAAGTCGAAGCTTCTCCAAGCTTCTTCTCTGCTAGATACTTCTTGCAGTTCCTTTTCCAATGTCCCGGCATGTTGCAATGAAAGCACATTCCTTTGCTAGCTGGATCAGATTTCTTTTGTTCCTTTATGTTCACTTTGCCCTTGGTCATCCGAGATCGGAAGAGCTCCTTAGATATCTCATATCTAGCAGTCCTACTTTGTTCACCATACAACTCCTTGAGGTGAATCAACATAGTAGGAGCATCCATATTTTCGTGCTGACGCTGAAGCTCGTTATTCATGGATGCGAGCATGATGCATTGAGCCACAGATGCATCATCTTGCCACTTTACAATGGTGGCAATCTCTTCCTCAGAGACTGTTTCTGGAACAATTCCAGGGACAGGTGAGTTTAGGACATAAGAAATCTTTTCAGCAGTGAGAACTATTCTCAGATTTCTTAGCCAGTCCGTATAATTTTGCCCGGTAAGCTTATTAGCATCAAGTATGCTTCGCAGTGAAATTAGTGATTTTGACATTTTTAAAATTCTGCATGTGAAAAACAACATTTTAGCAAACATTCATTTTATTAATTTTGCATACCAAAATAAATTTAGGTCTTTATTTTAAATTGGTATCTCCCACTATTTTTATCAAACTATATTACCCTCACTTATATAGTTCGGCAACATCTAATTAAAAATTTGCTAGTGAGAATAAGGATCCCATTTCAAATGTATATAACCTTGTGGATAGCACAACAAGCGATATACAAATAAATAGGTAGACAACTCTTGTCAATTACATCACCATGTAATTCCTTTTATTTTGCCTCTTAAATCATAATGGTCAAGTGTGTGCACATCCGAACTAAAATAATTTAAGTTAAGTCCAGCCTAGCACTTTCATAAATTCAAAAAAGAAAAATGTTCGTCCTTGTGGATAGCACAACAAGACTAGATCGTTCAATTTTCTTGATAAGCATCAAATGTGATTAATTAACATCTTAAATACGCAATACTCGCCTTGTGGATAGCACAACAAGCTCATATTAAATATCTAATACTCTATTAATTTATCATGCTAGAAGGCGACGTTCGATATTCCAAATATCATTTGAACACTTCGGACTTAATATTATTTCTTTGAGGGGTTTGTTATTATTAGTCTCATCTTTGTTTAGCGCGCATGCACATATATATATAAAATACGCGTCATTTTATTAAACATGCGAAGCATGTTTGCATAAAATATAATATATATAATATTTAGCATGCAATATAGAATACTATATTCTACCCGGATTGATTATGGACTTTTATTCTAGTTTGGTTCACTAGAGCCACCAAGTGAACCAAAAGGTCAAACCTAGGGGTGCAAGAATTTAAATTTAAACGTAACTATTACATTTAAACCCGGGCTCCATACAAACGGGTCTTCACGCGCTCCTTGCTCCTTGGTCTCTAATTTTTAAAGATAATTCTAACTATTTCTATTACATTAAACTATTTAATTTAAATAGAAACCTTGATCAACAGTCAAGGGGAAGTACATAGGAGTGAGATAGAATTTTACATCAAGAAAAATTAGAGAAGACGAGGTACGCAGACCCCATTTAATAAAACCCATTCATTCAAGCATTCAACTAAAATAAAATCCAATCACATTGGTCAAATAGTCCATAATCAATCCCCATTTATTTTCATACATATCACCATATATATCAATAAATAAATATTCATCTCATGAATTAAAACATTCCATATATATATGAGTATCATTTAATGGGCAATTTTAAATTGCATGAAATCCAATTTCAAGATTAAAATAAACTCTTTATTTTAATTAGAAAATTATTTAGAATATAATATATAAATATATCATTTTTTTTTTTTTAAAAAAAGTCACCTTCTTTTATTAAAAGAGTCCTGCAGGTTTATAAAAAAAAAGTCCTTTCCTGATGGGTCACCTTCTTTTTGGAGTAAGAAAGAGACAACACCTTTTCTTTGCAGAATTCAAGATTAGCACACAAAAAAAATTGTGATTCGTCCAAAAAAAAGTCTTTTTTTTTTCTTTTTTTTTTTCTTAAAAAATATAATTTTATACAATAAAATTATGCCCAATAAATTATTTTAAATACATACCCATATGTATATGAAATCAAAAATAAATTAATAATTGCATAAAGATTTGGCTCTGATGCCACTGTTGGGTTTGTACGAAATCGTGACGCAATCAAATTGCAAAAATTAGCGGAAGCATGGTATATCAGAGTTTAAAAAATTTCTACAAAACCATTACCCGGATCATCCTTTATGCAAATTATTAATTTAAAACGATAAATAAGAAGTTATGGAATCATACCCTTGTAGAACGAAGCTTCCACAGGTACTAGTTCAACTCCTTGTTTTTCGTGATCTCCTTGAATTTTCGGGTTAGATTCCTTCCTTTGATCAACGTTAGCCACCCAAGTGTTTGGCCTCTAGAGGTGATCCACCAAGGAAGATGAATTATCAAGAAGGAGGGTGTTTGGCTTAACCTTAGTTTTCTATCCTCTATAGAAAAGGAGTACTCTCCAACAATTGGAATTACATCATCTAATATCTATTATAAGACTTCTCTTATATAGACATTGGTCAACCCTTCTAATCCTATTAGACATGGGATTTCTTTTAATTAATTAAACTCCTTTAATTAATTTAGGCTTCCCACCACATGGGAATAATTAATTAAATTCATTTAATTAATTTATCTCCTAATCTTATTAGGAATAAATGAGAGTACTAAATATTAAATTAATTACTAAACTCCTTTAGAAATTAAAATAATAATAATTGTAATAATATTAATAAGACTCCTCTTATTAATTTATATTTAATATTTCCAAAATATTAAATAATAAACATTAAGCTATTTAATTTATTCTATCACCATAGATTAAATTAATTATACTTAATGCATTATTACGATTATGTCATTACCTTCTTAAATAATTATTCTTCCTTTTATGGTGTGACCCTTTAGGTTCTCCATATTAAACCGGTTGTGAATAAATCAATTAAAACAATTTTAATCTTATTTAAATAAATAAATTAAACTAATAATCTATTTAAATAAATAATATTTATTCTACAATAGGGATAAGCCTCCCTAGCGATCAACGACTTTCCAGATAATATAGATTTCAACATTAATCATAAAAGAACCTGTGAGTTAATAGTTACCATACAATTCAATCTTTCCACCATACAATGTCCCAATTAAATATAAGACATGGATTTACTGTCAAGTCTTATTTTATTTAATTATATGTATTTCGATTAGAAAATGCACAACTCCAAATAATGCAAATTAAAAACTCCTTTCTAATTTCATTTCACCTTGGCCAAGGATTCCTGGGTTGTCATTTAACGAATCACATGGGACATATCTCCTCTTTTACTAGAGGTGGTAGATTCTTTATTGATCATTCATTATCTCCATATGTAACTCATTATACCCAAGCATACCCTATATATGCCTTAAAAGGTCTTAAGGAATAAGTCAAAGTATAATTTGTTACATACAAGATACTATGATGATCTCAAGTCCAAGGATCACTTGTACTACTATCACATTAGGAATTCCTATTGACATGCGAGTAAAACTCCATTAGGTATTCCATAGCGAATCACGTTCAATGAACTTATTCTCCAATAAGCACCTACATACTTGCTTTAGTGTCTCCACACAAATGATCATGAGATCAATCATCCTCATCCAATGAGCAAGCAACATATGTACCAATCTATCCGGATTTACTAATCCCCTTTTTAGTAATCCCACGATTGGGAACTATTTAAGTTTTAAAACTTTCTAAGAATTTAGATCTCATTAGCATGATCATCATCATGATTCTAAAAGCATTGCTTAAAACTATGGGTTATTTACATATTATAAAAACAGCAACATGTAGATAATTAAATGCCTGTAATAAATGAATATTTCATTAATAAATAAATAAGATTGTTTACAAAGTACGTGCTTTATCATCATACATGATTGGCTTGTATGCACACTACTATCAGCTAGGGTTTGAAGGAGGAGGAAATATGATACAACACAAATACACAACTTGTACTCACAATATTATTATAGTGGATTACTCTCTCTCTCCGTGGTTTTTTCCCAATTGGGTTTCCACGTAATTCTTGTGTTCATGCTTTATATTCTTTTATTTATGTTGTGTATTTTCGTGGGTTTGATTTCACAACGATACAATCAAACCGTTGGCGCTGTTTTGGCCTGTCTTTTTGGGTGATTTCGCCGGGCGTACAAAATCAGCGTTAACATTGGCGCCGTCTGTGGGAACGAAGACACTTGTTCTAGTGTCAGATCAAAATCACCGAATTTATGATATAGCCTACACAGAAAAGATAAGTTACTTTTTTATTTATTTATTTATCTAAATATTAATGTATATATGCAACGGGTGCATGAAACTATCCTTGATAGTGATACTACTTTACACGAGTACACATTATGTCTGCCCGTTCATATAGAATATATGAGGGGTTTGTATTTGAAGCAACATGATTTATATTATTAAATTTATTCTTTTCATGCCTATTGATGACTATTGTTGCATTGTGTGCTCATACCTAGGCACCTGCCCCTGTAATTGCTTTTTAAATAAAAGTGATGACAAACAACTGGGCATGATACTGCAATTGGAATTAGGCAGACAAAGGATGTGCTTCTTGTTGAGCAGTGCCGAACTTGAGCAAACAAGGATCCTGAGCCTTCTGAAAAGATCGAGATCTCACAGGAAGCAATTGAACGCGAGAAAAAAAAGGAAGAACTAGCAGAGGACGAGGCCAAACTTTCTGAAGAGATTGAGGCCTTCCACAAAGTAACTGAACACAATAGAAGATAGAGTTTTGGGGGTTAATTAAGAGTTCCAGATCCATCACAAATGGCATTCAGGTGGCCTTGTACCTGATTATCGGAGCTTACGTTTTTCCGCCAGGAGTCTGATCTTTCATATGCTCTCCCTTTGGGTTTTCACAGTTTTGCATTCAACTTTGGGATTGCCATTGGTGTTATTTTTCCTTGGGAAAAATGGATTCTTGAACGAGCTTTCTTCATTGCTTGACAGATTTTTCACGAGGATAAAATCCTACGGCGATAAAATCCCGAGAATAAAATCCTACGGCGATTAAAATCGTACGAGGATTAACATTCTACGGCGATTAAAATCCTATGAGGATTAAAATTCTACGGCGATTTAAATCCTACGAAGATAAAAATACCGAGAATAAAAATCCCGAGGATAAAAATCCCGAGGATAAAATCCCAAGCAGACTTTTTGGTACTCTCTTATTTATAAGTTCCTTATAAATAAGAGACTGGGGGCAATGTTGGGATATGATTATTTGGGTCTAGCCATGGTGCAGCCCAATCTATTTAATGGTCCGACCCATATGTATTTATTGTAACAGTGATAGAGTCCTTATTAAAATAGGATTGTGTTTCTTTATTTGGAGGGATAAAGAGTCCTTCTCTTAGTTGGATTCGGGTGGAGGTGACTTCTATATATACGGCTACAAGCTAGGGTTTGAAGGAGGAGGAAATATGATACAACACAAATACACAACTTGTACTCACAATATTATTATAGTGGATTACTCTCTCTCCGTGGTTGTTTTCCAATTGGGTTTCCACGTAATTCTTGTGTTCATATTTTATCTCTTTATTTATGTTTATGTGAGTGTATTTTTGTGAGTTTGAATTCATAACGATACAATCAACCGTTGGCGCTATTTTGGCCTGCGTTTTTGGGTGATTTAGTCAGGCGTACAAAATCAGGCGTTAACAATAATTAATAAACATAAATGTTATAAGGAAGTGCGGTGTGGATATAAAACACTTAACGCCCTAGATTATTTGCAAGGATTATAATCTTGATAATATATTCTCATAAATTATAATTTCAAGACTATTAATCTTAGGATTAAATAGTTATAATCACATGTTTATTTTTTATAGGATTATTCATGAGATAACTTAAAATAGTTTTATACTATGTCTGTTTTGTCCATAATTATTTAAAGAATTGGATAAAAACTTACCATTTGGACTATCATACCCTTACTACTAATAATAAAGATATCATATTCTCTTTAGTTTAAGTATAGATACATAGGATAAAATACATCAGTCTTTTTAAACAAAATTAAAGGTTAATTTTGTTCATAAATTTTTACCAAATGGTAAGGATTATAATACCTAGTTGGATATGGTATTAAATAGTCTCCCATTTCAAGTCATTTTATTATTCCGAGACTAATAGTTCCAAGTCTATTTTTAAAATCAACTAAGAAATTTGGGATTAATAGTCCAATTGATGAGTGAGTTTTGTACATACGAATTGAGTATTCTTGGCTTGATATTTTTGTAAGTTTTTAAGTATTTTTAGTTCATTTTGATGCATTTTAGTATATTTGTGCAGGTTTAGGAATAGTAAGACTTATGGGTATTATGCGAGGAAAGTTGGATTATCAGCAACAGAATGCAGCAATTGATGTTCGGCATGCATTGGGCGTCAAGCGTTGGCTTGGCGTTGACATGTCAAGGCGATATTGGCACGACGGAGCAAATTGAGGCACGACGAATCAGCACATGGCTTTACAAAGGGCGTGTTTGAGCTGACAGAGGTCTAGCGCCGCGGCTTTGAGAAACAGAGAGCTAGTGTCGCGACGTTGCAATAGAGCGTTGCGGCGCTGGTATGCTGATTTGTGCGCATGAGAAGGATTTCCAGCTGATTTGTACTTCTAAGTTGGTTGGGACACTTGCTTAGTGTAGACACTCGAAATTTTGCTTTCCTTTTATTAACCCTACAGGAGGGCAAAAACATCATTTCATCCCGGAGACAACCCTGTGGGAGGGCTGTTACAAACGAGATTTTTGTATTTTAATTTTAAATATTTATTAAATTAAATCAATATTTTAGTTAATTTATTTATTGAGTTGAATAAATACTTGATATGATTATGTTGTGGAGTAATTTAATTAAGTGTAATATATTAATTAAATTGATGTTTAATAATTTTGTGGTTGAAGTTCTAATTTAATTGATATAATTAAATTAAATGAATTATTAGTTTTAATTTTGTAGTGATAATTTAATGAATTAATGAATAATTATAGTGATGTCTAATTTAATTTAATAATCAAATTAGAGATTTACTAATTGGTTACCTGAAATTATGATTAAATAAATAAATTATAATGGTGTAGCAATTTGTTTTATGTGGCAATTTGATTTAATAAGTTGATATTAACTTTAATTTAATTAAATTTGAATATTGGTATTTAATTGAATAAAGTGTGACAATTAAAACTATGTAGTAAAATAGTTATTAAATTTTAATTTAGCTTTACCAAACAAGGCTTAAGACTTTTGAAATTCTATTTTAATATAGTTTTTGCCAAACAAGCTTTAGTGGCTTTTGATATTTAAAAATACATAACTGCCATTTGTTATTATGGGTATTAAGTAGTATTATATATTATATACGTTTATATTATATATGTCAGTTTTATATCTACGTTAAGTTAGAAGAAGAGAAAGTTAGAGAGAAAAAAGAAAAGGAGGAAGAAAACTCTGTGAGTTGAGAAATCAAAAGAGGATTGCTATCATCTTTGTTGGCTAAACCAAGAACTTGAAGGTAGTAATCTAACTTTAGAATTATCAATTTATGTTCTTCATTGTTCTTCATAAAAAAATATATTTTCACTTCTCTGCAATTTGATTTTCATGATGTTTTGTTGAGAATATGATTTATATATGTTAATTTGTATATATAAACTGTTTATATATGATTTGTAGGAGACTTTGAGTTGTTTAATTTATGAAAGCATGATGAATATGAATAAATCATGTTCATAGTAATTTACAGTGAAATATTTTGAAAAATGACTTATTTGATACAAAAAATGGATGTCTAATTCATGTTATAATATGTAAATTGATTGTAGATTGTGATAATATGTTAAGAAACGAAAACAACATGATTTAAATGAAGTATTTTGGTTAAGAAACAAAGTCATAGTGATGGTTTTTGTCAAGAACGTTTAACAATAGAGTTTTTTCAAAAACATGGAATTAAAAAGTTTTAAATTGATTATTGTGATGTTTATATGGGTAAAATCATGTTAGAAGCATTATTTTATGTTTCTGTAAAGTTTTATATGGTTTATATCGGTAAGATTTGTTGTTTGAGCAAAGTTATTAAGCCAAATTGGCTTTTTTTGTTATTTTCGCGAAGCTGTCTGCGTCCCACTGTGTCGTGGCGCCGCAGCGCCTGTTCTGTGAGTAAATAGAGCGCTGCAGCGCCATAGCAGTATCTGGTGACATGGCACGGCGCCGCAGCACTGATGTCGACGTCGAGAAAAAATATGGGTCGAGTTGGACCCGAATCTTTCTCTTTTCCTAAGTTTTGCTTTCTCCTCTTATTTTATCTTGTCCGTTTGGTGAAAGGGTGAAGGTTTTTTAGAAAAAGGCCAAAATGTATCATGTCGACGATTTGAACGGTTTACAGAATCGCCAGTTGGTATATTTGAAATGGTTGTACCAACTCAACCGAGTTTTATTTGAAAGTAGGCCCAATTGTTGGACACTGTCGAAACTGAATCTTTGAAACTGAAGTTCTAAGTTCGGGGGCTTGGTTAAGTGAAGGGAAGGTGTTAGACACCCCTCAACTCCAGTGAAAACACGGTACCGCATTTTTTCAATATTTCCCTTTTTATTTGCAATGTGTGTGAATGTTGGAAGAAATTGGGCCTACGGTTGTTTGTGTTGAAAGTATGGACGTGCTTCGTTGAACCTATATACGAAGGATTTGATTTGATTTGTAAAAGTCCTTTTTAGGCAAGATATTAAAATGATGTTTTGAAAGCAGGTTTTCAAACCCTTAAGCTCACGTAGGAATTGAAGCATGTTGATACTTTCATTTTATCTTTTCAGCCTTTTGGCTTAATTTGGATGATGATTGTCGGGCTGCAAAGCATCTTCGACCACAAAATATATACAAGTGCCGGTCTTCTCATAGGCATGACAGCCATCGGAGTGACTCTGACACGACAAACCATATTTCATTATGTTTGAGACCTTAAACCCGGATAACCGTTTTAAGGTTTTTCGTATGTACATTTTACAAAAAAACTAGCAGGGTACATTTGTAATGTGGAGTTTGTCCATCATGGGAATAAGATTCTGATCAGTTTGATCATGAATCCCACGATTCCTAGGCTCACAAAGAGAAGTCAAGAAAACCTGCACATTCCAGATATTCACAGAAAATGTATATTTACATCAATACGTCGCGAAGAAAACCAAGGATTAATCAGTCAAATCCTGGCCTGCGCGTAGCCAAAGCGTCTCGTTCCCAATAGATAGCGATCTAAGGGTCGCGAGGTTGCTTTAATAATAAATAAAACTAGAAAGAAAGTCAGATTTAAATAAATCTCAGCCATTCTAGATTCATGGTTCTGGTTGGACCTATTTTGAACCGTTTGAAAGGTAGAAAGGGCTAGATTTAAAGAAATCTAACTCGCCCACGTGAATATCAATGCCAATTCATATCAAATGAATATTTAAAGCAGTAATTTAATCATAATAAATAAAGAATATATATATAATTATATATATACAAAAGTTGTAAAGGGCGATGGGTTTTCACTCTCAGGCCCAAACTGTAATTTAAATATATATTTATATATATATATATATATATATTTATAAAAGCTGTAAAAAACTACAGAGTAATTCAGGTTTGACAGAATGGAAATATATATATATATAATCAATAAAAGGGTGATGGATTTCAAATCCTATGCACGGACTGAAATGGAAATATATATATATATATATATATATATATATATAAAAGCTGTAAAAAGTCACGGAGTAATCCAAGCTTGACAGAATTGAAATATATATATATATATATATATATATATATATATTTTCATTCCGTCGAGCCTGGATTAATTCGTGGCTCATTTACAGCTTATATATATATATATATATATATATATATATATATATATATATATATATATATATATATATATATATATATATATATGAAAGCTGTAAAGGGCCACATATTTCCAATCCAAGCCCGACTGAGAAATGTATATATATATATATATATATCCTTTATTCAATGTGATTAAATATTTGTTTTAATTATTAATTTGATATGAATCTGTGCTAATGTAAATTTTGTAGACTAGATTCATCTAAATCTAGCCATTTCTAACTTTTAATCGATTTGAAATCGGTCAAACTAGAACCGATGAGCTAGAATGGCTAAGATTTATTTAAATCTAGCTTTCTTTCTAGTTTTGTAAATATTAAAGTGACTACACGACCCTAGATCGGTATCTAGAGGGAACGGGAAGCTTCGGCTACGCGCATGCAAGGATTTAACTGATGAATCTTTTGTCTTTCGATGTCTAGATGTAAATTTACATTTTATGTCAATATCTTTGCTGTGTAGGCTTTTTGATATTATTCTGTGAGCCTAGGAATCATGTGATCTAAGATCGACCACACAGATCTAAATTCGATTCCCACGATGGACAACTTTGAATTGTAAATACATCCTGCTGATTTTTTCTTGTAAATGTAAATCAGAGGGACCTTAAAATGGTTATCCGGATTTAAGGTCTCAGCATAGTAAAAAATGTGGTTTGGGTCACTTTGATGGCTTTCATGCCCACAAGAAGACCGACACTTGTATATACATTATGTGGTTGAGGATGCTTCGCATCACGACAATAAAAAATTAAAATAAGCCGAAGGCAGAATAAGATGGAAGTATCAAAAGGCTTCAATTCCTATGCGAGCGAAATGGTTGGAAAACCATCCTTCAAAATGTCATTTTCATATCTTGTCTAAAATGGACTTTTCATCAAATCAAACACTTCGTATATAGGTCCAACGAAGCACGACACTACTTTCAAATCAAACACGTAGGCTCAATTACTTCAAGCACACATACACACACACATTGCAAATAAAAAGGGAAAATTAAAAAGATGCGGTAAACGTGTTTCACGGAAGTCGAGGGGGGGTGCCTAACACCTTCCCCCCGCTTAACCAAGCCCCTGAACTTTATGAATCTCTGTTTCCAAGGCCAAGTTTTGACAGCGTCCAGTAATTGGGCCTACTTACAAAAATCAAACAAAACTTGGTTGAGTTGGTACAACCATTTCAAAATATACCAACTGGCGACTCTGTAAACCTTTTAAATCGTCGACATGATACACTGTTGGCCTTTTCCTAAAAATTCACCCTTCATAAAACAAATAAGACCAATAAGGTTAGAAAACATCAATTTAGGGAAAGGAAGATCTGTCCAAAGATTTTTCCTGACGTCGGCAGCAGATTTAGTAATGGCCATTATTGAGGATGACGATAACAACATCCCCTCCATTACTGCAGTCAGTAATGACCTGACCCTAGACAACTGGAGCATCACTCCATGCATCATCCGAAAGGGGTAAAAGGGCATAGATGGTTTATCTGGCCAGAAGTGTAGATATTATCGCATCATTAGCCTTTTGATTACCTGTTGCTAGTTATTTACTTTTGTTATGCTTTTCATTGATGCTTTTTATATGTTAAACAGTTTCGTATATTAAGCAAAAGCATTTTATTTTTAGGTCTCCAAAGTTAGGATTGTTTAGGCTTGTTGATGACTTTCCAGAACTAAGCAGTAACTACGACTTTGATGTAGAACTGGACTTTGACCTTATGGTGATTGAGTAGGAAGAGATAGATGAAACGAGGTGCTCGAGGAGATCAAATGATGGGTTGAAGACAAGCCTAAACCCAACCTCGAACAAACTACCACTGTCAATATCGAAACCCCAGAAGATCCCAAAGAAATCCAATTCGAAAATAACCTTACTCCAAGCCAAAAGAATGAAATGATTAAACTCATAACCGAATTTAAGGATGTGTTCTCATGGTCGCATAAAGACATGATCGGACTATCCACATATATAGTAGTTCATCGACTACCCATCAAAGATGGGTTCAAGCCAGTCAAATAGAAATTAAGAAAAATGAAGCCAGATTGGAGTTTAAAAGTTAAAGAAGAAATTATCAAGCAATTCAAAGTAGGCATTATCATCGTATCAACTTATCCTGAATGGCTGTCCAATGTGGTTCCTGTGCCTAAACCCGGAGGGAAGGTATGAGTATGTGTGGATTATCGGGATCTAAATAAGGCCAGTCTCAAAGATGACTTCCCAGTACCTTTCATCCACATCTTAATAGACAACACGACATAATTTGGTATGTACTCATTCACGGATTATTTTGACGGATACCATCAAATCATGGTTGTTGAAGAAGATAGGGAGAAAACTGCCTTCATCACTCCTTGAGGAACCTTCTGCTATTGGCGACTAGCTTTCAGCGTCACCAATGCCATGTCATGATGGCTCTATTCCATGACATGATGCATAACGAGATAGAGGTTTACGTGGATGATATCATCGTGAAATCCAAAAAGGAAGATGACCACAAAGACCACCTTAGAAAACTGTTCAATCGGCTCCACAAGTATAACTTGAAGCTAAATCTGGCCAAGTGTGCTTTTGGTGTTAAATTCGGCAAACTGTTGGGCTTTCTAGTGAGCAATCGAGGCATTGAGTTAGATCCAACAAAGATTAAAGCCATCACTAAGATGCCTGTACCCCAAACAGAGAAAGGGATCTGGGGATTTTTTGGAAGAATCAACTTCATTAGCCAATTTATCTACCAGCTCACCATAACTTGTGAGCCCATTTTCAAGTTATTAAGGAAAAATTACTCAGAAAATGGAATGAAGACTGTCAAAAAGTCTTCCTCACCATCAAGAAACAGTTGATTGAAGCTCTTGTTTTGGTGCCTCCAAGGGACAAAGTTCCACTTTTCATATATATATATATATATATATATCAGTTAATTCTAATGACATGGGATGTATGCTGGGCAGAAACACGATAGAGGCAAGGAAAGAGCTATCTATTACCTCAGTAAAAGATTAAGTAACTATGAGCAGAAATACACTTTGATTGAAAAGACCTGCTGTGCTTTAGCATGTGCGGCCATGAGGTTACAGCATTACGTTCATGGGCACACAACTTATTTCATATCCCGTATGTATCCTTTGAAGTACATCTTCAGTAAGCCCTGGGATTGTTTTTTTAAGGTTGTAACCTTTGTTTTATGGGAGATTTTATATAAAGATTGTAATTTATTTTGAGATATATTGGGTAGATGTTTGTTATAGTTAGAAAGTGAACACCAAATCATGTGGAAACGAAGTACCGGATTTGGGGGTGTCACATAATCTGATAAGAACTTGTGCTTAAACTCTCTTTGATTGTAATTCACATAGAGATATAGTGTATTAGTTAATTAGAGTGTTCTACTTAGTTTTATCATCTGTGGATTTAAGTTGATATGGGTATGGTACATTGAGAGATGGTTATATTTTACCTTAATTTTCTTGATCAACAATCCGAGATAATTAATTTGATTTAATGGGAAATGTATTGATTTAAATGAAACAATAGGTAAAATTGTAGTCCTCAAGTCTTCATATTCTAGTTTCATTCTAGGGGTAGTTAGAATTAGTTTAATTATATATTGTTAATTCAAAATACAACATCATTTTTTTAAATAAGATTAAGTTGATTACAGTTTAGTACTTGGTGATTTTTATTAAATAATTCCTCGTGGGAACGATACTCTACTTTCACTTTATTACTTATTGACTATGTATACTTGCGTGTTGTGCGTATTAGATTTTACAGAACAATTTTTTGGCGCCGTTGCCGGGGAATTAGTTTAATAATTATTTGCCAATATTAATTTCAATCAAATTACTCTTAATTTAAACAATTTTTTATTTTTTATCTCTTCCTATTTTTATCTCTTTTCAGGTACCATGGCTGGATTTAATTACCAATGGCCATATACGAGAATGACTCAACCAATGGAAACAGGAATTGGTGGACTCAAAGTAATTCCTACATTGTCAGCACATCTTGAGACACTTTCAAAGAGGTTGGTTGTTTTTGCAGCCCAACGTATTCGAAAGATAGCAGTAGTTTGTAACTATTGTGCTGACAACCAACCGAGTCCTCAATGCACCGTCAATTTTGAACCGGGACAATGTGGTGGTGACTACCTCAACAACTATGCTTATCCCAATTATCATCAAGATTAGGGGTATCACCTGGATTCGTCATGGAGCTATAAATATGAAGACCAGTACTACGCTCCAAATCCAACATACACACCAGAATTCTCATGTCCATCTCTATTGCCACAAGAAGAAAAGTTAAATCTAAAAGAATTCCTGTCTAAGATCATAGCAGACTAAGAGGAGATGAAGATGAGTCAGGAAATATCGACCCAAAATCTTAAGAATCAGATGGAACAACTCATCAATGCCTCAATCAATGGTCCTCAATATATAGATTCCGAGACTGAAATAGATAATTCAAGATTAGAGGAATTATTGTCCAAGTTCATAGCGTCGAATGAGGAGAAGAGGATTAATCAAGAGAGGTCAATTCAAAATCTTGAGAATCAGATAAAGTAAATGACCAAAGCCTTAAACAACCGTCCTCCAAACACTTGGCTTTATGACATGGATTCCAAAACTGATGGAGAGCCCGAACCAAATCTGCAACTGGATGAGCCACAAGATATCGAAAGAGAGGAGAAAAGTGGGGATAAGGAAAATGAGGTCGACGAAGATCTAACTGTGAATTCCAAAGAAGATGAACCGATTCTATTAGTTCCCCAAGTGCCTTCTCCACCAAAGATCAATGATCCAGTCAGTTTTACAAAACCGTGCCCACTTGGTAGTCATACCGTCGGTAAGGATCTTTATGACATGAGAGCTAGGACACCGATGGAGTCATGGTGGGTTGAGAAAGAGTAGATAAAAGAAGAGCCCGTTGTGTTTGACAAGCTTCCATGCCCCAAACTAATCGTAACCACATTGGAAGAAGCACCTAGTTATTTGATGTTTTTAATGGAGAATATATCTATAAAAATCAAGCTTGGTGACTTTGATGCTATGACCATCACTATTGGGAACCTCCCAAATAACACATTGCTACTGATAGATGGAGGGTTCCTCAATTATCGAAGAGGAATTGGATAGCATTGACCAGACAAGGTCAGGTTGAAAGACTTTAAACCAAGCTCTAACTGGGATGCAACCCAAGAATTTTATATTTATTTTAGTCTATTTGCTTTACTAATAGGAAAATAAGTTGTTATATTTGGTGGGTTAAACTAATGGCCACTATGAGCTTAATTGCAGAGTGTCCATTTGTCAAATCTTAAAATTTTCAATTTTTAGGATTTATTTGCTTTATAAGTTTTCATACTCATGATCCAAAGTGTTTACTCTAATGCATATTGTCTCTCATCATTGTAGGTATAGGAGGTTCAATGGGTAGGCAACAGAACATGGAAAGGGAAGCTAAGTACTGGGATTGCACATAAATCAAAGGAAAAATTTTCAGAACAGATCAATTCTCGCCCCGACGCAGAATTTTCAAAGTAAAATCTAGCCTAGGCGCACACCACCCTGGCCAAACTCGCCCTGAAGAGGATTTACACAGCAAAAAATGCGCCTAGGTGTAGAGCTCTCAGGAAAAATGCGCCCCAGCGAAGTTTAACAAAGGAAAAAATGAGCCTAGGCGCAGAGGACTCTGGCAGAATGCGCCCTAACGCAGTTTGAAGGGTAAAAATTCTAGCCCCGGTGAGGTACACAAATTTTTGTTTTTTTTAAAAACCCTTATTTGGTCGACTTAAACAACATTCTCTTTCATTCAAACATCATACAACCATCTCTCTTTCCCTCATACACAACCAAAACCGCCCCTAAACACATAATCCATTTCCAAATCAACTCCTTCCCTTCCTCAAACACGAAACAGAGCCCTAACTTCTGAAAACTCCCCCACTAACCTTCTTTCATCAAATAGTCACCATATCCATCTCTAATCTCTTCCACAATCACATTCCCAACATATACAACCTCTGCCCCTATTCTCATTGTAGGGCGTCACTTCACAATTTAGGGGTTTAGCAATATCAATAGCATCACACATTTTGGCAACCACGAATTAAAACTCCTAATAGATAGAAGGGGAAGTTAATTGGATACAAGCACACAATGTGAGTGTTGAATCAAACCCTAATCTATTAGACCACATTGGGGAAGTTCACACGGATCAGCCTCTAGGGCAGTTTCAACCAACTCTAGGCAATAATTGTGCATTCCGAAAGAATCATTCACTGATGAAGCACCCAATTCATGCTACTCCAATCACAGGCAAGGTAATCCACATAACTTCGCCACTCACTCCTAGATAGTGATAGTACTGTACTTGGATTTTCAATGTGGGTATACATTGACTGTAAACTTGGATAGAATAAATTATAGACCAATTGAGTGGAATGTTTGGATGTATTTTGGTTGAACTATGGTAATTGGCTGTATAAGTGATTGTTAATCGAGTTTGGGGGAGGGTTTGACATGACAGTGCAGTCACCACACAAGGTGTTTGTTAGAGGGTTTCAAAGACCAAGTAGTATGTTTACACATAAATAAAGCCCTCATTCTTATCCTTTTGTGCGGAGTCTTGAAAATGGGTATGTGGGGCAAGAATTTCTCCATCCACTCCATGAATTGCTCATATTTGTCATGCCGCTCCAATTCTGTTGAGCATTAGCTGTTGCCAGTTTATCCACCACCAGACATCGATGCGGAGGAGGTTGAGCCTGAAGATTGACTATTCAGGGAAGTTCTCAGTTTTAATTCTTTCTATTTAAACAATGAGGATATTGTTCACTTTGAGTTTGGGGGTGGATCATATTGCATTACATAAATGTTTAGTTTACATAGATTGCATTAGTGGTTAGTTTTGCATAGTTTTGCATATTGTAGGCATATTTCACTTTAAAAAAAAAGAGTAAAAATTTAAAAATCACAAAAATATTTTCTTTTACATTGAGTTTTTGCATATAGAATGTTGCATGAATCTAAGCAATATATTGTGATGAATTTGGTTCGGCCTATGATAAGAGTGGTTTTGCATGTTAACTTTAACAGTGTGTTGATTAGAGATGAGTTCTAATTTTAATCATGATGAAAATCTGAGCCTGTTTGAAACTTATGTAACTGGTTAGCACTGAAAGTTTAATTATTTTAATCAACTTAGTTCAAGGGTTTCATAATTGGGTTTTGTTGGAAAATCTTGGTTAAAATTTGAGGACATCGGTAAACTGACAATTAAGGTTAAAATAAAGTAAAAGCTTGAGTTTGGGGGGAATCTATGGGGTATATGAATAAAAAAATGATGAAAAAGGAAAAAAATAGAAAATCCAGAAAAAGAAAAAATATTTATATTTATATATGAATAAATACATTGATTAGTTAGTTTTGTGGCCTTTGTTACTTGAACAAGTAAGCCCTAGGGGACGTCTCTACACCTAGCGCCCTAAAACTATCTGGTTTGGGAGTTGTTGGTTGAAAGTTCGCTAAATGGGTAACATTGAAAAGCCTTAGAGAATTAGACATCGCATAGTCAAGAAAAAAATACGAGATGGAGCGTAAAACGCACTCGTGAATAAATAAAAATAGGAATGAGCCTCAGTAGGGACCCCTGAACTTGGTAGTTGCTTAGTTTTAACCAAAATTGTCATATTTATAGAGATACTTGAGTTAGAACTGAAATTTTCCTTCTAAGGAGTGGGTTATGAGATTATCTTGAACTGTGGTTGGTTAGAATGGTTAACAAGCACACACACACACAACATAGGTGATGACAGGTTTGGATTGATTGATTGGTTAAGTTATAGACAGTGATTTGATTGCATATAGTATTTGAGTATCATATGGTATCTTTGAGGCCTGTTGCTAGACATCATACTGATTTGTTGCTGGGTTCGTAGGCATATTAGGATGTAGATCATGCATATGCATTCATGTAGATAGGTTGGTTTGTTTATTTTTATTTCTTTTATGCTTTTGCTTGAGGACAAGCAAAGTCTTGAGTTTGGGGGTATTTGATTAGTGGGTTTTATACCTACGAATTGGACACCTTTTAGACTTGATCCTTTGTTAACTTTGAGTATTTTTAGTGTCGTTTTACTTGTTTTTGTGTTGGTGTTATAGGAGACGGTTTCGGAGGGTTAAAGCATGAAAAATGGAGCTTAATGGCATTTTTGTAATTTTGGGTTACTGTTCACTCTCCTAGGTGAGTTTTCCTAGTGTAAAATATGCGCCTAGGCGCAGATGTCAGGAAGAAAAGTAGAATTTTCAGAAGTTGACTCCGAGAAGGATTTGTTTGGCTAATTGGTTTAAGGACTTTAAGGAGGATTAAAAGACACATGAAGAGGGCTATAAAAGGAGAGTATTCACAAGGATTAGGGTATTGCATTCCATTAGATTAGATTATAATAGATTAGATAAAACCTAGTTTAGATTAGAGTTGAAGATTGAAGCAATTGAAGATCATTGGAGATTCAAAGTGGAGCAAGAGAAATTTAGATTTGCATATCTCAATTCCTAACTTCTCTTTACTTCTATCTTTTTATCTTTCAATGTATAAACAATTGTGAATTATAGATTTTAACTTAATCATGAGCTAAACTCTATTTTGAGATTATAATGGATCTTGTTGCGTAGTTTACTTTGATATGCTTCCTTGTTAGTCTTGTTCATTATTATTGGATTGCCTATTATAGTTTGTGAATAATTGCTTAATTGCCTAGCTATCAGTTACCGTGATAATCCATATAAAATTGAGAGACGAATTATGGGTTTAGATGTGATCTTAACATGTGATTGTGTTTTTTACATGGCGTTGGAATTCATGATTGGTGTTTAGGATAAAGATATACCTTTACACCACATGTAATCTGATAAGAACTTGTGCTTAAACTCTCTTTGATTATTATTCACATAGAGATATAGTGTATTAGTTAATTAGGGTGTTTTACTTAGTTCTATCATCTGTGGATTTAAATTGATATGGGTATGGTACATCGAGAGATGGTCATATTTTACCTTAGTGTTCGTGATCAACAATCCGAGATAATTAATTTGATTTAACGGGAAGTGTATTGATTTAAATGAAACAATAGGTGAAATTATAGTCTCAAGTCTTCATATTCTAGTTTCATTCTAGTGGTAGTTAGAATTAGTTTAATTATATATTGTTATTTCAAAATATTACATCATTCGTTTAAATAAGATTAAGTCGATTACAGGTTAGTACTTGGTGATTTTTATTAAATAATTCCTCGTGGGAACGATACTCTACTTTTACTTTATTTCTTATTGACCACGTATACTTACGTGTTGTGCGTATTAGATTTTACCCAACACAAATGCAACCCCGACGATAACACCGGGATGTCTAGTCAAGCTCCGACGACAACCCTGGGAGGTATAATAACATCAATCCCGAGTAAAAACAGCACAATACAGCTCAACGAACAGACTGCAAAAAAATAAAGATCTGGTCATAAACCCATCTTCTTGGATTCAGAAAATGTCAAATTCTGTGCCATTGTGTAGTTCTCGAAAAAGGCTTTTCGAAAAGATATAGCATGCCTCAAACGGACTCCCGGATTGAAAGTTTTGATGGTTCGAAGCAGACATCGCGTTGGTCAGAGTGCACGTACTTTGAGGCAGCAAGACCCACGGGAGCGGGGCCCACTTGGGGGGCTGCACCTCTACCAGTGGCTGCAACGAGTAGACCCGTGATCATTTGGTCTATAAATAAGACCCCCCACCTTAGCAAAAAAGAGAAGAAAAAAATAGAAAAAAGTAGAGAAACTTCGCCCATTTCGACCCTTAGCCCTACCTATAGTGCTCTAAACTTCGATTTTATTCTTCCAATACGTTTGCGTACGTATATTCTATGACATATCACGTTTTAACCAGTGGAAACAGAGTTTTGAAGCCCTTCGAGTGGCACAAAGCCCGTAGTGCTGCCCATTGTAAGTTTTTTTCACGATCATAAACTATTTATTGCTTTATCATACATATGTGAACGTGCATATAAAGTTATAACTTCTGGTTTCTCCCGGATTTCAAATATGTGGCCTTTCTAGCTTACTTTTTAGTATGTATAAGTATATATATAAGTTTTTCTTTGCTTGCACAGCCTAGGTTGCCAATCCGTGGCTTTTTACCGCATATATACATATATATATATATATATATTTATACTAACTTGTTTGGCCTAGATTGCTAATTCATGGCCTTTTCTACTTTAATATATATATACTAACTGTATATATTAACATTTCTTTCAGTCAGGCCTGAATTACTAATTCGTGGCCTTTTTCAGCTTATATATATATTTACATTTCATTTGGTTGAGCCTGGATTGGAAATTCGTGACTCTTTATAGCTTATATATATATATATATATATTTACATCACTTAGTCAAGTCTGGATTGGAAATTCATGGCTCCTTAGAGCTTTTATATATATATATATATATATATATATATATATATATATATATATATATATTTATATTTCTCAGTCGGGCCTGGATGGAAAATTCGTGGCCCTTTACAGCTTATATATATATATTATTTATTCAATGTGATTAAATATATATTTTAAATATTCATTTGATATGAATCTATTTTAATGTAAATTTTGTGGATTAGATTTATCTAAATCTAGCCCTTTCTAACTTTCAAAATCGGTCAAACCGGAACTGGGGAGCTGGAATGGCTAAGATTTATTTAAATCTAGCTTTCTTTCTAGTTTTGTAAATATTCAAGCGACTACGCAATCCTAGATCAATATCTAGTGGGAACGGGAAGCTTTGGCTACGCGCATGCAAGAATTTAACTGATGAATTATTTGTTTTGCGACGTCTAGAGTAAAATTTAAATTCTATGTAAATATATGTGCTATGCAGGTTTTCTTTATCATTCTCTATGAGCCTAGGAATCCGATTCCCATGATGGACAACTCCACATTGTAAATACATCCTGCCATTTTTTCTTGTAAATGTAAATCAGATGGACCTTAAAATAGTTATCCAGATTTAAGGTCCCAACATAGTGAATTATGGTTTGTCGTGCCAGGGTCACTTGGATGGCTTTCATGCCCATAAGAAGACTGGCACTTATATATACATTATGTGGTCGAGGATGCTTCGCATCCCGACAATAAACATCCAAATCAAGCCGAATAAAAAATAGAATAAAATTGAAGTATCAAAAGGCTTCATTTCCTATGCAAGCGAAAGGGTTTGTAAGACATCTTTCAAAATGTCATGTTCATATCTTGTATAAAATGGACTTTTCAAAACAAATCAAACCCTTCGTATATAGGTCCAACGAAGCATGTCACTACTTTCAAATCAAACAACGTAGACTTAATTACTTCAAGCATACACATACACAATTGCAAAAAAAAAGGGAAAAATTGAAAAGATGCGGTAATCGTGTTTCACGGAAGTCGGGGGGTGCATAAAACCTTCCCCCCCCCCCCCCCCCGCCTAACTAAGCCCCCGAACTTTATGAATCTGGTTTTCCAAGGCCAAGATTTGACAGTCTCCAGTAATTGGGTCTACCTGCAAAAAATCAAACAAAACTCGATCGAGTTGGTATAACCATTTTAAAATATACCAACTGGCGACTCTGTAAACCTTTCAAATCGTCGACATGATGCATGTTGGCCTTTTCATAAAACTTCACCCTTCATAAAATAAACAAGACAAACAAGGGTAGAAGACATTCAAATTTAGGGAAAGGAAGATCTGTCCAAAGATTTTTCCCGACGTTGACAAAAGATAAATTAGATGACCGATGATCTGTAGCCCCCTCAAAAGACTGAAAATCCTGGTATTGGTCAAACTGTCCCATGACAGCTAATGGGTGATAAGTCATCACACCTCATAAGCCTGCTATCAGAAGAAAGTCCATACAAGCAGAATGGGTGATGAAGCTCAAAGGAGAGCAATAGCTAGCATAAACCAAGAGCAAAAATGACTCCTCAATATTACATAGAAAAACGAACCAAGATTCTGCATCTACATAAATGGCAGGTCTGAAAGAATAAGTGTCTGTGACACCCCCAAATTCGGGTACTTCAATTTTCACGGGATTTGGTGTTCAATGTACAAATATAACATATCTATCTACCCATAATACATGCATCTCATGAAATAGATAAAAACATCCTCCCCTTATGAGGTTACAACATCTGAATAATAAATAAATCCCAAGGCATACTAACCTTAAACATTGAGTGCAGAAACATAAACAAGTAAATAAGTCTTAACAACATCAAAGTCTTAAACATAACATTCATAAACAAATAACAAGTCTTTAGCACTTGTTAGCTTTGCCCTTGCCTTTGCTTGTGGAAGGCTCTTCGGACCTTTCGTTCTTAACTGCAATGTTATTATGCAAGAGTGTGCACGATTGCCCACAAGTATAACAATGTAATAGTAATAATAACATGCGAGTAAATCAAAGAATTTTGAATAAATAAAGCTCGGCTTTTCAATCAAGAATGAATAACATGAATCAAAAGTACATCTGAGGGTCACAAGACCATGAACTATATCCCAAGTTGTCAAGTATCTCTACTTTAAACCTTTAACAATCATAAGACTATATGGACTCTACTACTCGTACTTAGGGGGATCAGCCCTTAGTACTATAATATGCACATCATCTCAACGCTAACACGTAAATAATCCCCTACAACAGGGTTGTTCATCTCAGTTTGACATTAGAGTCCGCACTAAAAGAAGTTTGGTTTGGATAAGCTCAATAACAGTTCTAGAATTTAGAACGTTCATCAACTATGGACTAGTCAAATCATTAAGGGTTCGCTAGTTTTACAAGGTTCAACAATAACACTGATATTCAAATCGAATAATAAGTTTCAAGAGTGTACAATCGAATAAGTATTGTATAACTGAAGTAATATTTTAAAGGAATTATAATATCTCATATGAATCTTGACTTGAATAAACAAGAATAAAACTTGCATCATGATAATAATTCGAGAATAGAAAGCTTGTTCATTAACTGATTTGAGTTTAGAACACTTGCTCAATAAAAGTAAAGTTAGAAAACTTGCTTAATTAAAAGTATGAATTAGAAAACTTGCCTCGTGCACAAGCTATAGTTATAATTACAATTCACTTCCTTAACGTCCTACACATTACATTACAATTACATTATGTTTATAATATTGATTAGTTCTATTACAAATACGTTTAACTGTTGAAATTCTCGCTTAAGTTCAACTTAGCAACTTGGTTCATAATCTTAACTTGTTGACTAACCATATAACGTGAATCTGAACCCACAACACGCATACCACATAATATGAATCCTTAAACGATTATAAACAAACCTTACGACAACAATATCGAAGTTCACACATAGCTTGTTAATATAAAACTTCAAATTGTCTTATACATATCAACAATGTGTTATAGTATTGTGTTACATGCTCAACATATCATCAGGTTCAGTATGTTAAACTAACTTGTCATGTTATGGATCAACACGCAAAAACCAAAATTATTTTTCTCTGTGCCCTCCGCCGGGGCGGGGTATAACTCTGCAGGACACCCACCGGGGCAGTAGTACCGATACTAAAAAGCCCTCCAGGGCGGGGGTCCTTGGCTGGACAAACTGCAGTTCACAAAAATCACAGAGAACGGCCAAATAAATCCCAAATTAAACTAATACAGTGATTCTTAATGTTACCCATGAAGTATAAACTTCACAGAAGCATCATGCAATGTCTCTAGCATGCTTTTAACACTTTAGATCACATAATCATTCAAATTAGAACACCTAAATTCACTGTTTTTTGGTATTTTGCAAAGTTTCAAGAGAAATCATGAAATTTGACATTACAGATTCGTTATAACTTCGAATCTGTCCGTTTAAAGTCTGTTTTGTTCGTTTAAATATGCATAATCATAATCAACTATCAATTTCAAGTTAAATAGACAATTAAAGCATGCAAATTTGTACATATGACCATATTCAAACTTTTCATACTCTGTAACGTATGAAATTCCAATTAAAGTATAATTACATGGATCTAGTTACTTTAAATCATGCATACATGATATAAAACCTGCTATGGACATATACTAACATACATATGATCATATAACCATCAATCATCAATAACATTAGTCATAGAGAACTTTGAAGTAGTTTTTATGGAGAAATTATAAAAACATGAACTTAGAATTTCAGATAAGGAAATTACCCCTTGCTTGCTTGTTTAAATTTGCTAGAAACTCCTTCTTTGATTCTACAAAAATCTACCCAATCAATCAATTCTCTCTCAAATTTCTCTCTAATTCTTTCTGAGTTCTCTGATATAAGATATACAATATATGAAGGTCTGATAATATATAAGTTATATAATACATATATTAATTAACTGGTAGAGATAGTGGGTCAGTTAATTAACTGACACCCACTATCTTAAGGGCATGTTTGGTTGTCTCATTTATTACTCCTTTCCATTATTTTAATTAGCTTTTTTAGTATATAGTTTATTTGTCATACTTTTAAATAATCAAATAATCTTATTTAAATCAAATAAATAAAATATGATATTACACATTAAATGACATAATTAAAATTCTCATTTATTAATTATGTTAAATCATTAAATCTCTAATTAATAATTAAATTAATTATAATAACATTAAGCTTATTAAATAATTCATTTAATTAAATAATCTCAATTAAATATATATTTTGAACCATAAAAATTCTCCACAATTCCATCAAATAATTATTTAACTCAATAATTAAAACATCGATAACTCAATAAATAAATCATCAAAATATTTATTTAATTCAATAACTATTTAAATTAAATTACAAAATTCTCGTTTGTCACATCTCCCCCCCCCCCCCCTAAAAGGATTCTGTCCCTAGAATCACGGTTCAACTAAATTCGTTCCGTTACATTCTCCCCCCTTACAAAGATTATGTCCCCAGAATCGCTTACATATAAATTAAACAAATAAATGTGGGTAAGTCTTCATCATATGTTCTTCGAGTTCCTATATAGCTTCTTCAGCGTTGTGGTTCCTCCAAATTACCTTAACAGAAGGTATCACTTTATTTTTCAGAACTTGTTCTTTCCTGTCAACAATCTGAATAGGAACTTCTTCATAGGATAAATCTTTCTCAAATTGTAGGGGATCGTATTCAATCACATGTTTGTAATCGGATTTATATTGTCGTAACACTGACATATGGAAGACGTTGTGAATGTGCTCTAATGTTAGAGGTAGGGCTACCTCATACGCAACTTCTCCGATTCTTTGCAGTACCTCAAAGGGTCCAATGAACCTCGGGCTCAATTTCCCCTTCTTGCTAAATCGGATCTTTCCCTTCCAAAGAGAGACTTTCAAGAAGACAAAGCTACCCGATTCAAATTCTACATTCTTGAGGTGTGGATTAGCGTATTTCTTCTGTGTATCCTGAGCAGCTACCAATCTTGTCTGGATCACTTTGACGATCTCGGTTGTCTATTGTACCAATTCTGGTCCTAGCAATTGTTTTTCGCCAAATTCATCCCAGCATAATGGAGTTCTACACTTTCTGCCGCACAACTCTTCGTAAAGCGGCATACCAATACTTGTGTGGTAACTATTGTTGTAATCGAATTCCACTAATGGTAGGTGATCATCCCAATTTCCTTTAAAATCCATGATGCATGCTCTCAGCATATCTTTCAATGTCTGGATCGTCCTTTCACTCTGCCCGTCGGTCTGAGGGTGATATGTTGTACTCATTCTCAACTGTGTCCCCATGCAATCCTGTAGTCTCTTCCAGAAGTTCGATATGAAGCATAGATCTCGATCGGAAACAATCGACACTAGAACTCCATGCCTTAAAACAATCTCCTTCACATACAACTTTGCCAACTATTTCAGGGTGAATCTAATCTTGATAGGAAGGAAGTGTGCGGATTTCGTCAGTCGATCAATGATAACCTATACTGCTGTCGTAGCCTTTTTGAGTTGTCGGAAGGCCAACTATGAAATCCATTGTAATATGCTCCTATTTCCATTCTGGGATCTGTAGTGGTTGTAGCAACCCACTTGGCCTCTGATGTTCTGCTTTCACTTTCTGACATGTCAGGCACTTGGCAACACAATCAGCAACGTCTCATTTTATATTTGGCCACCAAAAATATTGTCTAAGATCATGGTACATCTTGGTACTTCCGGGGTGAATGGAATACCGCGAACTATGAGCCTCGCTCAAAATTTCCTCCTTAATCTCTGACAGTGGCGGTACCCAAACTCTGCTCTCAAATCTTAACACTTCCTCACTGTCCACCTTGAACTTCAGTTTATTCCCTTCGAATATCTTCTTCTTAATCTTCTCACAGTCTTCATCCTGAAGTTATGCCTCCTTAACCTTATCCAGCAACGTTGCACCAGCTCTCAGCTGGAACAGCATATCGTCAGAATCCATCGGATATTTTACTTCTAATTCCAGTTTCTCCATTACTGAAATTAGCTCCTCCTGGGCAGTCAACACCATTAACTTTTCCCGACCTTTTCTACTTAAGGCGTCGGCAACCACATTCGCTTTACCGGATGGTATAAGATTTCACAGTCGTAGTCCTTTATCAATTCCAACCATCTTCTCTGGCACATATTTAAATCCTTCTGTGTAAAAATATATTTTAGACTCATGTGGTCTATATATATTTCACACTTCTCCCCACAGAGATAGTGTCTCCAAATTTTCAAAGAAAATACTACCGCAGCCAACTCCAAGTCATGGGTCGGATACCCTTTTTTTATTCATTTAGTTGTCGTGATGCATACACAATCACCTTGCCATTTTGCATAAGCACATAGCCTAGTCCTTTGTGCGATGCATCACTATATACCACAAAATTTCCTATGCTATCTAGAAGAGATAACACAGGTGCCGTACTCAACCTCTTCTTAAGCTCTTGGAAGCTTTCCTCACACTTCTCCGTCCAAATGAATTTTACCGATTTCCTAGTCAACTTCTCCCTTCTCCACGCCTCTAATGTCACCTTCAGAGGCTTTACGTGTTCCTCTTTGGTCTTCGAATAAACCAGAATATAAGCACCACCACGAATTTGTCCAAAAATGGTTTAAACACTCTATTCATTAGGTCCATAAATGTTGCAGG
Organism: Panax stipuleanatus; assembly: GCA_020205555.1. Taxonomy (NCBI): domain Eukaryota; kingdom Viridiplantae; phylum Streptophyta; class Magnoliopsida; order Apiales; family Araliaceae; genus Panax; species Panax stipuleanatus. The sequence continues at coordinate 52,408,630 of CM035126.1, read as the reverse complement.
AGCATTCGTTAGACCAACTGACTTCACCAAAAATTCGTAGTGACCATATCGAGTCCTGAATGCTGTTTTCAGAACATCCTCTATTCTTACCTTCAACTGATGGTAACCACTTCTCAGGTCTATCTTCGAGAAGTATCTCGCATCCTTCAATTGGTCAAATAAGTCGTCGATCCTAGACAATGGATACTTATTCTTAATTGTGACCTTGTTCAACTCTCTATTGTCAATGCAAAGCTGCATCGATCTATCTTTCTTCTTTATAAATAACACCGACGCTCCCCACGGCGATACGCTCGGCTAAATATATTTCTTGTCCAAAAGCTCTTGTAGCTGCTCCATCAATTTTTTCATCTCTACCAGAGCCATATGATATTGGAGCGATTCCTGGCGACAAATCGATCACAAACTCTACTTCCCTATTTGGCAGAAGTCCTGACAAATCATCCAAAAATACATCCATAAAGTCTCTCACGACTAGTATCTCCTCTAATTTCGGGCTCTCTTTACGACTATCGACTTTGTAGGCTAAATATCCTACATAGCCTTGTCTCAATAACTTCCTGGCCTGCATCATCGTCAGATAACTCGCTTGTCTAGGCGACTTGCTGCCATAAAATACAGCCTTTGATGGAGTCATAAGGTTAATACACTTTCTCTGGCAATCAATTATTGCCCCATAATTGAATAGCCAATCCATTCCCAAGATAACGTCGAATTCTCCAAGTCTAATCTGGATAAGATCGACGTTCATCACATTACCCTTAATATCCACCCTACAGTCCTTGTGTACATACTTAACAGGGATGACTTCCCTATTCGCAATTTTTATGTTTATAGGGTATTCTAACTCGTCCTTAGGCAATTCTAAATTCTTAGCAAAGTCATCGGATATAAATGAACAAGTAGCACCCGAATTAAATAATACATAAGAACTAACTTTATTGATCAGAATGATACTTGACACCACATCGCGAGACTGAATAGCATCCTGCACTATCATATTAAAAGTCCTGGCAGTAGGTCAGTTGGTCTATGTCGGTCCTGTAATTGTTAGAGCATTACCATCGTTGTTTACCCTGTTCCCACCTGAGCTTGTCCCTCCGGATACCTTCTTGGGACAGTCCCTGGGCAAATGGTCCTTAGATCCACATATGAATCAGGCGCCCTTCTTAAGGTTAGGGCAGTTAGGTGCTATGTGGCCTTCTTGTCCACAATTATAGCAGACTCATTTTCCTTTCATACAGACCCCTAGATGGTTCTTCCTGCAGGTCAAACATGCCTCTACCCTCTTCTTCTGGTTTCCCTGCTGATTCACGATTGATGTGTTGTCATTCCACCTTCTCTTTTGATTACTGCCTCCACTAGTGTTGCTACCACTCGCCTTGTTACCTTCTACATCGCTCTTCTTCTTCTTCAGCTCTTGGTTGTATTTTGTCATAGCATCGCTTCCACCTTCAAAGATGATAGCCTTCTCCAATACTCCGGCGAAGGTGTTCTACTGGAACATCGACACATTGCTATACAACCAGGGCTTCAGTCCCTGTTCGAATCTTCTGGCCTTCCTCTCAACAGTGTGCACTTGGTATGTGGCAAACCTAGCCAACTCATTAAATCTTGTCGCATAGTCTGGCACTGCTTTAGCTCTAGAAACTGAACCTCCACCTGGTTCTGTGAGCTTGTCAGGAAGTACATCTCGAAAAACATCTCTTTGAACTCTCCTAGGTGATCACACCTTGTCCTCCCCGGACCTTGTTTACCTACCACCAATAACAGGCCTCTGCCTTCAGCATGAATGTCGCATACGCGGTCTTCTGATCCTCACTGACCCTAGCGACGTCAAAAACTTTCTCCATCTCCATGACCCAAGTTTGTGCTTCGATCGGGTTCATGGATCCATTAAATTCTGGCGATCCCACCGCCTTGAAGTCCTTGAACATTGTGTTCGGTGGAGCTTGTGGCTGGTTGTTCAAAGCTCAAGTCAACATATTCACCAACTGCTGAACGAGGTTGGCATTGGCATTGGCGTCATTATTATTCGTTAATTCTTCTTGGGCTGGTTGGCGGTTAGGGTTTCTTCTCGGTGGCATATTTCTGTTAAGATATACGCTTATTAGATCTTTATTCATTTCTTTAAATATTTAAGGCTTAACTTAAATACTTTAAGATAACACTTAACACATAACATCTCAAATAAAATCTGATATTTTATTTAATCAAAAGTTTTAAACAAAACAGGATAGCATCACTGCTATTTACATCAACTATCCCGAGATAAAGAATCTTCAGGATTTAAATCATCAAAATATTCCTTTGTTTATAATCACATCAGAATTTATATTATTAAATAACAAAGAAATATTGACATAATCATGTTGTTCCTATCACGGCCTACTAAGGCGTCGAACAGCTTTGCTGCACTCTTCCTCCATAACGCAAAACATCGTCCTGCGATCCAACATATACCAAGGTAGATCTTCGAACTGAATTGGATAGTGCATAACCCGATCCTGAGCCTTATCAATCGGAGTCTAAAACGTATAGTTTGTCTTCTCAATCTTAGCCTTCTTTGCCCGATTGTTATCCTCGGTAAGATTTGTATGTCGTGAAGGCCTCATCCAAGCATCCTCTGTAATGGCACACTTTGTTGATCCCTCACGCAAGTCATTCTTTAGTTTTTCTATCTCTTCTGACTTCTGCTCACTTTGGCCCTTCTCATGAACCAACTCCCACTCCACGTCTCCAAGACGTGTATACAGAGTCTCGATCTCACCATCCTTCTGCTTGATGGTAGATCGCTGAGTAACTGTCTCCTCCTTCAGCTCTCGAACAGTATCCTATAACTCTATGTTAAGGTCATACAGCTCGTCGTACATCTCAGCATTGATAGAGTTCGGTGGGAACTCATCAAGGTCTTCGTCCTCCTCCTCAGCTACCTCAGCCTCAACCTCAATCTCCTCAGAGTCCTCCTCTGAGTCAAACACTAGCTCATGCTCCTAACCAACAATAGTGATCAAAGGAGATGGCTCTCTACAAACCAACTACTCCCAGACTGTATGAATGTCTTGGGGCTCCTCCTCAATAGCCACTCGGGGTACAACCTCCCTAGGCTGACTGGATCCTTCAACATCCGACATCCTGACAATCAAAATTTTAAGTCTTAGTTATTACGTGATGCTAATTGATACTCGTGCAAGTACATAAATATAAACACATAGCACATAAGATAATTTATTATCTTTCTTAGAACTTGATAAGAGTTTATCATTACTATGTTATCGAAGACTACTACCCTAAGGTTTCCCCCCACCTAAGGTTCATAACCTACAGCTTTGATAGCAACTTGTGACACCCCCAAATCCGGGTACTTCAATTTTCACGGGATTTGGTGTTCATTGTACAAATATCACATATCTATCTACCCATAATAAATGAATATCATGAAATAGATAAAAACATCTTCCCCTTATGGGGTTACAACATCTGAATAATAAATAAATCCTAGGTCATACTAACCTTAAACATCGAGTGCAGAAACATAAACAAGTAAATAAGTCTTAACAACATCATAGTCTTAAATATAACATTCATAAACAAATAACAAGTCTTCAGCACTTGTTAGCTTTACCCTTGTCTTTGCTAGTGGAAGGCTCGTCAGACCTTTCGTTCTTAACTGCAATGTTATTATACAAGAGTGAGCACGATTTCCCACAAGTATAACAATGTAAAAGTAATAATAACATACGAGTAAATCAAAGAATTTTGAATAAAAAAAGCTCGGCTTTTGAATCAAGAATGAATAACAAGAATCAAAAGTACATCTGAGGGTCATAAGACCATGAACTATGTCCCAGTTTGTCAAGTATTTCTACTTTAAACCTTTAACAGTCATAAGAACATATGGACTCTACTACTCGTACTTAGGTGGATCAGCCCTTAGTACCATAATATGCACATCATCTCAACGCTAACGAGTAAATAATCCCCTATAACAGGGTTGTTCATCTAATTTTGACATCAGAGTCCGCACCAAAGGAAGTTTGGTTTGGATAAGCTCAATAATAGTTCTAAAATTTAGAACGCTCATCAACTATGGACTAGTCGAATCATTAAGGGTTCGCTAGTTTTACAAGGTTCAACAATAACACTGATATTCAAATCGAATAATAAGTCTGAAGAGTATATAATCGAATAAGTATTGTATAACTGAAGTAATATTTTAAAGGAATTATAATATCTCATATGAATCTTGACTTGAATATACAAGAATAAGAACTTGCATCATGATAATAATTCAAGAATAGAAAACTTGTTCATTAACGGATTTGAGTTTAGAACACTTGCTCAATAAAAGTAAAGTTAGAAAACTTGCTTAATTAAAAGTAGGAATTAGAAAACTTGCCTCGTGCACAAGCTATAGTTATAATTACAATTCACTTCCTCAACGTCCTACTCATTACATTACATTACGTTTATAATATCGATTAATTCCATTACAAATATGTTTAACTGTTAAACTTCTCACTTAAGTTCAACTTAGCAACTTGGTTCATAATCTTAACATGTTAACTAACCACATAGCATGAATCTTAACCCACAACACGCATACCACATAATATGAATCCTTAAACGATTATAATCAAACCTTACGACAACAATATCCAAGTTCACACATAGCTTGTTAATATGAAACTTCAAATTGTCTTATACATGTCAACAATGTGTTATAGTACTGTGTTACATGCTCAACATGTCATCAGGTTCAGTATGTTAAACTAACTTGTCATGTTGTGGATCAACATGCGAAAACCAAAATTATTTTTCTCTGTGCCCCCGCCGGGGCGAGGTTGACTCTGCAGGACACCCGCCGGGGCGGCATGCCCGCCGGGGCGGTAGTACCTACACTAAAAAGCCCGTCGGGGCGGGGGTCCTAGGCTGGACAAGCTGTAGTTCTCGAAAATCATAGAGAACTGCCAAATAAATCCCAAATTAAACTAATACAGTGATTCTTAATGTTACCCATGAAGTATAAACTTCATAGAAGCATCATGCAATGTCTCTAGCATGCTTTTAACACTTTAGATCACATAATCATTCAAATTAAAACACTTAAATTCACTGTTTTTGGTATTTTGCGAAGTTTCGAGAAAAATCATGAAATTCGACTTTAAAGATTCGTTATAACCCCGAATCTGTCCTTTTAAAGTCCGTTTTGTTCGTTTAAACATGCATAATCATAATCAACTATCAATTTCAAGTTAAATATACAATTAAAGCATGACAATTTGTATATATGACCATATTTAAACTTTTTATACTTTGTAACATATGAAATTCCAATTAAAGCATAATTACATGGATCTACTTAACTTTAAATCATGCGTACATGATATAAAACCTGTTATGGACATATACTAACATGCATATAATCATATAACCATCGATCATCAATAACCTTAGTTACAGAGAACTTTGCAGTAATTTTCATGGAGAAAATATAAAAACATGAACTTAGAATTTCAGATAAGTAAATTACCCCTTGCTTGCTTGTTTAAATTGCTAGAAACTCTTTCTTTGATTATACAAAAATCTACCCAATCAATCAATTCTCTCAATTCTCTCTCAAATTTCTCTCTAATTTCTCTATGAGTTCTCTAATAAGATATACAATATATGAAGGTTTGATAATATATAAGTTATATAATATATATATATATATATATATATATATATATATATATATTAATTAACTGATAGAGATAGTGGGTCAGTTAATTAACTGACACCCACTATCTTAAGGGCATGTTTGGTTATCTTATTTATTACTCCTTTCCATTATTTTAATTTGCTTATTTAGTATATAGTTTATTTGTCACACTTTTAAATAATCAAATAATTATATTTAAATTAATTAAATAAATTGTGATATTACACATTAAATCACATCATCACATAATTAAAATTATCATTTATTAATTATGTTAAATTATTAAATCTCTAATTAATAATTAAATTAATTAGAATAACATTAAGCTTATTAAATAATTCATTTAATTAAATAATCTCAATTAAATATATACTTTGAACCATAAAAATTCTCTACAGTTCCATCAAAAAATTATTTAACTCAATAATTAAAACATAGATACCTCAAAAAATAAATCATCAAAATATTTATTTAATTCAATAAATATTTAAATTAAATTACAAAATTCTCGACGCCGAGAAAAATTCATTCTGATATCTTTTATATTATCGCGTTTATCGCTTCTTTTCGAACGCGGAGGAATGGAATTGTCCGTCTTTCCTAAATTTGTGTGTGTTTGTTTTTACCCTTTTCCATTCGCTATATGTTTGGATTCGTTAAAGGGTGAGAATTTAGAAAAGCGGTACTGACATAAGTGTCGACGACTTTGAAAAGATTGATTTTATTATTTTTATGATTGGACCGAATGAGATAGAGTCGCTAGTTGGTATGTACCAACTCATCCGAGTTTTAATGGATTTTGCAATATGGTCCAATGCGTGCCTCCGAAAGATTGATCTGAAACCTGAGATTCGTGGAATTCGGGGGCTAGGTTAAGCGGGGGGAAGGTGTTAGGCACCCCCCGACTCCCGTGAAAATACGGTACCACATCTTATTGATTTTCTGTGCATAAAGTGTGTGTGTGTGTGTGTATGTGTTTTATTTGAAAAAGGTTTATTCTAAGCCTTATTGTGAGTTATTTGGAAGTAATGTCGTTCCTCTTTTGCACCTATGTACGAAGGGTTTGATTTTAGCAAAAGTTTATTTTTAGACAAAATATACATTTTATATGATATTTTGGAAAAACACAAGGTTTTCAAATCCTTCACCCAAATAGTAATCAAGGATTTGTGATACTTTCATTATTACTTTTTTAGCATATGTACTTATTACAAAAGTAGTGTTGTACCTGTTTAACCATATGCATAAAGGATTTGATTTATATAAAAGTTCATTTTTAGAACACAATATATATTAATGATGTTTTGAAAAAAAGTTTTCAAATCCTTCGTCAAATAGGAATCGAGATCCTTTGATACTTCCATTTATGATCTAATGTCTATTCCTAACCCGCTTTATTATTATTGAAAGCTCTTTGTGGTTTTATCGGAAATCATTTTGATGAGATGCATGTAAAAAGCGTCAAAAGGGTCAGATCATCATCGAGCATGTAAGCCATCTTTATGAAACCGAACACCCACAATTAAAGTTTTCACTATCACGGGATCTTAAATTCGACTTCTCGGGAATAACCCCTCGAGCTCGTCTTCAAGATCCAAATATTATATATACAAGGATATTTGCGCTATTTAAACATTACATCATAAAAACCGGTCCATCGTGGGAATGAAGTCGGGATCCATTCGGGGATCTCAACACTGGGATTCCTAGGCTCACATTATTTATGCGGGAATACATATATACAATGTCCTAGGCTTTGATATTAGATGATTTCATTGGTTGAAATCACCGTTTCATGCCATTTCGGACCCCTTTCGCCTCTAGATACAAATCTAGGGATATACGGGGTAACCGGGACCATTTAAAAGTAATAAATACATAGATCTACCATAGATCTAAACCGATCTAGCACACGGGTTAAAGCTTCATGCTTAATAACCACTCAAAGGCTAGATTCGGCTTAGATCTAGGTAGATCTAGCCTCCGTACTTGATTTACAACGTAATAAGCACAATATAACCGATAGAAATGCAATATCTATCAACTATTACATAATATGCTTAGAAAAAAACATGTGTAACTAGATTTAAACAATATATATCATCAATATACTATATTAAACCACATTTACAAAGAACATAGCTAGAAAGTGCATTTTTTCACCTTGGGGGATTCGTGAACAAGCGTTTTAACTCCCGGGTTCAGCGTAGAACACTCCCGGGACTCCAAATAGGTGCTAAATGAGATGAAAGAGCTCCATGTTGATGTATACAAGTTCAACCCAAGGGGTTCTCTCTCTAAAAATATTTTTCTCTCTCTAAAACTATCTCTCTTTTTTCTTTCAAATGAGCTAATGTTGGTGTTTTAATCTATCCGAGCCAGCCGGGGCCCGCCATCTTAAAGTGTGTTCCTTTGGTCCCGGTTCGGAGGAAGTTGACCTGCGCAGACCGAACTTTCAGAAAGTCTATGCGAAATGCGACAGAATAGAATCGAGTCTGGCTGAGTCGGGGTCCGGGAGGATAAGTCGGGTAGCTGAGATATATCTTCCGGTTCTAGATGACAGTTAGCTGGTTTATCTTCGATGGCACACATTTTGAGGTTTGCTAAGTTGGTTTCCGGCGAACGCTGTCTTAGCTTGTCGATCCTCGTTTGGTTCGCTACATGTTCGGACGTCATTGGTCCTTTGAATCATTCACGGGGTTGTCTCCGAGATAACCTGATTATTTTTCCCTACCTCGGGGTTGTCTCCAAAGTAAAATTATGTTTTTGCCCTTCTGCAAGGTTAGTACCAAGAAAGCAAAATTTTGAGTGTCTACAGATACCGGTCTTTGTCATGTTTATGCAATGTAATGGAATGAACACGACAAAGATTACTAGACACAGAGAATGCATGACAAAGTATATCTGATGATGCAATGTCATGTATAAAACATGTAATGATATGTGAAATTATAAAAGGGTTACTCGCCCCTGCTAGGGAAGTTAAGGATTACGTCATCGGGGTTAAGCCGAAGCTTTCACTGGGTTGTAGCCAACGGATTACCTTATCGGAGCTGAGCTGACCTGCGTTGGGTTGAAGTTAATGGATTACACCATGGGGGTTATGCCGATGCCTTCACTGGTTCATTGTCTGTGGATTACACCATCGGGGATCGAGCCGACGCCTTCACTGGTTTGTTGCTGGTGGATTACACCATCAGGGTTATGCCAATGTCTTCGCTGGTTTGTTGCTAACGGATTACACCATCGAGGTTATGCCGATGCCATCACTGGTTCATTGCCAACGGATTACGCCATCGGTGTTATGCCGATGCCTTCACTAGTTTGTTGCCAACAGATTACACCATCGGGGTTATAATGATGCCTTCACTGATTCATTGCCAATGGATTACACCATCGGGGTTATGTCGATGCCTTCACTGGTTCATTGCCAACGGATTACTCCATCGGGGTTATGCCGATGCCTTCATTGGTTCATTGCCAACGGATTACACCATTGGGGTTATGCCAATGCCTTTACTGGTTTGTTTCCAACGGATTACACCACCAGGGTTAAGCCGATGCTTTTACTGGTTTGTTGCCAATGGATTACACCATCGGGGTTGTGCCGATGCCTTCATTGGTTTGTTGCTAACGGATTACACCATCGGGGTTGTGTCGATGCCTTCATTGGTTTGTTGCCAACGGATTACACTATCGGGGTTGTGCCGATGCTTGGGTCGAATTCTACCCGTTTTTCCTGGTGAGTCATTTTGACTGAATTTTATTTATTTGAATTTTGATTTGTTTGTCTTTTCCCATGATTAATTTTGGGTTCTTTGCATTAACAATTCTGGGCTTACGAGAGGCTTCCCTGTCATCGCCCTATCTCTGTCCTGGGCTTGGACACTTATCCTCCGGGACATAGATGGCATCGGTATACTTTATCGTAGGTTTCGATTGTAGATGGCTTCACCCATGCCCGTCTTCAGCTAGAGACATTGATGGCCTATGACGTAGTGTGGGTCCCTTATTCTACTGAGCACTTGTCTGAGGGATTTGAGGATGGTCTATCGGTAGGGCCTGAGTATCATCTGTCTACCCGCCGGATTCCATTCCTATTTAATGGAGGTTGGGAGCTCTACCTCGGGGAGCGTGCTTTTTTGACGCATCACTGGGTAGATTTGGCTTCCTTTTCTTCCTCCAGCTCAGCGATTCTGGCCTTTATCTCAGCCAGTTCCAGTGATTCCCACTGTCAGGTATGATGGGTTTCATTTGTCGGATGGTCCTATCACTTCTAAGGACTTTTCCACTTGGTGGGGCCCACTCACGATAGGATCTCAGACCCGGGCTACCCAGTTCCTGGGAGATATGGTTCCAGGGTCTCTTATGATGAAGGACTGGATATTATGTTTCTAGGCTCTCACCAGACTTAGATAGCCGACTTGAGACATCAGTTGGAGTAGCTGTAGGAGTACTGTCGTCATATGGGTGTGGACCCTTCCTTATCTAGTATTTTTGCTGCTCGGGATCACGAGGCTAGACCATCAGGCACTGGTGGTTCTTATGGGGCTAGACCCTCAACCGCTGATGGTTCTCAGGATGGAGGTGATCCATTTACTTATCACCCGGATGTGCAGGAGACACCTTATCGCCCAAATTAGCAGGATGTGCCCACCCCACGTGACTTGCCCCGGGTTGATCAGCTTGATGATTCTAGCACCTTTCGGAGGCTTTCGACTTTGTGATGACTCCATAGGTCCTTTGTTAGTCCTTGGGCATTTGTGCCCCAGTATCCTGTACTTTTTATTTCTTAGTTTTCACATGTATCATAGGTATGACAGTGATATATATAAAATTGATGTATTTGACAGATATTTATGTATACTATTTTTTATTTATTCATCGTACATGCTATATTATCACTTGTTATGATGCATACTTCATATATATTTAAATGATTAGATAGAGATTGACCTCTGTATGGTCTTTTTGACACAGTTTTACAGATGGCATCCTCTACTGTTGCTCGCTTGGATCACCTTCCACCTAGTCAGATAGCTACCAGTTTAAGGGTTTGGCATGACCATTTACCAAATTCTGACCGCGTTGCAGTCGGTCGCATGCTGGACCATTCCTTATCTCTGTTATCCTTTAAGGTTCCAGAGGGGTTTGTTGATGGGATGCTTAGTTACTAGATTCTAGAGCGCTATATTTTCCGGTTTGGCTCTGATGAGTTGACTCCCCTCTGGAGGAGTACAGTCGCATCTCCGAATTATCATTAGAGGGGCCGTGTGGTCGGATGGCGTTAGGCCATATGCGCCGCTAATTCATGACGGTTATTGGACTGAGGAGGGTAGTCGTACTGGCAGGTGGGTGGCAACCATATTATTTCTATGGACTTCATAATAGGCCACTTTGGATCTACTGACAGCTTCGCCATCTATCATGGAGATTTTGTTATTTTAGAGGAGAAATGGCATACTGCCTGAGTGGACGCCCTGATTATGTGCCTCATAATATATCAATACATGCCATTCTATGATGACCATCTAGATATGGAGATGTCGATGGCTTTCTGGGCTCTAAGAAATGACTTCACCATACTTCCTCTTATCTTGGCAGAAACATTGATATCAGCATCCCTCTGCCGGACTGTTGGGGATTAGGGGTATAGAGGTAGCCTCGTGCTCCTATATATCTGGTTCATGACGCACCTCAGACCGATAGGTCGGCTTTGTCGTCATGGACATGGCTTGTCACAGGTCTACTCATACCGCCCGGCTTCCTGCATCGATGGGATGTCTTGGACTTCATTTTTGGGTGCCATGGAGGATCCTTTTGTGATAGTTATGTATTATGGTTACTGCTCCTTTCTGAGTTTCACCACCCATGTAGCCGACCTAGATTTCCTTCTGTTGGCTGGTTTGAGGCGTGTGACGACCTATCATCCTCTGGGGGTGATGGGCCAGTTTGATCAGTATCAGAAGATCCATGCATTTGAGGGGACTGAGGATTATCGTATCCCCGTCTGCTCAGTTATCGAGGTTGATCTAGCTCGGGTTTATGTATTTTGGTCGCATTGATAGACATCGGAGTTCAGAGACTGCCATCCGGGCTGATCTGCAGAGTTCTAAGCTTGGCTAGAGTCGGATTTGGCACCAGATGCCACGGACCTGGTTGATACAGGATCTTTATCCAAGGATGATGGTGCATCTACTAACGTTGAGGAGCCCATGGAGGATCCTATATCTCTGACTGAGGATGCTCTGTTTGTAGAGGTGATAGCTTCCCTTGTTAGTAATATCCTGCGTTCGTCCTTAGTTTCCATGGAGGTGATACACAAACAACTTCACCTGGTGACCTTTGAGAGGGATCAGGCTCGGGCTCTGATGTTGACCACCGTAGCTGGTCGGGATACTGCTATCCCTGAGAGAGATGCATCCCTTGCTTCCAGAGGACATGCCCTCATTGATAGAGATGCGACCCAGACTTTTACAAATGGACTCATTAGTCATGTATAGGGCGTAGTGTCGGGTCAGGAGGGCGTTTATTGTATTACGGCAGAGATGTTGAGACGTGTCGAGGTACTGGAGAATGAGCTCCGTGATGCTCCTCAGACCGCAGAGACTATTGGATATTTGGCTATGTTGGCTCGTCTTACATCCAATTTATAGCCCCATTTTATTTTTTTGTACATACTTTGTTATTATCTTTTGTCACAGGTTAGAATCAACTTTTGTATTATAAACGGTTGTCTATAAAAAAAGAAATAAGTTTAGTTCACTTCCCTTGTTTGAGCATGTCTAGCCTTGTACACTATTACCATTCTCGCTTCATGATTTATTATGTCGACATAGAACTGGTCTTCTCATACTTGGCCAGATTCGGCAAGCTGATGCTAAGATGTCGCTAGGTCCTCTTCGCATGAGCTGTCAATTGGGCGAGTTTGTGTTATATTTCGATTTCTGTATAGGTTAATATTTTGGTTTTGAGGATATAAGGTGAAAGTGTTTGGATTCTTTTGAAGGTTAGACCGCACCATAAATGGTTGCCTACGTACTCTCGCAGATAGGAGACCAGGTCTTTCATAGTTCAGGCTTGGCCTGAATAGTTGAAAAGGGTTTATTTGGATTTGAACTTGGTTTGATGGGGTTTTGATTTATTGTTTGGTTTGATGGGGTTTTGATTTTTGTTTGGTTTGACAGCACCATAAATGGTTGCCTATGTACTCTTGCTGATGGGAGATCAGGTCTTTTGTAGTTCAGGCTCAGACTTGAAAACTAGACTTGATATTTTTTCTTTTTTTTCTTTTCTTTTTATCTTTTTCTTTTCTTTTTTTCTTTTTTTCTTTTTTTCTTTTTTCCTTTTCTTCTTTATTTTTTCTTTTTATCAAGATAAAGTATTCCAGTTTGAAATGAAAGGGGTCTCAGACATAATACCGTTTCACAGAATCGAAATTGATCAATTGTGAGAATTCCTCACCGTCCATCTCCTCCAATTTCAAGGCTCCGCCCGATAGAATTGCTTTGACAACAAAGGGTCCTTCCCAATTTGGGGCAAATTTTTATTTAGCTGCATCCTGGCCTAGAATGATATTATTTAGTACCAAATCATGCTCTTTAAATTCTCGAGGTCGCACCTTCTTATTATAAGATCAGGACATTCGCTGCTAATATAGTTGGCCGTGGAAAATAGCAGCAACCCTCCTTTCATCTATCAGGGATAACTGATCGTATCGATCTTGTATCCATTGGCTCTCCTCTATCTGGGAATCTAGCATCACTCTCAGTGATTCCATCTCCACTTCGACAGGAAGTACAACCTCCATACTATAGACTAAAGAGTACGGTGTTGCCCCAGTCGAGGTTCGAGTCAACCTTCGGTATGCAAGTAGGGTTAACGGCAACAGATCAGGCCACCCCCGGTGATTTGTCGACATCTTCATCATTATCTTCTTGATGTTCTTATTAGTGGCTTCCACCGCGCAGTTCATTTTTGGACGATAAATTACTGAATTGAGGTGTTTGATATTGAATTTACAGCACAGTTCCCTCATCATCTCGTTATATAGATTCTTCACGTTATCCGATATGATAACCTCGGGTTGTCCATACCGACAGATGACGTTGTTTCTAATGAAACCAATGATGACCTCCTTGGTGACCTTGGGGAAGGAAGCTGCTTCAACCCACTTGGTAAAGTAGTCGATCATAGTGAAGATGAATTGGTGACCGTTACTGGCTTTAGGCTCAACAGGTCATATCACGTCCATTCCCCACATGAAAAAAGGCCATGCTAATGTGATGTAATGCAGTAGATTCGGGGTGGATGAATAATGTTGGCATGGTTCTGGCATTGATAACAAAGCTTGATATGATCGTCATAATCCGCTTTGAAGGATATCCAGTAATGTCCCATGCTTAGAATTTTTTTGGCAAGCAGGGGTCCACTCATATGTGATCCACACCTCCCCATGTACTTCATTCATAAGTCGCTGGGCTTAATCTCTGTCTAGACATCTCAGAAGGCCTACACCTGGGTCTCTTTTGTAGAGAGCATCTCCACTTAGGTAGAAATTCATGGCCATTTTTTGTATTCGCTTCTTGGTGGCTTGACTCATTCCTTCAGGGGTCGATTGATCTCATAAATATTCTTTAATATGGTGGTACCAAGGTGGTCCAGTAGGTGCTATCTCATCCGATATCTCCCCTACACTGTTTCCATATGACGGTGCATTCTGTATAGTGAAAGTGATGACAGGTATTCCCTTCCTTGCTAACAGGTTCACCAATGAAGCTAATGTAGCCAATGCATCGGCAAAATCATTTCGGTTCCGGGGAATATTCATAAAGGCAATGTCTTCAAACTCTCCTGCCAATCTGAGAATATGCTGATGGTAAGGCAGTAGATGCAATTCCTTGGTGGTGTAGGCCCTGGTGGACTGTCTGATGACTAGTTCTGAATCTCCGAACACAGCTAATCATTTCACTCCTAGGGACTGAACTAGTTTTAATCCCACAATGCATCCTTCATATTTGGCGGTATTATTGGAATTGTTAAAATATAACTTGGTGGCCACGTGGTATTGATCTCCCGTAATGGATACCAGAACAGCCCTGGCTCATGCGCCTTCAGTGTTTGATGCACCGTCAAAATATATTTTCCAGAATTGACCTTTATCTTATTTTCCGGTCAGTTGAACAGTCATCACTTCCTCCTCCTGGAAATAGGTTTCCAAAGGTTCAAAACCTCCTGCTGGTGCGGCCGATAGGTGATCTGCAATCCCTTGCCCTTTAATGGACTTTTGGGTCACATAGATGATGTCGAACTGTTGGAGGATCAACTGCCACTTGGATAATCGGCAGTTCAACATCGGCTTGCTGAAGATGTATTTCAAGGGATCCATCCTAAAGATGAGATAAGTTTTATGGCCGTGTAGGTAATGTTGTAACCTCGTTGCTGCCCAAGCTAATGCACAGCAGGTCCTTTCTATCAGGTTGTATTTCTGCTCTCCGCAGCTGAAGCATTTACTAAGATAATAAATTGCCCTTTCTTTCCCCATATCATCCTTTTGCCCCAGTAATCAACCCATAGCGTTGGAATTGACTGAGATATATATGAATAACGGAATTCCATCCCTTGGGGGTACCAAGATAGATGCTTCAATCTACCTCTTTTAAATGGTACCAAAAGCTTTCCGGCAGTCTTCATTCCATTTTCCCTAGGAGTTCTTTCTTAACAATTTGAAAATGGGTTCACAGATTGCTGTCAACTGCGATATGAACCGACTGATGAAGTTGATTCTTCCAGGAAGCCTCGGATTCCCTTCTCGTTGGCTCGGGCATCTCTGTGATGGATTTGATCTTGGCAGGATCCAACTCAATGGCCCGTTGCTCACAAGAAATCCCAGAAGTTTACCGAACTTCACACCAAAAGCACACTTCGCTGGGTTTAACTTCAAATTAAATTTGCGGAGTCGTTCAAACAACTTTCGAAGATGGGTGCAATGGTCATTGTCCTCTCTGGACTTCACGATGATATCTTCCACATACACTTCGATCTCTTTATGCATCATATCGTGAAATAAGGTCATCATGGCCCTCTGATAAGTAGCACCAGCTTTGGTAAGGCCAAAAGCTAGTCTTCGATAACATAATGTTCCCCAAAGGGTAATGAAGGCGGTCTTTTCCCTGTCTTCTTCAGCAACCATAATATGATGATATCTGGTAAAGCAATCGGAGAAAGAATACATTTCAAACTGTGTCGTATTGTCAATTAACACGTGGATGAACAGCCATGGGACGTCATCTTTAAGGCTGGCCTTGTTAAGATCTCAATAATCTACACATACCCGCCCTTTCCCCCCAGATTTCGGCACTGGGATTACGTTGGACAACCACTCAGGGTATGTTGATACCATAATGATTCCCGCTTTGAACTGTTTAATAATTTCTTCTTTAACCTTCAGGCTCCATTCTGGTTTCAACCGTCTTAATTTCTGCTTGACCGGTTTGAACCCTTCCTTGATTGGTTGTCGATGGACAACTATATCGGTGGACAGACCTATCATGTCTTCATGAGACCAGGCAAAAACATCCTTAAATTGGGTTAGGAGTTTGATTAGTTCTTTTTCTTGGTTAGAGGGGAGGTTGGTTCTGATTTATATCTCTTGGGGATTGCCAAGGGTTCCGATATTTATGGTGGTGGTTTGATCAAGGTTGGGTTTAGGTTTATCTTTGACCTATGCTTTGATTTCCTCGGGCACCTCATCATCATTCACTTCCTCTTACTCGATCCCCATCAAGTCAAAGTCCAATTCTATATCGAAATCGTAATCATTACTCAAATTTGGCAAGTCATGGACATGGCTAGAAATACTCAAATTTGGAAACCTGAGACAAAAATCTTGATTGCTAAATATATACAAATGGTTGTCAATTACAAAAGGATTCAGCAGTTGATATGACAACAGGCAATAACAAGTTGCAGATAAATAAAAACAGACATAAATATATAAAGGTAAAGCTCCCTGTCAACAAATCACTTTCTGGTTTTAACCTTTTCGGACGATCTGAGGGGTGACCGTCCAATTATTGTTAGTTAGATTCTGGAGGATAGCTGAGATAAACGCATTGCTGGAGTTGTTGGCATTTTCCAGAATGACTATAACTGATTTGGAACAGGTTCCTGGATCCTCCTTCGGGTTGTTCACACTTCCCTGGTTAAGGACCGGGAGGATGGGTTGATCATTCGACAGGTCAAACCCATTGGATTTCTTAAGGTCATCTTGAGGAAGGAAAAAGCTGCTCACAAACTGTAACTGAATCTCATCCAGAAACTTCTTATCTTTGGTCATCCGGGCAGCATCCTTAATAGTCTCTTCATCATCATTCTCCTTATATTCGTTCTGATTGACTTTAGGGATCTGAAGGTTTGAGATAACAGCAGGGACCTTCTTTAACGGCTCCTTAAATCCAGCTTCACTGAGGTCTGGCATGTTCTTGTGAGGATTACGATGTTTGGATTCACCAGAGTATCCTAATCCAGCCGTTCCCAACTGCGTGGGTATGTGGATCGGGTTCCTAATTCCCTGGCCATTTCTCCCCAATCCTCTGCCTAGTCAATGTCCTCTGGAAAGCATCTCTTGGCAAACTGCCATCACTTCTGGAGATATCAGGGGAGTTAATGTTGGCGCACCCATAGAGTGGTATTGTGGATTACTTACTTTAAAGGCTTGAAAACTAGCTGGCTCAATACCCTCATTCACGCTGATCAGGGGCATATCTCCCAGATTATGGATATGATAATTAGGTTCTGCACTGACAGTGACTAGATTGCCATTGACGATGTACTTCAATTACTGATGAAGAGTTGAAGGAACAGCCCCAGCCATGTGGATCCATGGTCGTCCGAACAACATATTATATCCGGTACTGATTTTCAGGATTTGGAAAGGTATATTGAAGGTGAACGGGCCAATCTCTATAGGAAGTTTAATTTCCCCAATTGTATCCTATCTTGATTCGTCGAATGCTTGTACCACTACATGGCTTTCTCGAATCCGATCTTCATCCTATCCAGAGTATCTTGTGGACAGATATTCAAGGATGGTCCGCCATCAATTAGTACAGCTCCTACCACATAGCCAGATGATACGACATTGATATGCAATGGTCTACGATGCCCAGTTCCCTCGGCTATTATATCATCATCGGTAAATGATATCACATTACTGTCCAATACATGGCTGATCAGGTGCTGTAATTTCTCAATATCAATGGTTTTGGGCAAGTGTGCCTCCTCCAATACTTGGATTAGGATTTGACGATGGTTGTCAGAAGCCAATACTAAATCCAGAATGGAGATTTGATGTGGTTCCGCTTCCAACTACTTAACCGTCTTTGCTTCGTCGTGCCCCATCTTAAGGATGAATTCTGCAATCTTTCCTGTTGACACCTTGCCCAATATTTTGGTTGCAGGTTTTAATAAACTCCTCGGGAGGTAAAGTGGATTCTTCTTAGGTACGATAGCTGTATAATCAGGTGTTAATTTTATGCATTCTCCATAATTCCATGGTACCTTCTTTAGGCTAAAAATTGGGAGTTGCGGCCAAGGAGCAAACATCAGGGGTTTCGGTGCCGGTATCTCTAGAGTAGTCTTGTTTTCCTGCCCAGATAATCCTTTTATAGTTATGGGTCAGCTAGACGCTCCTTCTATGCAAAGGATAACAACTGCCATTCCCTCCAAATTCCTTGCCCCTTGAGGGTAGATTATCTCTTCCTCAGAGAAGATCTCAGCTTTATTCATTAATTCCAGCTCTCCTGATTCGATCAGATTCTGAATTAAGTGTCGCAGGGCCCAACATTCCTCCGTGGCATGTCTAGGGGCATTCGAATGATAGAGGCAGGATCTAGAAAGATCGAAACACTTCGATCGCGGATCCAGGGGTGGTAGAAATTCTGTGATCTTTCCTTCCTCGATCAAGGTGCACAAAATTTTCTCCCTTGACTGCCCTAAGGGGGCTAATTTTCGTTTGGCTACCAATTCTCGTCGGCTCTGAAGTCTAGCTTCCCTGGCCATCTTTTTTGTCCATTTGTTCTGCTCTTGACAGCGAATTCGATCCCTTCTTGAGGTTGGGACATCTTGGATGGATATAGTGTCAGTTGGCCTCGGTAGGACTTGGTCTATTAGCTTTCGGAATAACTGGTGTTGGTATACGACCAGATCTGCCAACTGATCAACTCGCGCCTTAATTAAGGCTAAGTCTTGCTCCATCCTATATTTCTCTTCGGGGTATCCCCATATTGAAGGGTCCTTCGCAGAGGGTGCTTCCCCTAACTTCCTCAGGTACTTGCGATTTTCCCTGCCTCCTGCACTGATCATATTGATTCCTTCTGCATTATGCTGAGGCAAAGGGTTATTGACATTCGGCTGCTCTAGCACTTCGACTATGATCTCCCCATTGTTAATCAAGTTCTGAATCTTGTGTTTTAGAGTCCAACATTCCTGAGTATCATGCCCCGATTAGTTGGAATGGTAAGCGCATTTCTTACTAGGATCAAATTGCCTTCCATTTGGATCAAAAAGTGATGCTAGCTCAATGATGTTCTTCTGGGTGATCAACAACGCCAATATATTCTCTAAAGAGTCCCCTAAAGGAGTGAATATCCTTCTTCTGTTGTTCACCCCAACCTTCAATGCTGTAGGATTTTGGGAACTCATAGGATGAGAGTTCTACTTCTAGATAAGTGGATTAGGGCACTTGTTGGTAGCTTGTCCTTGCAATATCAAAGAGACAACTTCTTTCTTCCTTTTAGATGCTCTTTTGGGGGCGCTCGCATAGTTTCCCGATTATATGTGCTCCGCTACGGCTTCCAAGTCATAGAGATCTTTAATTTTACCAGACATCAAACCCATTTCTGCCATTTCTCCATGTTTGATCATTTCGGAGAAGGATTTGCCTAACCCAGCGAGGACTCTCTCATAGAAAGGGGCTTCTTGTATGTCAATGAAAGTTGTCACCATCTCACTTTCATCTATTGGTGGGTAAACTTGGGCAGCCATTCGCCTCCACCACTGTGCATATTTTCTTAACGACTCGTTACTCAGTTTCTTGACTTTGGTAACTTGGTAGCGATCAGGTACCATTTGGGATTGGAAACTATACTAGTTGAGGAAAGCATGGGCCAAATCTTCCCAACCTCTGACTTTGGAATTATCTATTTGAACGTACCAAGTTCAAGCTTCACCGGTAAGGCTTTTCTGGAATAGTTGCATCCTGAGGTTTTCATCCTCGACGTAGGTTCCCAGTTCACCTATGTAGACTTTTAAGTGAGTATACGGATCCCCCAATCCATTGTATTTCTCAAACTCTGGGATTTAAAACTTATCTGAGTACCTCGCTTTTAGGAAAATAACAAATTCGAATAATTCACGCTCCCGTGGGATCCTGTCCTTTTCACATATTGGATGGCGTCCTCCATCTGCCTAACCTTCCTCCTGATATCTCCAGTTTCATTGTCTTCTCGGAGGTCTATAATTTTCCGTGTCGTCTTTTGGATCGGGGTCTCCTTGGATACTTCAACATCGAGGGGAGAGATAGGAGTGGACATCTGGGTATCACCAGTCCTTTTCTGGTATTTTCATATCTCCTTGCACAGAGGGTTCAGTCTGACTCTTATGCTTAGGTTCCTGAGATACTTTGCACTGTTCTCTCAACAGGGTCGTTATCTCGTCTATCTATTTCTTAAACTCCTTGAATTCATCTCGAGATACAGGGATGGGTTTAGATAAGCTACCTTCAGCCATCTTAACCGATGGTGAACGGGCCTTCTTAGCTCGAAATAGAGTTCTAGGACCAATCTGCACAAAACCGATATCAATTTTAGACCGGATAGTGGTGGACAGAGATGCATATCATGATATGCATCAGTTTAATGGTTTTTTAATCTTTTCCTGTGAAACAAAGTATTAGTTGACTTGATGATATGATAAGAAGGATGTACAAATGATAATTCAAGATGATTGTCATTTATATATGCAGAAGATTAAATAATGCATGAAGAGGCACACCGCGCGTTTGGTTTATCAGAGGCTGACCTATCTTAGGGTTACTCTCACTGGCTGTTTGAAACTGGTTCCCAGATCTTCACAATTTACTTGATGAAAACATCCATTTTTCAATTGGAGCGGATCTGAGTGGTGCCTTTCCTGAGCCTCACAATGGAAACACCCAGAGGAGTTCAGTAATAAACAACTGACAGGATTACCTCCTAATGGAGGTACCACACAACATACATTCACATACATTCACGTCCTTACCTATGCAATTATGATGACATTGTGCGAAGCACTAATATATTGTGCGAGGCACTAAAATAAAAAATGCTTAAAGATTGAGACAATTATCACACACAAAGATCATTCACACAAGATGCACATGAAGAATGAAAATCAAAAGATTGAATGCGGCTTAAGCCCTCTCAAATTCCCAGCAGAGTCGCCACCTGTCGACGCCGAAAAAAATTCCTTCTAATATCTTTTATATTATCGATTCATCACTTTTTGGTAGCTGTCGTCTAGTGCTACAAAATTTACCTTACTTCTATTCCACTAACTAAAGAATTAGTATAGTAATAAGCAAGGATCGATCCCGTAGAGAGCGTTTTGTTTTATAGTTATCTAAGTATTTCCTAATGAATTGGGGATTTTAGTTTGAAAAATATAATTAACGAAAGTGACTTTAAAGAAAATATTAATGAGTAAAAAGCTTCAATTCTTCAGTTCAGTATCCCCTTTTTATAATTATGGATTAACCAAGTGTTTACACTATTTATCTTCCAATGAGATTAATAACCCTAGATAACCGCGATCGCAAATTACCCGAAATTCTCCTTAAGTGTAAATCTAATGCGACGATTGCCAACAAAAGATCCTAACTATCGTACAACCTAGAACTATCAGTCTAGATTTAATATGATAGAAGTATGAAGAATGAGAATTAGATTATTCCAAGCAATAATTACATAATTAGGAATTATTTAACTTGTCTTCTGAAAATCTTAACAATACCCAAAAGCTTGTCCACAATCAAGTATCATTAATTGCTACTTATGATTAGACATACATCGTTTGCTTAATATATATCTTAATCTAGCAGATGATATTAATTTACTAATTTAATCTTGCAGAAACCAAATTAGTCAATTGAATAACATACATGAAAGTTTATGTAGATAATCAAGATAAATCTCATATACTAAATAATAAATAATATAAACTTGATCAAACCATTAATTGTAAATAAGGTTCAACATCCCTTCAGAATTGATTAAGTAAATTAGCCTGACATGCCTTGAATGAATCAATAGCTTCCTTCTAGTTCCAAGTTAAAAGATGAAAGATCAAAGATTAAAAGACTGACCTAAACCTAGGAAAACAACTGATATAAATAGTTTATCAAAAGTAGTACAATTAGGTAAGTCTGCAATCTTTTTCCTAATCAACTTTGCAGCTTTAAGTAACCAAATCTGTCAGATCAGTCAGATTAGCGCGCCCCACGCCTGGAATCTTTCACAAGCAGCGCGCCACGCGCTAGTAGGCCAAGGGTTCTTCCTCGACCCGGAGCGGCCCGCGCCCGGTGTAGTACAAATCCAGCGCGCCCCGCTCCTAGATGCAATTCTACCCAAATCTTCCTCTTTTCTTCCTTTAAGCTCAGCAACGCTCCTTTCCTGCACTTTCACACAAACATATGAAAAATAACATGCACAGTTAAGTAATAGCAATATATCAAGCTAAAAAAAATACCGATTAAGTAGGCCTTTAACCTACTTATCAAATACCCCCAAACTTGAACAATTGCTTGTCCTCAAGCAAACAAACATAACTAATAGAATGAATGCAACTAACAAGATTGAACAGAAATCTTAGTAACCAAATACAGATTGTATATTCTTCACAAATCGACACTTCAGCTTACAATCAATCTTGACTCATGAGCAATCATAGACTCTCTTATCCTCACCTCACTTACATGACTCTAATCCCCTTTCGTGCGTGTGTGTCCAATTTCATATCAGCAGTTAAAAGTGATTTATGTGATTATTCCCAAACAAACAGTTTACCTTTTCCACAGATAACTAAACAAATATGGCCTTCACATAAGCATTATGGGAATTAAGCTATACAAGCAATAAAAGATCAATCATCAAAGCTTATGCTTCGTTGGTGCATTTTAACGCTCAATCCCACCAATTACTCCATATATCTGACTTGTGCAATGCTCAACCCCCTTAGGCTTTTTGATGTTACCCGTGTAACGGACTTTCGACCAACGACATCCAAACCCAAAGGCTTTAGGGCGCTAGGTGTAAAGACATCCCCTAGGGTTTACTTGTCCGAATAACAAAGGCCACGAGGTCAAATTAAGTTGGTTTTTATTTCATACGTTTTTTTTTTCTTTTTTAATTTTTCTTTTCTTTATTTTTTTTCTTTTTAACGCCAATTCCCCCAAACTTATGTTTCAGCCAATGTTCTATTTTTAATCTGTGGTCAAGTAAATGCCCGTGTTCTAATACACAAAAACTCCTAATCACGACTAACAGTCAATTGGTGTGCTTGAAATTTGAAAGAAAACCAGAATAATGTTATGAGGTTACTATAGTCGAGCCTAATCAGATCATGAAACTCAATTTTATGTAAGATTAGTGAAAATAAAGTCATTAACCTTGTATTTCATTACTATGACTCACTACTCAATCTCCATGTATTATACTATATGCATGCTTCTACTGACAAAATTCCTACATGAATGTAAAATATATATTCTTCTTCTTTTTTTAAATGCATATGAACTAAATGAATTAAATATACTTTACATGCAACCTAATATATGCAAAAATAGAAAATTTTAATTTTCCCACCCCCCCAAACTTAAATCAGGTAATGTCCTCATTACTTGGCATAGAAAATAATAAAAACGAGGACTTCTCTGAGCAACGAGTCAAGACTCATCTGAACCTTCATCATCGGATGGGGGATGGGCAGGCAGAATTAAAGGAATGGGCAGCTGAACTGGATCTAAATTTGGCGAGAAGCGCGAGAAGGCATTGGCCAATGCTGTAAACACACCAACATTGTATGTATGCATCGTGGCTTGGCTTTGGGAAAGTCGCATACTCCTCTATTGACTTCGTCGCTGAAAACTAGCTGACGACTCTGCTCCGGCCGCTTCAGCCCTTGGCGTATCTGCTCGTGGTGGTGAAGGTGGTGTGGATGGTGGTATCATGATGAATCCTTCTCCCCAAGGATGTGATCGTGCTCCGTCCCATGGTTTGTACTTCTCAATAATAGGATGGTAAATAATGGCCCTTGGCGTATCTGCTCGTGCCATTGAACTCCCGCTTTCTGGCATAAATCAGTGATGAGGAAACCATGTAACAATCCTCCTGTGGTACCCCCTCTCAACGATCGATTAATAGATTCTTGGATGTAAAGGCTGATGTCGACGTTCAAGATCTCAACTGCATTATTCGACCCGTACTCATGAGTGACGATGCCATAGAGAAGTCGTGCCCGTTCTTTAGTTACATCATTTTGGTGACTCGTAGGCATGAGTCGAGCACAAATAAAGGTATATCACGCCTTCCCATATCGACTCAGAGCGACATGTGGAAAAGTAACTTTTTCATCAATGCCTGCTTTGGTGACCCATTGAGTGCCTGGCTTGCAAAGCCGCTCTATGATCACATTGAGATTGGGCAGATGGTCCTCATATCGATCTATCTGTGGTGTCTCCACCCCAAAGTATTCATTGATTTCCGCTGCTCTAAACAACACTGGCTTGCCCCTAACCATTACCACATGATCAACATGCTTGATGGTGTTGGCGTAGAATTCCTTGACAATGTTGATCACCACCGGCTTAGGTTGCTCTACCAATTGAAACCATTCGCGCTCCGCAATCATGAGTGCCATGTCACTGTCTAGATTGGCATCCGGTTTTAGCCCTCTTTCTAGCACCAAAGTCTTCTTGTCAACAACTTTGTTGTAGTGGTTGGATGTCACCTCACTCACAAATCGAGTAGCATCAATCTGTGGGGGAACACCAGAAGTTAAAGTTCGTGGCCTTTTGGATGCCATAGTGATGCTCTTTCATTGAATTGTGCCCAAAGAACTAAAGTTATAATGTGAAAACCTGTTGAAGCAATATATCGAACACGTGGTGGGCACACACAATGCTCCCCCAAACTTAATTCACTTTGTATATCACAACTATCCCAAATAAACACAATTAACCTTGGGTCTTCAGTAACCCAAGGGTTCCCAATATAGTAGTAACACAACTCAATGAAGCCTATTATACCTTAAGCATTAATATCCCAATATCAATGAGTTACTTGTATTACCTTAGAACTTTGCTTCAATTGGATGTGGGGGAATTCAAGTACCTCTTTTCTCCTTGCTTCCAATTGTGATGATGTTCTGTATATCAGGTGGGTGTTGTATGTGTAGAGGAAATTATGAGTGAGGGAGTGGTTGTGGACGAATTTGATATGGGGCGAATTTGGTGTGATGTTGATACAGTTTGATGATGGCTAGAGGAAGAAGTTGGGTTGAATTGTGTTAGGTTTAGAGAGAGAGTAGAGTTAGAATAAGATTTGGAGAAGAGTTGGTTTGGAATTGTGTTAGGTTTAGAGAGATTGTATGGAAATATGATTAAAAAGATTGCCTTGAATTGGTTTTGGGGAGAAAAAGAATCGACAGCATTGTTGGGTTTGTAAGAAATCATGGGCGCAATCAAATTGCAAAATTAGCGAAAGCATGGTATATCAAAGTTTAAAAAATTTCTACAAAACCATTACCCGGATCATCCTTTATGCATATTATTAATTTAAAACGATAAATAAGAAGTTATGAAATCATACCCTTATAGAACGAAGCTTCCACAGGTACGAGTTCAACTCCTTGTTCTTCGTGATCTCCTTAAATTTACAGGTTAGATTCCTTCCTTTGATCAACATTAGTCACCCAAGTGTTTGGCCTCTAGAGGTGATCCACCAAGTAAGAGGAATTATTCAAGAAGGAGGGTGGTTGGCTAAACCCTAGTTTTCTATCCTCTATAGAAAATGAGTACTCTTCAACAATTGAAATTGCATCAACTGATATCTAGCATAAGACTCCTCTTATATAGATATTGGTCAACCCTTCTAATCCAATTAGACATAGGTTTTCATTTAATTAATTAAATTCCTTTAATTAATTAGGTTTCCCAACATATTGGGATTTAATTCATTAAACTCCATTAATTAATTTGCCTCCTAATCTTATTAGGAATAAATGAGAGTACTAATATTAAACTAATTCATAAACTCTTTTAGAAATTAAAATAATTATAATTATAATAATATTAATAAGAATCCTCTTATTAATTTATATTTAATATTTCTAAAATATTAAATAACAAATATTAAGCTATTTAATTTATTCTATCACCATAGATTAAATTAATTACACTTAATGCATTATTACGATTATGTCATTACCTTCTTAAATAATTATTTTTCCTTTTATGGTGTGACCCTTTAAGTTCTCCATATTAAACCGGTTGTGAATAAATCAATTAGAACAATTCTAATCATATTTAAATAAATTAATTAAACTAATAATCTATTTAAATAAATAATATTTATTCTACAATAGGGATAAGCCTCCCTAGCGATCAAAAACTTTCCAGATAATATAGATTTCAACATTAATCATAAAAGAACTTGTGAGTAAATAGTTACCGTATAATTCAATCCTTCCACCATACAATGTCTTAATTAAATATAAGACATAGAATTACTGTCAAGCCTTATTTTATTTAATTATATGTATTTCGATTAGAAAATGCAAAACTCCAAATAATGCAAATTAGAAACTCCTTTCTACTTTCATTCTGCATTGACCAAGGACTACTGGGTTGTCATTTAACGAATCATATAGGACATATCTCTTCTTTTACTAGAAGTGGTAGATTCTTTATTGACCATTCATTATCTCCATATGTAACTTATTATACCCAAGCATACCCTTCAATATACCCTAAGGGTCTTAAGGAATAAGTCAAAGTATAATTCATTACGCATAAGATACTATGATGATCTCAAGTCCAAGGATCACTTGTACTACTATCACATTAGGAATTTCTATTGATAGGCAAGTAAAACTCCATTAGGTATTCTATAGCGAGTCACGTTCAGTGAACTTATTCTCCAATAAGCACCTACGTACTTGCTTTAATGTCTCCACACAAATGTTCATGAGATCAATCATTCTCATCCAATGAGTAAGAAATATATGTACCAATCTATCCGGATTTAGTAATCCCTTATTTAGTAATCCAACGATTGGGAACTATTTTAGTTTTAAGCTTTTTAATAATTTAGATCTCATTAGCATGATCAACATTATGATTCTAAAAGCATTGCTTAAAACTATGGGTTATTTATATATTATAAAAATAGCATCATGTAGATAATTAAATGCCTTTAATAAGTGAATACTTTTATTAATAAATAAATAAGATCGTCTCCAAAGTATATGCTTTATCATTATACATGGTTGGCTTGTATGCATACTACTTTCAATCTCCCACTTGCACTAAAGCCAATCGCCATGGTATCTCATATCCATCTTCTCTAAGTGATGATCAAACTGTTGTTGTGTTAAAGCTTTAGTAAATGGATATGCAATATTATCTTGAGAGTCTACACGTTCCTCTTTCAATGATTTCTTTAATCAAGGTGTCGCAACGCATGTTTGTATTCAAGATGAGACTTAGGAACTATTCCTAGTTCTGTAATGAACTTTTCATCCGAAACATCAATTTGCAGCTTCACTTACAGTTATATACTTTGTCTTTGTCACTAACCCAACAACTTTTTATTGTTTGGAACCTTTTCAATTCACTGCACCACCTTTCAAGGTAACGACTTACCCTAAAGTGGATTTGATGTTGTCTTGGTCAGTCTAAAAACTTGAGTTTGTTTAGCCCTCTAGTTTAATTCAGACTCATCATATGATATGATAACATCCTTAGTGTCAGTTAAGTACTTTAAGATGTTTATCACTATCTTACAGTGATCTTCTCTAGAATATGACTGATCAACATCAAGTCTCGTATATTTCATTGCACACATGATAGTAACTCATGCGATCTCTCTTTTATTGAGGACAATTTTAGAGAGATACACTCCAAGGCTCAACATCATGAGATACTTTTGGAGTTTGCCATGCTAAACGCCTTTAGCATCTAATGAATATACGTTTCTTGGGTTAAGCCAAACATCCTTTTAAATCTATCTATACAGATTTATATCCCCAATGTAGGATGTTCTACCCAAATCATTCATGCAGGAATGTTTAGACAACTTTATTTTGATCGATTATAGCATAAGAATGTTATTCCCTATCAGTAATATATCATTAACATACAATACAAGGAATGAAACAACGCTCCCACTATCCTTCTTGTACACACTTGGTTCATCCTCATTTTGATAAAATCAAACTTTTGATTGTCTCATCAAAACGGATGTTCCATCTTCGAGAAGCTTGGTTCAATCCATAAATGGATCGTTGTAGCTCATATACATGATTTGCTTCAACCATTGAAACAAATCCATCTGGCTGTATCATACATACATTTTCCTCTAATATGTATATTTGAGGAAGGGTGTCTCCATGTCCATTTTATGAGAACTATTAATAATAAGCTGCATTCGCAAGTAAAATCCAAATGGTCTTGTGCATTACTTCAAAGATCCATTTTAAATTTTATTGTCATATACCATTTCTCTGAGTCTTAATTACTCATAGCATGTTCGTAATTCAAT
This sequence comes from Panax stipuleanatus, assembly GCA_020205555.1. Taxonomy (NCBI): domain Eukaryota; kingdom Viridiplantae; phylum Streptophyta; class Magnoliopsida; order Apiales; family Araliaceae; genus Panax; species Panax stipuleanatus. The sequence continues at coordinate 52,380,067 of CM035126.1, read as the reverse complement.
GGATCATCATTATTCATGACGTGTACCTCATCGTCATCCTCTATGACGAATCTATACCTTTTAGGTATCTTCGGTACTCTTCCAGATTTATGAATAGGGTGTTGTACAGAAGGTGTCTCTACTTGGACAGGTTCATCCAATTGATCTGTATTGGTTTGTGATTCTTGAATTTCTTCAAGATCTATTTTCCTCCCACTAGCCCCTTCAAGGATAAACTCTTTTTTCAAGAAGGCAGCGTATTTTGCAACAAACACCTTTTGCTCAGTAGGATTGTAGAAATAGTATCCCAAACTCTCTTTAGGATATCCCACAAACGTGTACTTATCAGATCTTGTCCAAAGCTTATCATTTTGAAACCTTTTCACATAAGTTGGACATCCCCAAATCTTAACATGCTTAAGACTAGGTTTCCTCCCTGTCCACTTCTCATATGGAGTCTTGGGGACGGATTTCGAGGGTACCTTATTTAGTAGATATGTAGCCGTTTTTAGGACATAACCCCAAAATAAAATTAGAAGATCGGTAAAACTCATCATGGAACGAACCATGTCCAATAATGTTCAATTTCTCCTTTCTGATACTCCATTATGAGGTTATACCATTATCGTTGAGACAATTGAGAAACTCACCGCTTAAGTATTCTCCACCTCGATCTAATTGAAGAATCTTAATACTCTTTCCCGTTTGTTTCTCTACTTCACTTCTGAACTCTTTGAACTTTTCAAACGATTCATATTTGTATTTCATTAAATGCACATATCCAAATCTTTAGTGATCATCAGTAAAATAAGAATACCCTCCTCGTGCATTCGTTGTCACAGGTCCACAAACGTCTGTGTGAACCAACGCTAACAACTCTGTAAATCTTTCTCCTTTTCCATTAAAAGGAGATTTAGTCATTTTACCCATGAGACAAGATTCACAAGTTGGATATGATTCATAGTTAGATAGCTCTAAGAGTGGGCCTTATGCAACTTGGACAATCTTATCTCATTGATATGACCGAGTCTACAGGGCCATATATAGGTATAATTAACATTATCTCTTTTCCTTTTCTTAGTTTGTTCTATTTGAAATATATTTTCATGCAAGTCAAATATGTAAAGTCCATTTTGCAAATTACTAACACCATATAAAACATTGTTTTTATAAATAGAACAATTGTTGTTCTTTATTATAATTTCAAATCCATCCATATCTAATACAGAATTTGAAATAATATTTCTAATGATATTCGGAACAAAATAATAATTATTTAAATAAATGGACTTCCTCGTAGGCATTGCTAAACAATAAGTGTCTACAGCTAATGCAGCAACCTTTGCTCCATTTCCACTCGTAGGACAACCTCATCCTTGTTCAGCTTTTAACTTCTGACCAGTCCCTGCACAGTATTACATATGTGAGAACCATAGCCGGTATCCAATACCCAAGTAGAATTTTGACTTTCAGAAAAATTAATTTCAACCATGAACAAACCTTGATTGGAAGTCAAAGCTTCTCCAAGCTTCTTCTCTGCCAGAAACTTCTTGCAGTTCCTCTTCCAAAGACTCGACTCGTTGCAATGGAAGCACATTCCTTTGCTAGTTGGATCATTTTTCTTTTGATCCTTCATATTCACTTTGCTCTTAGCCTTCTTAGATTTCTTATTTTCAAGAAGATACCTTGCGCCTCTTCCTTTTCTTTGAAGAATCCACCATTAAGACATGGTTCTTCTTGAATGGAAAGTGACCTTCTGCAGTTTTCAACATGTTAAGTAATTCAGGCAAACTGTGATCTAACTTATTCATGTGAAAATTAACAACAAACTGTGAGAAGGTCTTAGGGAGTGACTGCAAGACCAAGTCTTAACTCAACTCCCCATCCATAATGAACCCAACTTGTCCAAGGTGTTCAATCAGATTGATCACCCTTAGGACATGAGCTTTACGGCAGTGCCCTCAATCATTTGAGATCGAAAGAGCTCCTTAGATATCTCATATCTAGCAGTCCTACTTTGTTCACCATACAACTCCTTGAGGTGAAGCAGTATAGTAGGAGCATCCATATTTTCATGCTGACGCTGAAGCTCATTATATATGGATGCGAGCATAATGTATTGAGCCACAGATGCATCATCTTGCCACTTTACAATGGTGGCAATCTCTTCCTTAGAGGCTAATTCTGGAACAGTTCCAGGGACATGTGAATTTAGGACATAAGAAATTTTTTCAGCAGTGAGAACTATTCTCAGATTCCTTAACCAGTCCGTATAATTTGGTCCGGTCAGTTTGTTAGCATCAAGTATGCTACGCAGTGAAATTAGTGATTTTGACATTTTAAATTTCTGCATGTGAAATGACAATATTTTAACAAACATTCATTTAATTAATTTTATATACCAAAATAAATTAGGTCTTATTTTAGATTGGTATCTCCCACTATTTTCTTCAAACTATATTACCCTCACTTATATAGTTTGGCAACATCTAATTAAAGATTTGCTAGTGAGAATAAGGATCATATTTCAAATGTATATAGCCTTGTGTGTGCACAACAAACGACATATAAATAAATAGGTAGACAACTCTTGTCAATTACATCGACATGTAACTCCTTGTATTCTGCCTCTTAGATCATAATGGTCAAGTGTGTGCACATCCAAACTAAAATTATTTAAGTTAAATCCAACCTAGCACTCCATATATTCAAAAAAGAAAAATATTGTCTTTGTGAGTGCACAACAAAATAATATTGTTCAATTAACTTTATAAGCATCAAATGTGATTAAATTAATATCTTAAATACTTAATACTTGCCTTGTGTGTGCACAACAAACTCATATTAAATATTTAATACTCTATCAATTTATCATGCTAGAAGGCGACGTTCGATATTTCAAATATCATTGAACGCTTTAGACTTAATATGATTTCTTTGAGGGGTTTGTTATTATTTTTCTCATCTTGTTTAGCGCGCATGCACATATATATATAAAATACGCGTCATTTTATTAAAACATGGGAAATATGTTTGCATAAAATATAATATCTATAATACTTAGCATGCACATATAGAATACTATATTCTACCCGGATTAATTATGGACTTTTATTCTAGTTTGGTTCACTTGAGCCGCCAACTAAACCATAAGGTCAAATCTAGGAGTGCAAGAATTTAAATTTAAACGTAACTATTACATTTAAACCAAGGCTCCATTACAAATGGGTCTTCACACGCTCCTTGCTCCTTGCTCTCCAACTCTTCAAGATAATTCTAACTATTTCTATTACATAAACTATTTAATTTAAATAAAAACCTTGATCAGCAGTCAAGGAAAAGTACATAAGAGCGAGATAGAATTTTACATCGAACAAAACCAGAGAAGACGAGGTACACTGACCCCATTTAATAAAACTTATTTATTCAAGCATTCAACTAAAATAAAATACAATCACATTGGTCAATAGTCCATAATCAAACCCATTTATTTTTATACATATCACCATATGCATTAATAAATAAATATTCATCTCATGAATTAAAATCATTCCATATATATATGAATATCATTTAATGGGCAATTTTAAGTTGCATGAAATCCAATTTCAAGATTAAAATAAACTCTTTATTTTAATTATAAAATTATTAGGAATATTATATATATGTATATATATATATAGTAACATACATATATCTCGTTATATTATATATATATATATATATATATATATATGGTAACCTTATCCCAGGCAAAGCTTCAGCTTTAGAAATCCTTTAGCCTTTTATTCTAGGAGAATTCAATTCGCGGGTCACCAATCTTCAACTTACTTTTAGAAATCCCTTAGCCATTAGAAAACGAATTAGAATACTTTTTAAAAAAACGAATCCTTTTTTTTAATATATCAGGATCCTTTTAGTCTCCCTTGTTCATTAGAAAACGAATCAGAATACTTTTTTAAAATCAATCTGTGACTTTTGAATAACACAGATCCTTTTTTTTCAGTATCCTTTTAATAACACGAATCCATAGCGAAAGAAAAAAAATAATTTTATACAATTAATTATGCCCAATAAATTATTCTAAATACATACCCATACATATATGGAATCAAAAAATAATTAATAATTGCAGAAATGTTTGGCTCTGATGCCACTGTTGGGTTTGTAAGAAATTATGGGCGCAATCAAATTGCAAAATTAGAGGAAGCATGGTATATCAAAGTTTAAAAAATTTCTACAAAACCATTACCCAGATCATCCTTTATGCATATTATTAATTTAAAACGATAAATAAGAAGTTATGAAATCATACCTTTGTAGAACGAACCTTCCACAAGGTACGAGTTCAACTATGTGACGCCCCCAAATCCAGGTTCTCTAACCTCAGATTCAGTGCTCACGGTACATCATTAACATAAGCATTCTATATACTATTGCGGAATAATAAACATACATTGTTCATTATAATAAAATATTACATCAATATCCTAAGGTCTAATACCTTAACATAAAAGTACCTTAATTACATATAGTAACACAAAAGGTATACATGATCATAGTATTTCATAATACATAAGCATTTATATTAACTATTCTTGGATCTTTCCCTTGCCCTTGTCCTTCTTACTCGAACTCTCGGGCTTAGCTGAAATAATTGTCATGATATAGCAAGTGTAAGCAACTAATTTGCTTAGCAAGTTTAATTATGAAAGAGATATATCATGATTAGAAATGAATTTAACTTTCAAAGTTTAATCAGGTAAAGGAATAGTGAAAGAACATGAATTAATCTTAATATCTGAATATTCGAATAATTGAATATCAAAGGCTGAGTGGTTTGAAATAACCATGAACATATACTAAGGTTGTCAGTATTTAAACTGGTCCTTTTAATAAGTTTTGGTAGTCAAGGGGATCAGTCTTTCGTATCCGGTGAAACATGCATAATCACTCAGTATACTAGCAACAATTATTTTCCAATAATGCTTTAGTAAAACTGTTCTTTTTCTCAGTCATGAGTACTTACCATTTCAATTGGTTAGGCACCGCTTTTAAAACATATTTGATTTAACAAATTTAAACATACTTGATCTAGCTGATACAATTAGCATAGATCTATATCATAAACAGTTCATGAATAAAAGAACTTTAATAAATTCACAGTTCAATAATGATAGAACCGGAATTCAATTGCGCACAGTGCGAATATCAATAATCAATTTAGATGTGAATAATCAACAATAATTATTCACTAATCATGCTTCGAAAGTAATAACTCAAGTTGAGTTAGAGAACTTGCCTTGTTTGCGGACTACTGCTATGCAATTCTATTTATCCGCTTAACGAATTTAAATTATCCTCTTTGGAAATACCTATCATGGATCCTTCAATTAGTATGACATATAATTATTCATAACATTATTATTCTTATATATTACCTAACATTAATCATATAATTTAAATATTAGATATCACATAACTCCTTAATAATATTATCGTTCCTTGATAATATTATTATTAAATAATCATCTAAACTCTCAAATAATATTATTAATCTTTTAATAATATTTTAAGTATCTAATATTATTAATTTTTTAATAATATTTTAACTTTCTAATATTATTAATCTTATTATCATTTAATATTAATTAAATAATAATTGATTAATATTTATACTTATTTATTATTAATTAAACAATAAATAATTAATTAACATTTATCTTTATTTATTATTTAATGTATATTAAATAATAAATAATTAATTAACATTTATCTTTATTTATTATTTAATGTATATTAAATAATAAATAATTAATTAACATTTATCTTTATTTATTATTTATTATTAATTAAATAATAAATAATTAATTAACATTTATCTTTATTTATTATTTATTATTAATTAAATAATAAATAATTAATTAATATTTATTATTATTTAATATTTAATATTTAATTAAATAATAATTAATTTATTAACTTTATATTACTTAACTAACATGTGAGTAAGTAATTATAATTATTTATTACTTATTCTCACTTGAATAATAAATAATTTGTTTATTTACTTTAAACATTCTTTAATCATTCTTTAATATTAAATAAAGAATAATTAATAAATTATTTAACCCTATTCATTATTTACTCTTAATTAAATAACAAATAGTTAGCTTAATAACACTAATTTTTATTCATTTATTACTTAATGTTAATTAAATAATAATTAAATAATTAATCATACTTACATAGTATTTAATTAGTTTAATAATTATTTATTAGTATTAATAATTATTAATTAGTAAGCTTTAAATGATTTAAATGAGTTTAAACCATTAATTACTTAATAGTTACATAACTGTCCCGAATAATTCTGAATAAAATTTCTTAATATTCTTCACAATTTTAGAAATTTTCTGTCCAAGAACCACCCCAAGAACCGGCCGCAAAAGTGGTGAACCGGCCACCGGAAAGTTCCGTCGGTTTGCCGGAAAACTGAACTGGTCAATAATTCTTTAATTTTTCTAACTTTTTGGTTTTATTTTCAGTTTTGGGATCCTTTACTAAAACCTTCATAGAATGAAATCTACAACTCGTTGGATTCGTATCTTCCCGAACTACAGTTTTCAGTTATCAAACATTAAATTTGGACCCGTTTTGCTCACTGAAAAGTGGCCGGAAGTGGACTGGTTTTTCAAGGGTTCCAACCTTTAGAGTGTTTTGGCACAAAATTCATATCTCCCTCATTTTAAAACATTTTAGAGTGATTCCAAAGGGATTTTGTCCTTAACTTATATATTTATCATACCAAGAAAGAAAAACACAACAACTCCTTGTAGGTTTCAAAATGAAAAACATATATCACACCTTAAAAATCAATACTTATGGAAAAACTCCTTTTCATGTGTTTTACTAAACTTTTTAACATAAACTCATATCAACCAACAAGTTAAACTTATTAAACTCTATATATATCGTTCTAGCATGTTTCTAACTAATTAGATCTTGAACCCCATAGATCTTACATAAAAACATATTAATAAAAAGAAGAGATTAGTTTAGGAGTTTCACCTTGTTCTTATAGCAACTCTTCTTGTTTTACCAAAGAAATTTATGAACTTTGGATGCATGAATCTTCAAGCTCTCTCTCCCCTCTTCTTCTTCTTTTTCCCGAGCCTTTCTCTCTTTTGTCTCTCTCTTTCTCTCTCTCTCTCTCTTTGTGGTTTGATAGCTAACTAGGAGATAAGGATTGAACTTAGTAATAATATTTTACTAATTATGAAAATTGTTTAAGTATTTAGTAAATATGAATAGATATAGATTGTATATCTATCAACAATATCCCACACAATCTTACTTCCTTTCTCATCCTTATCAGCTTAGTTAACTTGCAAGAGTAGATAAAAGCAGTGGACGAATGGGAGGCTGACACCTAGCGTAGTTGTTTACCTACTAAAGTTAGGTAATAATTACATTCACCCCCCTTCTTCCTCTCCTTACTTATCCAGCCATGTGGCCTTATTATCCATTCTATTTTTCTTCTATTTTTTATTCCTTATTTTCTTTATGAAATGACCAAAATACCCCTCCACAAGTGGGCCTAGATTGGGCTTTTTAATTATCATCTTTTGGGCCTGTAATTATTAATTTGAGCCTACTAATGGGCTTGGGCCTCCCATAACAATTAATTGGGCTACTAATATACTTGCCCTATACATCTAATACTGGTCTAGTATAACAGTTTAGTTACTCATAAACCAAATTATCCACAAGTCCCATGCTTAACTAATTAATTGGGCTTGTTTAAATTTCTTATATCTCTTAGTCCATTAAATTTATTATCTCTTAAGCTAATGTTCATCATTATTGATATTTTACATATTCTTATCAATCAATAATGTTATTTCATTTACATAACCCAATTAGACTTGCTGTATTCAAGTATATTGAGTATGTAATTAGGGTTTAACATCTTAAATTAATTTCTTGGATTCTTAAAGTACTTAGGTTAGTCCACCAACTTATTTTAATCATTAGTGAGACTTCCTTTAAATACACATATCATACTATTTACATAATCACTTAATCACCTAGTCATCCATAATATATCACAGATTAGTTGATATATTTATTTACAATGTAGCACATAAATTCTTGGTTATTACAAACCCTTTGTTCTTCGTGATCTCCTTGAATTTACGGGTTAGATTCCTTCCTTTGATCAACGTTAGCCGCTCAAGTGTTTGGCCTCTAAGGTAATCCACCAAGGAAGATGAATTATTCAAGAAGGAGGGTGGTTGGCTAAACCGTAGTTTTCTATCCTTAATAGAAAAGGAGTATTCTCCAACAATTGGAATTGCATCAACCGATATATAACATAAGACTCCTCTTATATAGATATTGGTCAACCCTTCTAATACTATTAGAATAGGTTTTCATTTAATTAATTAAACTTCTTAAATTAAATAGGCTTCCCAACATATTGGAATTTAATTAATTAAACTCTTTTAATTAATTTGTCTCCTAATCTTATTAGGAATAAATGAGAGTACTAATATTAAATTAATTCATAAACTCCTTTAGAAATTAAAATAATAATAATTGTAATAATATTAATAAGACTCTTCTTATTAATTTATATTTAATATTTCTAAAATATTAAATATCAAACATTAAGCTATTTAATTTATCCTATCACCATTGATTAAATTAATTACACTTTACGCATTATTACGATTATGCCATTACATTCTTAAATAATTATTCTTTCTTTTATAGTGTGATCCTTTAGATTCTCCATATTAAACCGGTTGTGAATAAATCAATTAGAATAATTCTAATCTTATTTAAATAAATAATTAAACTAATAATCTATTTAAATAAATAATATTTATTCTACAATAGGGATAAGCCTCCCTCGCGATCAACGACTTTTCAGATAATATAGATTTCAACATTAATCATAAAATAACCTGTGAGTAAATAGTTACCGTACAATTCAATCCTTCCACCATACAATGTCCCAATTAAATATAAGACATGGAATTACTGTCAAGTATTATTTTATTTAATTATATATATTTCGATTAGAAAATGCAAAACTTCAAATAATGCAAATTAGAAACTCCTTTCTAATTTTATTCTGCCTTGGCCAAGGACTACTGGGTTGTCATTTAACGAATCACATAGGACATATATCTTCTTTTACTAGAAGTTGTAGATTCTTTATTGACCATTCATTATCTCCATATGTAACTTATTATACCCAAGCATACCCTTTGATACACCATAAGGGTCTTAAGGAATAAGTCAAAGTATAATTCATTACGCAAAAGATACTATGATGATCTCAAGTCCAAGGATCACTTGTACTACTATCACATTAGGAATTTCTATTAACAGACAAGTAAAACTCCATTAGGTATTCTATAGCGAGTCACGTTTAGTGAACTTATTCTCCAATAAGCACCTACATACTTGCTTTAGTGTCTCCACACAAATGATTATGAGATCAATCATTCTCATCCAATGAGCAAGAAATATCTGTACCAATCTATCTGAATTTACTAATCCCCTATTTAGTAATCCAATGATTGGGAACTATTTTAGTTTTAAGCTTTCTAAGAATTTAGATCTCATTAGCATGATCAACATCATGATTCTAAAAGCATTGCTTAAAACTATGTGTTATTTACATATTATAAAAATAACATCATGTAGATAATTAAATGCCTTTAATAAGTGAATACTTTTATTAATAAATAAATAAGATCGTCTACAAAGTATATGCTTTATCAACATACATGATTGGCTTGTATGCATACTACTTTCAAGCATCTGTTTTAAAACGAACTCAGCCGACCGACGCGCCCCGCGCTCGGTCACTTCATATAGCCGCGTGGCCCACGCCGTGAAGATGAAATCACCTTAAAGTTCTGGAGCTCTAGCGCACCCCGCATCTAAAGACGCGTGCCCCGCGCCAACCTAAGAAATTGAACTTGAATCGCTGGACGTGCAGCGCCCCCCGCGCGTGATTGCTCTTTATGATGGCGCAGCCCACGCCACTTAACTTTTTGTGTTAGCTGATTTTCCTTTCCTTGAGTCCTGCCAACAATGAAAGTGAAATGTATAAAGATATAATAGACATCTAAGAATGAAATATATATATATATATATATATATATATAATCTTTAAAAAAAATCACTACTAATGGATAGAGATTGGGTTGCCTCCTAAATAGCTGCCCTTGTTTAATATCGTTAGCTCAACTGTAAACCACTCAATCATTGTGACGAACGAGAATTTTGTAAAGATATTTAAATATTTATTGAAATAAATAAATATTTTTAATGATTTAATTATTGAGTTAAATAATTAATTCATGAATTTGTGGTAGATTAATTTAAGTATACGTGTGACATTAATTAAATTAATATGTAGTAAATTAATAGTTCAAAGAATATATTTAATTGAGTTTATTTGATTAATTGAATTATTTAAATAAGCATATGTTACTTTAGTTAATTTAATAATTAATTAATGAATTAATGAATTGACATAATTAATAAATAAAAATATTAATTATGTGACAATGGGATTTAATGTGAATTATATTATATTATTTAATTGATTTAAATAAAATTAATTAATCAATAAGTAAGGTGACAATTAACTATATAGTAAATTAGTTTATTAAAATAAATGGGGAAAGAAAAGAAGAGGAAGGCAAACAGGGCCTTAGGAGAAGTTTATCTGTTGTTAATACAACGGATACTTATATAATACGTATAAGCATTGTTCTAAGTCATTATCAGAGAAAAGTTAGAGAAACTTGAGAGAGAAATCAGAGAGAAAAGAAGAAGGCATTGAGAGAAATTGAGAAAAGAAGAATTGAGAGATCATTGTGTTGTTATCAATTGATTATCTTCATACTAACTAAAGGGTAATTCTTCTTTATGTTTTCAAAATTAAAGTTTTCCATATACGTATTCTAAAGTCTGTGAAAAATTGAATTTTCCAATTGGGTTATGATATGGTTTTACCTATATGGGTATGTAATTATAACATATTTTCTATAACATATAATCATGTTTTAAAGGATCAATTTTATATAATTTGGCCTTAATTGGGTTTTTCAAATATTTACAGAGTTTTTATACGTCTTTGTAAAAACTCTCTATTAAGAATCATTTTGAAAAATTAAAGTATGAGGTTATCATATATGTGACCGTAGATGTTAGTATTATGTGTTAGATCATGTATTTATGATTTACACTTGTTAACGCCTGATTTTGTACGCCTGACGAAATCACCCAAAAACGCAGGCCAAAATAGCGCCAACGGTTGATTGTATCGTTATGAATTCAAACTCACAAAAATACACTCACATAAACATAAATAAAGAGATAAAATATGAACACAAGAATTACGTGGAAACCCAATTGAAAAAAAACCACGGAGAGAGAGTAATCCACTATAATAATATTGTGAGTACAAGTTGTGTATTTGTGTTGTATCATATTTCCTCCTCCTTCAAACCCTAGCTTGTAGCCGTATATATAGAAGTCACCTCCACTCGAATCCAACTAGGAGAAGGACTCCTTATCCCTCCAAATAATAAGGAAACACAATCCTATTTTAATAAGGACTCTCTCACTGTCACAATAAATACATATGGGTTGGACCATTAAATAGATTGGGTTGCACCATGGCTAGACCCAAATAATCATATCCCAACATTGCCCCCTAGTCTCTTATTTATAAGGAACTTATAAATAAGAGAGTACCAAAAAGTCTGCTCGGGATTTTTATCCTCGGAATTTTTATCCTCGGGATTTTATCCTCGGGATTTTTATCCTCGTAGGATTTAAATCGCCGTAGAATTTTTATCCTCATAGGATTTTAATCGCCGTAAAATTTTATCCTCGGGATTTTATTGCCTTAGAATTTTATCACCGTAGGGATTTTATCCTTTCGGTTCGAGTGTCAAATCCCTGCCGAAGTCCTGCCTTGTATGCTAGATTCAACTAGACTCTGCTTTTCAGTTGTAGTTGTTGGAAACCCATCTGCTTCATTTTCCCGAAGCTGAAACTTGATGGCCCCTTTGAATTTGCCATTGGGCGAGCACAAATATTTCATGTAATCTGTCAGCGAAGGTCTTTGACTCTTTCACCTTTGTTTCTTCCTTACAGCCTTGCTGAAAATCCGAAAAGTTTCCAACCGAGTTGCTCCCAATAATCCAGAATATGAGTTTCTATGTATTGCCACAACCTCGGTATCCTTACGAAACAGTCCCATACCATTGATAAAGCAATTTTTGATCATTTTGTACTCATTATTTCCTTCATCAGATTTGATCGCACCGTTTCGAAAAACGCCGAATTGGTCAGAAGGCGGACTAGTTGAATCACTCTCGGAATCTGCAAAACGGATTTCGCAATCATCGAAGAATCACTGAGACTTGCTCTTCCATGTGCTCCATCTCGTTTGAACGGTGGTGATGCTCATCGGCGGCGGCGAAGTCTCTGGATTTTTCTTTGCTGTCTCTTATTCTGTGTCACTCTCGGTGGTTGATTTGTCATGGAACAGTGCAGGTCTATGCCTGATGATGAAATCGAAGCCGCCTTTAAAGCACTTCAATGATATAAAAGATTAAACTTTTATTTGTGTGTTGGCTGCATTCGCTCCTGATGTGGTGGCTCAGCACCAATTTATCATCACCTTTTACGGAATAGTTGTTTGCCATCACCTTTGTTGAAAAGCAATTTCCCGGGTATGCCCCTAGGTATGAGCACAAAAGATAGCAGTAGGCATTAATATGCATAAAAGGAATGGATTTATAACATTAATCATGTTACTCCTGACATAAACCCACTAAGTCAAGAAATATGTCTTAATGAAGTTTGTATATATGTGTGCGTGGGTCTGAGCATAACATGATTATGATGTAACATGCATGGATATGACGTGTTGCCTTGAATAGAGGAAATCAGTTATACAAGCAACATATTGGATATATATTACCCATCAAATAAATAGATAATAACAGAAATCTCATCAACATGCTGGATATATATTACCCATCAAATAAATAGATAGAAAAGTAACTTAGCTTTTCTGTGTAGGCTATATCATAAATTCGGTGATTTTGATTCGACACTAGAACAAGTGTCTTCGTTCCCACAGACGGCGCCAATGTTAACGCCTGATTTTGTACGCCTGACGAAATCACCCAAAAACGCAGGCCAAAATAGCGCCAACGGTTGATTGTATCGTTATGAATTCAAACTCACAAAAATACACTCACATAAACATAAATAAATAGATAAAATATGAACACAAGAATTACGTGAAAACCCAATTGGGAAAAAACCACGGAGAGAGAGTAATCCACTATAATAATATTGTGAGTACAAGTTGTGTATTTGTGTTGTATCATATTTCCTCCTCCTTCAAACCCTAGCTTGTAGCCGTATATATAGAAGTCACCTTCACCCGAATCCAACTAAGAGAAGGACTCTTTATCCCTCCAAATAAAGAAACACAATCCTATTTTAATAAGGACTCTATCACTGTTACAATAAATACATATGGGTCGGACCATTAAATAGATTGGGCTGCACCATGGCTAGACTCAAATAATCATATCCCAACAATTATAATTAGGATTTAGCTTATATGAGGTAGATCTATTAGTTATATAGCACGGTTACTAATAAAATAAATTGATTAGTGTGAAGGTTATTTCTAAAGTCATAAGAGAGGGATGACAGACCCATATTATATATTACCCGCAACCATCCATTTATTCGGTTTGGTCAAGTTCTCCAAAATCAATAATGTTTTGGTGACAAAAAATTAAATATAAAAAAAGATACAAAATGATAAGTATAGTAGTAATTAATAATAACTATTAAATCTACTCATGTAGGGTAGAACATCAATTAATTATAATCTGGCACATTATTTTGTATTTATTTTTTGTAGTTATTTTTTTGTCATCTGACACATCATTTTGCATCTATTTTTTACAGTTTATCTTTTTGTAACTATAGCATTACTCCTCCAAAATACATGCACAGCTCTTAATTCTTATGATCATTAGAGTGAATTGCGATCATTTTGTGGTTATATTAGAAATTTAGCATCAAGTGTACTCTAATAAGTTGTGTAAAAATTTTACTACATATTTCAACTATCCTTGGGATTAGTTTATACTAGATCTTGATAAATATTTCCCTTTTTTTATTTCCTTTTTAAAAGAAGAAAATTAAAATTATATTAAGAAGCAATACATGTCTTTAGTTCATATCTTATGTACTTGGCTTCTTATTATGTTCAAATGATGGTCAAAAAATTACTGTATTCTTGAAAGAGATTTATTATGTTACATATAGTATATTATCTTGGTGAAACACCAATTAAATAATGGAAACATGGTCGGACGTACATATATTTTTCAAATAAAAAAAGACGGTACAATTTCAATGAAGATTATATTGTTACTTTAGCTTTTGGTGAACAATAGCATGTGGAGAAAAAAATTGTGTACCAAATTAAATATGAGAAAGAGCAACAACCCCAAACTCTAAACTCCTTAAAAAAATATTAATAGTGGATCATGTGTTTAGGAAAATAAGAGAAAGATATTTTAAAGTCAAAGAATTCAACAATTGTGATTCAGATATTCAAGAGAGTGAATGATTGATGGTGAATAAGACTCCAAAAAAAACATGAACCGGGAAAGAAGTAGAAAATACTTCACAATAACGTACTAATTTCCAAAATTAATTTGTAAATATATTAACAAATAAGTTTTAATAGAGGTAAAATATACCTATTAAATAACATTATAACATCATTTATTCATTATTATCTTAGCTTTAATTAAGATAAAATTCATACGTTAGAACGGCCCGTGCCTTGACAGGGGTATTAAACTGGTATTGTACAGAGTTTTCCCAATATTTAGAAATAAATTTACCTAATTGCTGTCTTTACACGAGAGATGCTTAACCCCTTAAATTCTACAAGGTGTATAGCTTTCATGGCTTCTTGAATTTCTCAAGTTTCTTTATCTTAGTTTAAATCCTCCATGCCTGTAACTACTTCAAAGATGAAGTAGAAGCCTCGTAGCAGGAGGCAGTTGTCTAATGCGACATATCTCCAACAATGGTTTCTCGATGGTATAATTTTTTACTTGGGGGTGTTGTTTAGAGCTAAATGGAGTTGAATGGCTGAATCGGTCAGCCATTCAGTGCATTTGTCTTGATTCATTGCTGGGATAAGTTTATAAAGTTCAACCCAAGCAGATTTGGTCACTCTTTTCAAGATTGGCTCATAACATAATAGAGTCAAACTCAACCACATTTCTCAACTCGCGAAATAAAAAAAACTTGGCTTAAGCTCCCTTCAAAATTAATGATGCAAAAATAATATAGAAAATCGAGTTGTGCTTGATAACAAAGATAAGCTCAATCGAAGACTCAAACAAAATATGCTCATACCATTCATCAGTAGGCATATGCGTCAGGTCAACCCATTCTTGAACACGGATTAGCTTATTTTGTTAAAATAAAACAATGCCTAATAAGACTTTCCGCAGTGTATCAAACTCCCAGCACCCAGAAAAAGACCAAAAAGGGCAGCACTTCCAAGCGTTGTTTGTCCAATGTGCCTAATTTTCAGGAGTCCTGGGACCTGCATTTTAAGAAAGAACATAAGAAATCATATTGGAGTCCTGCTACATATTGCGAAAGTTTCCTACCAAATTATAATTGCAAAAGACATCAATACGTGGAATTTGTTGGGATTACAAGGGTGGTGCACCATATCCCATCTCTCTTTAAAAGAGTTACTGATGTGCCAATAAATTGGTATATCTTATCCTGCTAATTTATATTTTGGAGAGCATATATTATTATAACTGTTGTGTATTTAGTGTGTCTCAAAGTGTTTGGAATTTAATGGAGAAATTTGGATGTTGAACGAAGTAATTCGGAGTTAGAATGGGGAAAATTATGCTTTGTTCTCCTTTATATTGTCCAGCTGCTACCAAATATTTTACTTGGATCAATGTATTTGTGAAGCGAAGGATTTAATTATTCTTTAAAACTGCTACAGCTTATTTAGTTATTGTGGGTATTAACAAATCTTAAAAAAACAAAATTGTAGATGCGGTGGCAGATTTTATTTATATGGCAATGATGAGAATGAATAATTGGTAGAATATCACCACATTTTAAAATACCAATACAAGATCTTTATCATTTTCATTCAGTGATATTCCATGCTATAGGTTTTCTTTTAACTTTAATAAAGTCCATGTTCCTTATGTTGTTTAGGCCCACCATGTTCAGAGGAGTTTGAAGAAATTCCAGTGCAGAATAACATCATGGTCGTAGCAACACAGCAAGGCAGAAGGGAAAACGAAATAGAAAAGCCGTAACAGATTAATAGAGCAGTGGGGTCCAATTCCTGGTGCCAGCAGAAATTAATTGAAAGTTTTGTTTTATTAGCAACCTGTGGGCCAGGCTCGGTAATTTAATAGTAGAAATAGTGCAGCAGCCAAGTATTTGCAGCCCAATCTCCTAATTAGAGCCCAAAAAGAATTTAAAGGCAGGAGGGTTTTATTAGAAGAAATCGGCAGCAAATTGAGGGGGATGAGTTTTATTTTAGAGAAGAGAGCCGCAGCACGGAAAAAACGCAGATCGGAGGGCGGTGGAAGATCGTGGGTAGCACAGAGCAGATTATGCAAGAGTCCTTTCCTTGTTCCCTTGGATCATATAGAATAGCTTATTGGTATATTCATTCTTTTTTTAGCAATTCATGGGCAATTCTCCATTCAATTTATTCTCTATGTTTGAATACCTAGGATAGCATTTTTATTATTTGGGGCAGAATATTTTAATTCAGATTACATTATTTTATTTTATTTTCTTCTTCAATTTAGTTGGTACATTCAAGTGGGTATTCTATTTATTTAATTGTGTATTATTTTATTATGCTTTGTGTTCCAATTTCAAGCATGCTAGGCTAAATTATTTTCTGGGGTTGAGGATGAGTATAATTGATTGATTCTATTACACATATTCATGTCAATTGATTCTACCAATTTAGTGTTTTAACGTAAAAAAAAAAAATCTTTCTATTGGATGCTTATTTTTACTGATAAAAGATAAGATTGGATTCTCATTATTATTTATTGGATTCAGTTTATAATTTGTTAGAAGTGGATATAAACTGTGTTTTGATGGAAATAATGAGTGTTTTGATTTTATACATATGTTTGGCTAACGGAAGAATTAACAATCTGATTTTACAAATTTATTGGACTTTATTGATTTTATTTTCCGCATATAATAAAGTCAAGAGACCAAATTAGTGCGAGATAAAAAATAGAGTTTATTGGGCATGGATATTAGGAAGATGATATCAATTATATGATTCCGCCACCCTAGTATTTTATTATTGATTATTTTATTCACGTATTTTTAGTTGATAAAAATTCCCTCAAAATTTCTAAGCTAGATTAGGACTTAATTAGAATTAGTGAGTGAGATAAATACGTTCCATCCGTCAAGTCTTTAGGGTTCGACCTCGCACTTGTAAGCTATACTAAGTATTCGATTCGTGCACTTGCGAGTATATAAAACATTCACAACAGTTACCATTTCACATTTATCCACATATAACTGACAATAAAAAATCGATACATAAAGACATAAGATATATCATTTCCCTTTATAAAAAATCGATACATAAAGACATAAGATATATCATTTCCCTTTATATATACACACACACAGTCAAGGAATTAATTTGCAGAATAGAGTTTCAAATAACAGCTTTTGATAAATATCGAATGCAAGAACAAAATTTATGATGAACCACGGTAGCCTAGTATAACACAACCATTCAGCACTTCTGAGTATCCAATTGGATATGGGTACTTTGTAGAGTCCAACATGCATATTTCTCATTTTTACCAACTTTTATGCTAAAATGAATCCGAGTGTCAAACGCAAGTATTTGAAGACAAAAGGAAGAGTTCATGTAACATGGCTTCTGTTATTATGATTTATACTACAATTTGCAAGACAATATTTAACACACAAACATCCCTTCAAATCATGGTTGTCATCGTAGAACTCTTGAAACAATTTCAATACAAATATTAAAGGCATCAGAATTGTTTAATACCAACCAAGTTGCGACCAAACAGAATGAAACATAATGACCCCATTAGTAACGAAGAACCCCAAAAATGAATCACATAAAAGAATCCAAGTCCATCCTTTCTCCACTTAGTGAACCCACTAGCCAACTGCGATTTTTTCAGCAACTGTGAAAGTTAGTCTTGATAGGTTTTCTAAATTCATGGCCTCTAAGTCTTATGTTTCTTATAGAAGAGTATGGTAATGTAAAATAGAGTTGAATTGTGAGTGCTCTACGTATTCCTCGGCAAGAATAGGTTTCTTCTCCGCTCTTATACCTTCTTTCACCCGCTCTCCCCCTCCCTAAGCATTATAGACCTTGTTTTCGTCATGCGGCGCGATTGAAACCTACCATAGGTGAATAATTCCAGTACCAAGTAAGCATGTCTAGAGATTGCACAACACATTCTTTTTACCCTAGAGTCCCTGTCATCTCAAAAGCAAACAAGAGCCAACACCCCACATGATTCGTAATCTCATTCATCTACCCAAGAGGAAAGTTTGATCAGTTATTGAGCCTGGATTATTATTATTAATTGTTGGGCCCGGGATACATTTTATGGATCACATTTAATTTCCCTCGATCATAAAATTTAGGTATTACTACTACTCTTGAATTAACCTAACCTCAACTAATACTATCAATCAAGCTTTTTAGTTTTTATTATCACAAGAAGGTACAACTACTCTCCTCCATCATAATCATACACCCCTATATACAAACGGATATAATAATTCAGATATGATAGGATTCATATATTATCCATATACATTACATACATCAGGATAGGAATAGCTATATGAAGTATTCACATATCGATATCTGTATCCAATCAATTCTTATATATAAATACACGTACATAGATCACGTCACTCCAACTCAATTTGAAAAATCGTTCCTTTTAATTTGAAAACTCACCGAGTTAACTCTTAAGTAAGGTACATTGTTTATTCTGTTCGTCAAATCATCTTTCTCTTCTTCAAAATAAAGACGAACAGATTCAATGTTTTTTGTTTTGTCTTCCAAAGAGCAACGTGTATATACATGTGATAATAAAAACATTTGATACTAAAGAACCTAGATGCAGAAAAATCGTATTCCAATGACCATTGTCTCTCTCTTTCGAATCTGGAGCTTCAATTGTAGAAAAATCGTTTCCTCCCAATTAGGGTCAATAACAGCTTACAACATCAAAATCGTCTGAAAGGCGAGCCCAATTTGTTCTTCTCCTCCCAAATTCAACTTTAGAGAAACCAAACAAAAGGATCAGGCGTTTCGCTTCAAGTCATTTGTGCAACAATCGATTCCAGGTAATTTTTTTATCTTTATATTCAAGCTGCTTGGTGTCATGGGTGTTGAAGTTTTCACACAATTGAGCATTTCATACGAGTAATTAGCTTTAATGTTTAGAATTAAGAAAGTCAAATTTCAAATTTGTGGGAAATTTACAGTGTTATGGGTAAAACAGATTATATAAGACTGCTTGGGATGCCTAATAGATTGGTTAAGAGAATGTGATTAGGGTATGTTCGTTAACAATGTTATTAATTGGGCTAGACTAAGGATTTCAATTGACCTTGAGTTGGCTGTTCAGAATAGTGCACATTATATGTTTAGTGAAACGCCAAAAAACATGTAATATATTGTCTCCTCGCAATCACCTCTGCTAAAGTAATCTTTGACGAACATTTTGAAGGTATATTTATGTGTATATGTACTAATCTCTTTCTATCTGTAAAGGATTGTGATCACATTTTCGATGTAGTTTGAGTTTACTTTTGATGCATTTTCTAATCAATGTGCTGACCTTGATTTGATTTGTCAAATATAAGAGCTTAATTTTGTGATTCTGTGTCGATCTGATTGCTATGAGTAATATGTATGATCTGTAGAAGATCTGTGAACTAAGTCCTATTGTGCGGTTGAAATTTTGGAATTTACTCTTTTGCATGCTTCTGTTTCTTAGTCAGGCTCTGGAAATTGATAGCATTAATCTTGATTATGGTCATACCAGTGGAAAATTTGATCCGTAGATCAAGTAGAAGAACTAAAACTATTAATCAAAGTTATCCCATTATGGTCTACAGGGATCACAATGTCAATAAGCATGAATCAGAGTTCATTTCCATTGTTCCAAACCAAGTCCATGGATAGGCACCTCACTTCAAACTTTATATTACTATGTGCAAATCACAATTCACAGTTTTATTGCAATTTTTTAACTTGGTTTCTGAATAAGTAGCTTCCAAGCATTTGAATGATCTCAATTTTAATCATTTTCTCAACACAATTTTTAGGATGGGAAGTTTTGTTTGAAAACAACAAGTACAGTTTTCAAAGTTTACTACTTTTTTTCAGAACGAAAATGAAAATTTTTCTCCTGTTGGGATACTATGTTGTTTAGGTTGTTAAAAGAGCTCTCCAGCTGTAGACATACGAACCTTTCAAGAATTACGGGATAAAACATTAGGCCACAAACCAAGGTCGCGTACAATCCAAGTTATGGTGCAAGCATTGTATAAATTAGGCTGAATGACACTTCTGTCCTTTTAAGTTGCCACTCACTTTCAAAGTCATCCTTAAAGTTCATTTTTCATCAGTTAAGTCCTTAAAGTGGCAATTTTTTGGCGTTTTCGTTCCTCCTACCTGATTATTAACCCTAACCCAACCCATTATGACCTAATCCCAATTTTTATACTTTTAAAATAAAATATTAATTTTAAAATAATAATTATATTTCATATTTTAAAATAAAATAATTATTTTAAAAGAAAATATTATTTTTTTAAAAATTATTATTTTTAATATTTAAAAAAAAAGTTATTTTAAATAATAATTATATTTAATATTTTAAAATAAAAAGATTTTTTTAAATAATTAGAAAATAATTATTATTTTAAATATTTTAAAATAAAATATTATTTTTAAAATAAAAAATATTTGTTATTTTTAAAAAGTTATAAAAATAATAATTATTTTAAGGAAAAAATATTAGAAATTTTATTTTTTCAAAAATTATACAAGTTTCATAAAATATAAATTCAAAAAAATAAATAAAATATTTTCAGAAGAAAAAAAAGTTAATATCTTTACCATTATTATATGTATTCTAAATATATGAATTTTTTAAAAAAAACTAAAAATAGAAATTAAAATACAAAAAACAGTAGAAGATAAATATAAAAACTGATTCAAAAAAAATTTAAAAAGTTTTAAAAATATTTATTATTTTCAGGAAAAAAATTTGGAAAAATTTTTATTTTAAAAAAAATTGAGTAATGTTTTATAAAATATATATTCAAAAAAATAAAACTTTATTTTCATAAAACAAAGATAATATTTTTTAAATTGTTTAAATTTTCATAAAAATAATTAAGATTTTAAAATTTTTACTTTCTTTTTTTGAATCTATATTTTATGAAACCTTACTCATTTTTGAAAAAAATAAAAGTTTCTAATATTTTTTCCTTAAAATAATAATTATTTTTAACAACTTTTTAAAAATAATATTTTATTTTTAATATAAAAAATATTATGTTAAAAAGGGTATTTTATTTTAAAATATTAGAAATAATTATTATTTAAGAAAATATTTTATTTTAAAATATTAAATATAATAAATATTTTGAAATTATTTTAAAAATAATATTTTCTTTTAAAATATTAAAAATAACTATTTTTTAAAAAAAATATTTTATTTTAAATTATTAAAAATTGGGGTTAGGTCAAACTAGGTCTGGTTGGGTCAAAATTTGGTCACAATGGGTCGGGTTGGGGTCAAGCAAGAACGAAAAGGCCAAAAAATGTCACTTTAAAGATCTAATTGACGAAAAATGAATTTTAAGGACGACTTTGAAAATGAGTGCAACTTGGAGGGATAGAAGTGTCATTCAACCTATAAATTTTAAGTAAATCTTTTAACCATGTGTTTATAATTATAATTAAATTGAGCACATAAATTTATATGTACTTATTGGTATATTGTGATTATGTTATAGATATTTACCAATGTTTTTCTAATATTTTTTTGATGAATAGTACTTCGTGAGGAGCTAAGAAATGGTCAAATGCTCGCTATCAATTCGATAAATTGTATGTTTTGATGTTTAAAATTTATCTTTGACAAAATTAAATATTAGTGATGTGCACACATTGAATGATTGTGTAAGAAAATAAATTAACTCTTGAATGTATTGGATTGGCAATACAAAAGCAGATATAGGTGTATGAAATGTATTATGGATTTGGGTGATAGCCCTTTAACTGTTAGGTATATCCTATTAAATTAATCATTAATTTATCGAGTCTTCACTATTCTATTGTCTTATGCTTATTGGGGGGTGCTTAACTGTTTGATTTTTTGTGATATTTTGTACATAATTTGTTTCACCACCACGACGTTCTTTCTTCGAATGGGGTGATCAGTCGAATAAGGGGTCAATATTAAAAGAAGTGAATTTCTTAATTTTATGCTACAGTAATTTCACTAATTTACATGAATTGCGTACTTCGAGTACTTTTTTGTTGGACAAATTATTAAATCCTATTATTCAAACTCGTTCGTGCATTGCACGGGTTATCAAGTATCAACTAGTAACAACGTTCAAAAAAGCGGTTGAGGCACGCGCCTCAAGGCGTGCCTCGTAGCGAGGCGGCGAAAAGCTTAGGCGAGACGGCAGCTATTTTGGGTTTCGACGCAACCTACGCCTTTTTCGGTCGAGGCGTCTGCCTCAAGGCGTACGCGAGGCGTAAGCCTTGGGTTGGCTTTAAAAGATACCTCAAACAACTCGTTTCATAAAAGCTAACCTCAAACGACTCGCGTCTACCTCTTCTTCTTCTTCTTCCTCCTTCGTCTGGGTCGTCTGAGTCTTCCTTCCTCTGAGTCGTTCTTCGTCTGGGTCGTCGTCCTCGACTGGTTCTGCCTTCGACTGGGTCGTCGTCCTTGACTGGGTCGTCTGTTCCAGCCTTCCAGCCTCCAGATTTTAATTTCTTCCTTCGTCTCGTCTGGGTCGACTGGGTCTGGCTTCGACTGGGTCTTGGTCGACTGGGTCTGCCTTTTCTGTTAAGGTTTGTTTAATTTCTGTTAAAAGTTTTTAATTTCTGTTAAGGTTTTTTAATTTCTATTAAATTTTTTTAATTTCTGTTAAAAAATTTTAATTTCTATTAAGGTTTTTTAACTTATTACCATATATTTGTTATATATTAAGTTATTAACATATATGATATATTATATATATTTTATATATAATATATGCTGTGATTAACATATATGGTATTCTTATATTTTGTTTTTTTATTACAGACTTACAGTAAATTAAGATTATGAGTAAGAAAGATCCTGCATGAAAATATGGCACCGGCGGTGGATACGAATGACGCACTACTTATATAGTGATGGATGATCACTAATTCACTATATAACTACTTGATGATATTATGTTGTTTTGATGTTTTGTAATGATACATTACTGTGACGTTGGTTATTTACTTATTTATGTCTTCTATGACCTTAATTATAATGATGAATTATTTTATGGTTTTATTAGTATTTTTTCATAATTTTTTGGGAACTTTTAGGTCTTTAAACCAAGCCTTCCGCCTCGAGGCTTACGCCTCGCATAGCCCAAAGCAAAACGCCTCGTACCGCTTTTAGCTTTTTCGAACATTGACTAGTAATACCAAAAACTATGTCAAAAAATATTAACAATTAACATTTTAAATTCATGTTCCATAAAATGCTTTTTAGGTTTTCTTTTATTACATTATTATCATATTTTTTAGTTTTTATTCTAGATAAAATATATATTATGTAACATTTTTATTTAGAAGATTTTTTTTTTTTTTTTTTTTGGGTGGGGGGGTGTTTATGAATGTGGCTACATCCATCCACTATGACCGGATACTACATAAAAATGTTGGATATTTTGGACTTCAATTGTAATCATACCTGTTTACCATTTAAAGGGATGAAAAATAAGAAACATGTTTTATCTAAATAAAGAAGCAAAAAATACGTCAGGTAAAACAAAACCTACCCGTGCATTGAAAAGGATGAGAATTGTTGAAGATTGACCAAGGAGGGCTAAACCAAGAAAAACTTAATAATAGAAATCTACACTTCCTCTTATGTAAACACACAAGCTACTTGAGGCCAGGAAAAAACCAGCAAGACAAGGAGACAACCAATTATTCATCCTAGTTTCAACACGGCAGAGGGCTCATAGAACCCCACTTTTCTTGATGCGCCTTTTTGCAGCTCAGGTGGACGAGGCCCCCTAGCCTAGCTTCCTTTTGCTATTAAACTAGCCAAAGATACAGCAGAACGTGATCTAAATTATAAAAACTTAAATTCTTACATTCTTAATCCTAAGCCAAAAAGGAGATTTCAGGCAGTTTAGATGCCCAAATTAAAATATGAAAGTGTATCCTTTTCAAAAAGGAAGGGTATTCAGTGTTGTTAAAAGTGCGCCTAGGCGTGAGGCGAGACGCGAGATTTTGGCCTAGCCTCGCCTCACCTAAGGCACAACAGCTTCAGTTAGGAGTCAGACGCAATTGCCTCTTTAAAATTGTGGCCCAAAGCTCAGGCGCTCGAGGTGATCACCTCTTCAAAACTGTGGCCCAAATTGATGAGGACATGCATAGTTTGGACGTGGATGGAAATCATGGAGGTCAAGATTGGGCGGATCCGATGCAAGTTCCTGTTGGTCCAGTTACGAGAGCACGAGCTAAACGGTTCAAAGAAGGATTGCATGGATTAATTCAAGAAGTTTGGGTTGATAAAAGTTTGAGGGCGATCGAGGATGTTTATAAGTTTGTTAACTGGGGTTCAAGTCATGTTCGGACAGGCCACGTCAGAGTTCAGCAAGCCGAGCACTGTGCACGCTAGCCCAGCACTGCGCGCACACGCGCGCCCAAGCCCAAGCGCCTGATTCTAGACCCGTAACGCTCCATTGACAAAGAGGCAGCGCCGCAATGCTGCATCATACTATGTTCCTGGTAGTCCAGCGCCGCAGCACTTCAGCATAGCGCCACACGCTCCAGAATCTTCGTCGACGAATTTTCAGCAGATTTTTAGCTAGGTTTTCCAATTCTATTGCAATTAGGAAGTTTGTTAGATAGATTTTTATTTCAAATCAATTTGTTAATTCCTTAGATGATTATTGTTACTTTTTAGTAGTATAAATATCAATTATTATTGTAATTCCATAAACAATCTAGATTATTAATAAAATTCTTGTGAGATTATTTTCTCTTTGGTTCTTTGAGAACTCTCGAACTTTTCATAATTTTTCTGTGAAGTTCAAACCTGACTAATCATACAACAATTCATAATTGTGTGTGGCGTCTTCTACAGTAGCAATCGTCAATTGTACCAAAGTTCTTGCTTACATATAAGCATTGGGTCAAGGTGTCGTTGGTGTCTATTCAACGCAAATTTCATTGCACTATCGATTGTATCAAGGTTCTCGTCTCAATATAGACGAAGGTTGAGGTGTCGAGTGTGTTCCACCGTACAACTTTGCTAGAAATGATCCAGGCAACAACCATCTTACGCAAGCATGTCATGGAGTCTATCATTTGGTATCAGAGCTTAGTCTTCTAGAGAATTAACTATCTTTTATTTTTGTGTTTGAATAATTTTTATAAAAAAAAGACTAAAGAAAATTTTTCAATTGCTTGCTAACATATTCAACATGCAATAATTTGAGTATCCGAGATAATCAATTCCGACGAAGCGACACCATAAATTTTCGTAATCGTAACAAGTTTTCCCGAAAATTTCAAGACAGACATACAATCCGAAATTGTTGGTAACCAAAGTCATACCTTCTATATTTTGTTCTTGGTAAAAGGCAAAAGTAGTCAGATCACTCGAGGGTAAAAGCCAACGAGTAATACACGAACGAAATATTAATTGAGCGAAACACGTAAGAGAGTGGTGAGGAAATTATTTTTTGTTACTAACCATTGTTTTGCAGCAAAATATGTCTAGTTCGAAGGATAAAGGTGCTCTTGAAGAGTCCCCATCAAAGTTTGTGATGGAGGCCATGATAAAGGAATTTTCCAGGAAGTTGGACATGGCGATGGAACAAGTGAATGAGCATTTTGATCAGAGCGTTACCCAAGGAGATCAATTTCAACATTCTCTTGGTACACGACAAAAAGGAAGATCAAAACAAAACGGAGGATGCTACTTACTATAAGGGTAGGTTTAGCAAAGAAGATGACCATGAATCTGACTACATTCATCGGAGACATGGAGCAAGAAATAGAGAAGGTCGAAATCGAGAAGATAACTTGGATAGCATCAAGATGAAAATTTCAACTTTCCAAGGGAGGAGTGATCCTAAGGCATACCTAGAGTGGGAGAAGAAAATAGAGTGGGTGTTTGACTGCCACAACTACTCGGAGCTTAAGAAAGTTAAGCTTACAGCCACGGAGTTTTCTGATTATGCCGTCACTTGTTGGGATCAACTAATGATTAATCGGAGGAGATATGGAGAGCATCCGATTGAAACTTGGGAGGAGATGAAAACTGTGATGAAGAAGCAGTTTGTGCCAAACCACTATCACCGAGACCTATTCCGAAGTTTGCAAAATCTTAAGGAAGGTAGTCGGAGTGTAGAGGACTATTTCAAAGAGATGGAGATGCTGATGACGAGGGCCAACATAGTCGAAAATCGTGAAGCGACAATGGCCAGATTTTCAGCAGGATTAAATTGGGAGATTACGAACTTGGTAGAGCGGCAACATTATGTCGAGTTGGAAGACATGGTGCATATGGCTATCAAACTTGAGAAGCAGCTTAAGAGGAGAGGTGGCCAGCGATCAATGTCCACTATGGGTTCATCATGGAAGCCCAATGTTGTGAAGCGAGAAGAGAAGTCAGCCGTGAGTAAGCCAACCGAAAACGACTAACCGCGAAAATCAAGGTAAAACTGAACCTTCCTTTTAGTCGTAATCGTGATATTAAATGCTTTAAATGCCAAGGCAGGGGTCATATTTCGAATCAATGTCCAAATCAACGGACTATGATGCTAATTGATAATGGCGAGTTGGAGACCAAGGATGAGGGTAGTGACACCGATTCTATGCCACCATTGGAGGTGGCTAATTGATAATGGGGAGGTCGCTATTCATGGTACAATGTTGGTTACTAGGAGAGCTCTTAGCACACAGGCGAAGGAGGAAAGCATAGAGAAGCGAGAAAATCTTTTTAATACAAGATGCCTTGTTAATGGGAAGATTTGTTGTGTGGTGATTAATGGAGGTAATTGTACTAATGTGGCAAGTACTACTATGGTGGAAAAGCTAGGGCTATCCACAACCAAACATCCCTAGTCGTATCATTTGCAATGGCTCAACGACAGTAGAAATATAAATGTGACCAAACAGGTATTGGTGTCATTCAACATTGGTAGAGATGTTGATGAAGTATTGTGCGATGTGGTTCCAATGCAGGCAGGCTATTAGTTACTTGGTAGGCCATGGCAATTTGACAGGCGCGTGAAGCATGATGGCTTTACGAACGAATATTCATTTGTGCACAACCAATGAAAAGTCACCACCAAAGCATGATGCATGAGGATCAATTGCATTTACAAAAAGATCATGTACAAAAGAAAGAGAGTGAGGAAAAGAAAACAAATGAAGGGAAAAATAAGAGAAAAACAAATATCTATGCAAAAAAGAGTGATGTGAGGGCTTTGATTTTTAAACAGCCGACAATTGTACTTGGGTATAAAAAGTCGTTTTTAAATACTAACCAGATTAACTCTTCTTTACCTAGTGTTGTTACACCTCTTTTGCAAGATTATGCTGATGTATTTCCCAAGGAGCTTCCACAAGGTTTACCACCTATTCAAAGGATAGAACATCAAATTGACTTCGTACCTGGCGCTACCATTCTTAACCGTTCAGCTTATCAGAGCAATCCCGAGGAAACAAAGGAGTTGCAAAAGCAAGTTGGTAAGTTGAAGGAGAAGGGGTTCGTGAGAGAGTACGAGTCTGTGTGCAGTTCCAATGATTTTGGTGCCTAAAAAGGATGGAAAATGGCGTATGTGCATTGATTGTCGAGCGGTGAAGTCCATGGGTCATGAGTTATGGGTAAGCCAACTTAAAATCGAACCCAGCCTTCAACTACCAAGGCACTCGCCTTGATCCACGATGTCGCATTGGCAACGACTTGAGGATGCTTAGCTGTCAAGATGAGCCTTGGCAGCCTCCCCCAAGGCGAGCGTCACTATGCTACTTGTTGCGCCAAGACGCCTAGGCGACCCCATGGTAATGCCGTGACAACTATGGAGAACAACTTGAAACTATGAGTACCTGATAATTGATGCAATGATGGAAGAGCAACAAAGTTGAGGTTGGGAAATTAATGCTGGTCTTGAATGGTGATGTAATGAACTAATGCATCACAATCTTGGGTTGTATAACAACGATATCAATCAATGATAGTGTAATGAAGTTAGGTGATCCGTGATAAAGATTACTTATGAACTATTTGGTAATTTTATAATATTTAAAAGGAGAGGATAGAGCACCAGAACTATATTCAGTTCAAGCCTCCAAGGTTCAAAGTTTATAGAGCCACTTAAGCTTGATACTAAACTGATGTAGGATAAGGCCATGTGAGTAAGAAAACACCACAGAAGAAGAGTGTTTGATCCCCGTAAAGTATCCTTTATACCCATTGATGATGACAGATATAGCCTACATTACAAAGATTTATTTCATAGAAATTACTTTGCTGAAAATATGGGAATGACATCATATTTATATATAGAACTAATAAACGAAACCTACTACTATTAGCATTGGATTTCAACTAAGATATGATTAAGATACGCAAACCAACTAGCACCAGATGAGCTAGACACCTAATAATCCTTCATTTTAGAATTACATGATCTGAATACTAATTTTAATTAACCAGCAATGATCTGAATCCTAATTTTAATTGGCACGTCTCCCGCATTACTGTCTACCCAAGATAAAGTCCTTTTAATAAATAGATCACATAATAGTACGAATTTCAACCACTCCCGTTTCAATGACAAAAGTGACGAATATTATAAAAAATTTAAGAAATTAGATTATATATAAACTTGATAAGCTTTAAGAATCAGTCAGAGACCGTACCTTGTATCTAACAGCCTCATATGTCCCATATACAGCACCTGCACGTGAGCATATTCATTAGATATCCACATATCATATACATCAATTTACTTGGAGTAGAAGACCAACCAAACTGAAAATAAATATACCAAAAGGCATAAGAACTGAAACTATTTCATCCAAACATAAATGAATACATATTCTTCTTGTTATTGTACTTTCCCCAACCAAACCAAGGGCAGACACCCATAGGTGGAAACAGCATATGTCCTTGAACAAAAAAGAGATAATTAAACTGCAAATAAAAGGTCTATTTGGGATGTGAACTAGGATATCTAAAATAATATGGCTTTAGACAACAAAATTTTATAGTTCAAATAATTCAACTTGAGCCTTGTCGTAGAAGTTCTTCTGATGTGGTAATTTCCAGGAAAATGTAGATATTTAGGTTATTAAGAAAGCAAAGGATTAAGATGCTAAACCTATTTCAAAGTACTTCCAACATGCAAAGTGCAAGAAAATGCACAAAACAAGGCCATAATTCTGAGCCAAATGCCAGGTTAATGCACTCTACAATAATGCACCGAGAAACTAAAATAAATTTCTTACAAAACATGTCATCGCTTAATGCTACGAATGTCAAGAGCCCATCCCATGAAATTAGGTGTATGCTAGTTGAACTTTTGAGCTACTTTTTCTTATAAATGAATTCCAAATTGTGGAAATCCATTCTCCCAAGTCCCAAAGGCAGCGTCAAGGGAATTGATTTCATATACCTTTTTAAACTGGAATCATAAATATACATCTAAATGACTTGGGGAAACTACAATCAACGTAATTAACATAGTTGTCAATATCTTACGATACAACGAAATGATGTGACACAAGCAATTTGATATTGTATCATAAAGTGAATTGTATTTGATACTGTATCATAAAGTGAATTGTATCTGATGTTGTGATGCATTGTATCTTACAAACCGATACAATTTACAATAAGGTAAGGATACATTTTAAGTTAGAGATAGACTTGATAGGACCTAAAACAATACATATTTGATGCGGTACCGAAGAAGAAATCAAAAAGTTTATTATTAATTTTGCATTGTTATTTAGAGATAAATGTTGAGTTATTAATGAAATTATTTAGTAAGATATCCTAGAAGTTTTAATTATAGTAGCAGCTTTTCATTAGGAGAGTTTTAATTGTAGTAGTAGATTTCAATTAGGAGAGTTTATTATAGTAGTAGATTTTAGTTAGGAGATTGTTTCCAATTAGGGTTTTTACTTAGTCCCCAAGTATTGGGTTTTTTATTTAAGCATTGTAATATTTCATTATTTTTAGATTATTGAATGAATTGATTTGAGATTAAAAGTGTTTGCTTTTGTGTGTGTTTCTTTACCGATTCTATAGCGGAGCTCTTATTCCTTCTTCCTACCCTGTCCTACATCAATATTTTATAGTACAAGAGTTGTTCACTCATTCTATACAAATAAACCATAAAACGCTTTCTAACATTTGTTATCTTCTTTTTTTTTGCTTTTTTTCTTTTTTTTATCAGATAAAGTAAGGGGATTAAACTAGCAATCTTGAGATCATTCCTCAAGGCCTCTACCATTTCTCCAACCTTGGGGTTCTTGGGTTCATAATCTTGTTTCAGAAACCGTCTCACGTTCTTCTGTAAATGTCTCACATTCTTTTTTAAATGTCTCTTTCTCACCAGAGTCCTAAATACATGGGCTTTGGAGCTCTTCACGTTGCAATTTAGGCCTTACATTTACTCAGTGTTCTAAAAATTCCCGCCTAGGTCCGCCTATGTCTCGCTTAGGAGCTAGGCCTCCCCTGGTGCCCCGCCTAGGCGTTAGGCCTCCCCTGAGCGTCTAGGCGGCAAAAAAATCCCTATAGAAAATTAGGCGGGACCTAGAGAGGTTTTATTTATTTTAATAACTACCCAAACCAGATCTTGATATATTTATTTTTCTAATGATTTACCATATTCATTAGCATATCAAATCACAACAAGAAGTGAACAAGATCAAGTCAAAATGGATACTTTTGTTATAGTTGTAATTTTTTGAACTTGTACCAACTTCAAATTATATAAATGATGATATATTTGTAATATTTAGTTTAATTCAATATAATTGTTAAATTTATGTTTAGTTTCTTAAGTTTTAATATTGAATTGAATTCTTGAAATTTTAAATTTTATTATTTAATAGCAATCTTGTTTATGAATAAAATTAATACGTTAAAGATATGTTTAAACTTTGAACAATTGCATGTTTGTGTTTGAACTTTGACATTGGCAATATAGATATGTGTTTGAACTTTAAGCAAATGTCCTTTATTATCTTTATTATAGATTTTTTTGCTTAATATTATGTTTTGTATGGATAAATGTAAGATAAAATATTAAAATTGACTTAGAATAAAAAATTCCGCCTAGGCCCCGCCTAAGCCCCGCCTAGGCTCTAGGCCCCTCCCGGTCACCCACCTCCCGCCTTTTAGAACATTGCATTTACTTTGGGTTTTACATTGTATAGTTAAAGATAAGTTTTTTTTCCTGTCATTTTTCCCACCCCTTGGGGTTGTACGGTTTGTTATCTTGTTTTAAAAACTTTCTCACATTATTTTTTTCAATGTCTATCTCACATGGAGACCTAAACACAGGCTTTGAAGTTGACTTTTGCTCTCCAATTTACAATTTAGGGTTTAAACTTTGGGTTTTACATTATATAACTAAAGGTAAGTTAAAAAAAATCTCTTGTTCCTTTATAAATAGTTCTTATACTATTAATTAAGCCTCTAATTTAGAGTCTTCAATCAATAATTTTAATATCTAACGTTTTGTAGGCTTAGTTGACTCTTTTTTTACACTAAACTTATGCTAATATATTTTATTGCTTGCTGACTTGAGTTTGTTTAGATTTATAAATATTGTGTTTTCCACTTCTTAATGAAAGACATGATCACTGATCAGGATTCGACAACTATGGTGATTAGGCAAACATTTCACTATGAACAATTATATGAACGGGGGCTAAGACACTGATTAGGTAAGGAGGGCAATTTCTTTGAATGTTCAAACTATTAACAAAAAGGGCTTCAAGGTGCACTGCCGTATAAGTTTGACCCAGGATAAAAATTAAAACTTTAAATCTTTGCTCCTCTTAAAATATAAAAATATTGACATTTTCAAACTTTTGCACAGCTTCAAATAATAAATTTCTAGGTTCACAATTTACCCAAAAAATAATAATAACAATAATCTGGTTCACCCCTGATATATATGCACATATACGCAAACCTATGGAGATGATACCTAACTACAATCATAATTTGCTTCTAAAACAAACAGAATTCAGACTTACCAACAGCTATAAAAACAAATTTGGGTTTTGGAGAGCTACAAAAATATATGGGGATTGAAGTTTAGGGTGTTGATGTGTTCTTACCAACAGCGCCACCTACAGCACCGCCAACTGCAACTCCGGCGGTTATTCGGGCGAGACAACTATCCCTTGCCATCTCTCTCTTCTGGAGCAGTGTTTTGCTTTTCCGGTTACTCTTGTTAGGCGGGCGTTCAGAACAAGTAATAAAGATCTGCTTTGGCTTGGTATGTGTAACTAGATACTGTACAAGTACTGAACCTATCTGCTCTAGATCTAAAGAGAGAAAATTCAGACATTAAAATTTCATAAGTTGTAGACCAAGAACCCGTTCGGCAACGACTTATTTTAAAATGACTTAAAGTTAAAATATAAGTTGACTTATAAGTTATATTAAGTTGGGACATTTAAGTAAAAGCGTTCGGCATCAAATTGACTTATAAGTCATAAATTAAGTTAAAACAAGTTATGAAAGCGTTCGGTTGATAATGACTTATAAGTTAAAATCAAATGTAAAGATTACTAAAAATGACATTAATAAAAAGATACATTGATTCAATATCATATCAGAACAATTATCCACAATTTCATTAAATAAAATATTAAACAAATTCATGCAAACACTTGTTGTCCATATTTAAGAAAAAGAAACTGAAATTTAGAAGAAAAAAAATATAGAAGCATTTTGAATATTTAACAAGTACCAAGCACCATGACCATCCGTGTACACACATACGGCATCAGTAGCACAAAAGAAAGGTAGTCACATGAAGTTGGACAGAGGGAGCGTATAAAAGAACAGTGAAATGGCCATCATGAAAATCCTTTAAGATGATAACAGGATATAGAGGTGTATAGTTAAACACAATGTGACAAAGACGATATCTAATCTTTAATGTATAGGTAAAGTGAAAATTTTCCCAAAACCATTTCATGCAAACACAGGTTGCCCATTGACATGAAGACAAACATATTATGTGTAATTAGCAAGTTTTGTTTATTAAAGAAATGAGGTTTACCATCAGACAGGTAACACAATGGCATAAAAGAGCATCATGCTGTTTAAAACTGGTTGAGTTAATTTATGATTCCTGATCCAACTGACCAATCACTAGTGGCATGGCCATCTTTATAAACCTAAGTAGCAACTACTAAGAGAAGAAAAAGGTTTATACAAAATCTAAAGCTGCAGTTTCAAATAAACTAGGACTACCTAAGTTGCCAACCAAATTGAAACACTTTTAATTGCATTGCAATTAGTCAAAATATAGAATAGAGAAGACAGGTGGGCAATTCAGTCAAAATGGTACCACAACAGATACTCAGTTTCAGTGTGTTTGTTTGTGATAAGAATCAATCTCTTGAACTTGTATGTTTGTTTTCTAAATTTCAGTTTCTTTTACCACCCTTCTTTACAACCCTGCAAAATTCCCAATTACACCAAAAATTAGTAACATAAGCAGTACTATTCTAATTAGTTTACTCACTGACTGGCATATAACCACTACTCAGTAACTTAGAATTACATAAACTTCAGCACAAGTGTCACAAGGTTTGGATTGTATCACATAGAACTACAGAAAAGGAACTCCACAAACAATACATCCTATCAATTCCATTGCACAGGATCAAGCATATTAGAATGTACATAAAAACTTCAGCGTGAGAGATCAAAAAAAACTCTTAAACACAATGATTGAATGTTTTGTTCCCGTAAAATTATACTGTACTAATTACTCCCTGTGTGTCAAAAAAAAAGAGTTCAATTTGAGAAAGAAAAAAATAAAAAAAAATGTTACACAAAAAGATTCCTATAAAATGACAAATTTGCAAATGGAACTCTTTGTCACAGGATGGAGTATTTTTGAAGTAATCTGCTTTTCATACACTCTGTTCTATCAGCAACCAACAGAACCAAATTATATTCCACAGACAGTTTTATAGCAGTAAAAGTAATTGAACTGTCTAGCTAAATAACAAAGCAGCTAGTAATTCAAGAAAAAATTGCTTCAAAGTTCACATCAAGAAAAACATGCTTCAGAGTTCAAACATAACCAATCATTACACAAAATTCATCAAACTTTTGTTATTCCACAGAACAATTAACAACCCAATTCAAACACCATAGAGCAAATTAAGGAGGAATTGAATCGAAACCCACATGCTCAAATTAAGGAGGAATTGAATCGAAACCCACAGGCTCTGAAACTACAGTCAAAATTAAAGAGGTAAAGAACAAGAAAAACCGCATGCCAAAAATTCAAACATAACACAATACACACATCTATATACATATCAAATATTTGGTCTAGAGTTTGGTACCTAACAGCAATCGAAGGAGTAGAATGAGTAGCAGGAGTAACAGCCGCGGAGGCAAGGAGGGAGAAGCCAAGAAATTGACGGATCGAGCGCAGAGCAGAGCAGGAGTACCAGTCGTGTATTTTGTTTACGTTAGAAGATGGAAGAGATCAGGCTTTTTAGGTTTGAAGGGCAATTAGATGTAATTTAGCCAAATAAAATAGTGGCAAAATATATATTATATTTAGTCAAACTAACTTATTAAAAATAAGTTCAAAATTATTTTGAACTAAGTAATAATTTGTTGCTTATTTTTTTGGTTTATAAATTAACTTATAAATTAAAAAATAAATTATTACCAAACAGGTAAATAGTGACTAGTGACTTATAAGTTGGTTTGACCAACTTATAAGTCACTGCAGAACAGTCTCCAAGTACGTTTTCATAAAATAGGTCTTCGGGGTATATAGACTCCTTCCACATATGTGGGACCATAATCACGTGGGTTTTTTAACACACCATAAAGCTAAAGCTAAGACTAGAACCGGTAACATAAGTCATAAACTGTTGGTCAACCTAAATTAATTATAACTAGTTGGGTTAAATTTTTGTTATTTAGGTTGGATAAAGTTTGAACTCATATTTTTGAAGAAAAAACATAGGCACAAATCGCATAACCAAGGGTGGAGCCACGTTTGGGCTATGTTGGATTGTAGCCCGGGTCAAGTTTTTGATAATTTTTTTTTACTTATATATCTTCAATAGCTCATCCCAACATTGATTGCATAATATCAAAGTAACCCAACAAAACCATGAATTTGAGCAACCCAACCCAACATTGAAGATACCATAAATAAATTACAGGAATGATATAGTTTGATTAGGAACGGGATACTCTGGAAACAAGGGCGGCACATCTAGGGCTGAGAAAGAGGAGAATAACCCAAAAAGCTTCTTGAATTTTTCAACTGTTCGAATTGAAGGTGAAGTTCTCTACAGGAGGTAGCAACATTACATTGGTATTAGGATTATTGATTCTTCAGGTGGAACTTCCTCTATTTTCATTTTTCGCCATTGGGTCCCTTTATAATTTTTTGATATAAAGGTTCAGTTTATTTTATAATGGGTAATGGGTTTGTCTAAATCTTCCTTTTCTCTTTTCCATAACTGCAAAAAGCCAGAAATTATGTAGCACAACTGCACAAGGGGAAAAAAAGAACAAAGTAACTGAGTAAGTATTGTTCAATATTAAGTACAATTTTATGTTCTTCTTCAATCTAAATAATGCGAATAAGGTGTGTCTTTTCTCCAATTGCTGGACCAAGCCCTTCAATTTTATGATAGTTCCTTATAAGTCACTAGTTGTCATTGATGCCCTTCAATTGCTTCCTTGGCTTCACTAGTTGTCGTTGATGCCCTTCAATTGCTTGACCAAGTCTTCAATTTTATCTACAAACAAATTAATTTTCATGCAGCAATTAGCATCTAAATGTATGCATATTTATTGATAGTTCCTGTTACGATTTACAGACTTTGTATTCACAAGTTCATGAATCATGACAAGTCTTTTGGATTACACAAACTTGCTTCGAGTATTTTCTATTTGAACTTTTATTCTAAATAATTTGGGATGATGTGCTTAGGATTGGGCTACCTGCAGTGTTTGTAGAACTTTTGTTCTAAACTAGAGGTGTTTTGTCCTGCCACTTCTATGCTAAACTATAATCTGCCATTTTTCAAGTTGCATGGGATTCCATTCCTTTCCACTTAGATATTTCATTATTTCAGATAAATTTAAATTTTTTATAGTATTTCCCATTTAGCATAAGTTACTTTGATGTTATAGTGATTCATAGTGTGTGTGTGTGTACGGTGGATATGTTTGTCAATCAATAGCCTTAATGTGCGCCTTCCTTCATCTTTCATTCAACCTTTCAATTAAACCACTTTTTTGTTAAAAATCCAGCTGTTAAGCAATCTTATAAGTCACAATGGAAAGTCAAGGAAGCAAGAGAGAAAAAACTTTATTTTTTTTCTTTAAACCAAGAGAAAGTGCATCAACGACAACTAGTGAAGGGCATTCTCCATCTAATGTTGATATATCAACTCACCAACCACCCCTTTCCAAATCTCGATGAGTTGAAATTGATCTTAGTACTCTTGAACGGGATCCTGGGATTCGGATCCCTATATGGCAACATCCCGTTAATCAACGAGATGAAATTAGGAGAGCTTATATCAAAATGGGTCGGTATCAACCTAAGTTGGCAGAGTACCGAAGGACTAAATCAGGTTCACAAAATCGAAAATTTCAATATTCGTGGTTTGAATCCTTTCCTTGGTTAGAGTACTCTCCATCAAAGGATACATCATTTTGTTTTACATGCTTTGTTTTTCAAAATAAGGTGCCTCTCCATCCTGCATTCATTACTGAAGGGTTTAATAGTTGGAAGAGGGTTAATGATGGAGTTAGATGTGCACTTTTGATGCATGTGGGAGGTCCTACTTCACCACATAGGAATGCAGTGAAATGTGTAATGTGTTGAAGACTTAATGAAAGTAACTGGACATATTGACAAAGTGTTGAATGCACAAACTCTAGAAGAAGTTCAGAAGAATCGGTTGCGACTTACGGCAACAATTGAGAGTATAAAGTGGCTTAGCTTGCAAGCTTATGCATTTAGAGGTCATGATGAATCTCCAACTTCTAGAAATCGTGGTAATTTTATAAAGATGATAAGACTTATGGGCCGATTGAACGTTAACATTGGTGATGTAGTCTTAGAGAAAGCTTCGAAAAATGCTAAATATACTTCACCGACTATTCAGAAAGAACTTTTGCATATTCTTGCAAACAAAGTTTGAAAAAAAATTCGTGAAGAAGTTGGAGATACAAAGTTCTGTATTTTGGTTGATGAAGCCAAAGATGCATCAAATAAAGAGCAGATGGTTATTGTTTTGAGATTTGTTGACAACCATGGTTTCTTACGAGAGCGTTATTTTGAGATTGTGCATGTTTCAGACACTACTGCTTCAACATTGAAGAAAGAAATATCTAATGTCATTACTCGATATAATTTGTATATCCTTAATATGCAAGGTCAATGGTATGATGGTGCTAGTAATATACGCGGTGCTTGGAACGGACTTCATGCCCTATGTTAGTTCCCAGTAGGCACACAATAGATCTAGAAGGGGGGATGAATAGATCCTTTGCGTTTTTAAACTCTTTTCCATTTTATTTTGTATTGCTAAGAAGTTAGCACATGACAAACATAAGAATCATTTCAATCACAGCGGAATAAGTTAAATGTCCCCTTCATTGATATATTAATAAACATTGATACATTGTTCTTGGATTTAGTTTAGATGTAAGTAGTTAATACAAACATAACAGTTATAGCAGTTAAATGACAGTAAGTAAATGACAGAATGTAAAAGACACAATGGGGTTTTAAGTGGTTCAGAGACACAAGCTCCTAATCCACTCTTCTGCACTCTCGTAAGAAATCCACTATGGAAGGGCAGCACCCTGAATCACTAAGATTCCTTCAAGGCCCGCAGCCCTGGAACTTCAGTTCACTTAGAACTCTTCAACTCCTCTGACTTGGAACTCCTTTAGTTCACTAAGAACTCTTCAAGTCCTCTGACTTGGAACTCCTCTAGTTCACTATGAACTCTTCAAGACCCGTAACCTTGGAACTCATTTAGTCCCTCTGGACAAAGACCCCTCAGGCCCTGGCTACTCCTTGTTGTAGTTGTTGTTGTTTGTGCTTTGCTGCTAAGATGTCTTTAAGCTTGATCATCTTTGTACTTAGTAGCTTGGCTTGGTCCTTAGCATTCTACTTTGGCTCTAGACCTTTTCTTCTCTGGTGCAGCTGATCTTCACTCTGTTCAGCCCATCTTCATCCGATGTCAGCTGTGCACCATCACCACATAGGACTGTTAAGGCTTTTCATTGTGGGTCACCTTCTTCTAGTCCTTAGCATTCCTTGAACCTTTCTTTATAGATAAGCAGACATGGTTCTGCATCTTTTCCTTTTCAGCTTCTGGTTCTTCATGGTGATCCGTAGAGTGGCTCTTCTGATCTTATTTATGCTTCGCCGCTTTCCTGAATGCTATCTTCATGGCTTTCTCGGCTCTCAGCTTAGCTGCCAACTTCAGTGGCATTATCATCCTTGTTGAGTGAAGCTTTTAGTCTGTTTAAGTCCTTCTTTTAATCTGCTTCACTTCCACTTTTGTAGTCTTGCTGCCACTGAGACTTGTTCTGTTCAGCTCTGGTGGAACTTGTAGAGTCAACAATATAGCATTCTAATAACTCAACGATTCTACAACTCAGCAACACTTTCATCTTTGAAGCTTCAGCTGTTAAATACCCTTCCACGATCTTCCCGTTGGAAAATAGCTGTTGGAAGCTATTTGAATTGCTTCGCAGATCTCGAGTTATTTGGTCCAGAATGCTGATGTGACGTGACAGCTTCTTTTTGACTTTACTGACACTGCAGTCTGCTACTTCACCTACCGCCTCATAGATATCACTATTCCTTGTCAGGCTGGTAGTCACCTTTATATCTCCTATTTGATTCTCTGATTCGAATCTACAGGAGTTGTTCTTTTGCATCGATGCTCTCAATTAGCAACGTTCGGATGTCAGTCTTCATATTTAGACGTTGCCAGTGCTTCAATATTCAATTGCCTGAACTTTACGATTCTGATGCAAATGTTCTTGGACCTTGATCGTAGTGTGTCTTGTCGAATGTTGTTCTTTGACTGATTAAGACAACACTACGATTTTGAAGAGTGTTCTTTGGGTCTGCATTGTAGAACACCTCTTCCTTCACTTGTGCAGTGCTTTAACACTTTTGCTTGCCTTGACTGATCTCAGAAATTGATAGCTTGACTTGTCATTTTGGCCTCCTTCTGAATAGTAAGACACATCAGATTTGTGGCATACCCAGCTCTTTTTCTCCTGGTGATCTCCCGTTCACCTATCAACAATGGTCTGACCCATGCTTAATCACTTCTGTCTTATTTTTCATAAGCTGACCAGTATCTCTGTGTAAACTGCATTAGTTCCTGCTCATTTGGCAAACACTACGATCCTGGTTAATCCCAAGATCGTTGTTTTCTGTTCTCTTGACAGCTACTGCACTTGTTGACTTTCTCTAGTCAGTTACTTTATCTGAAGTCTTCTTCTGATCGGCTTGTGGAAGACTTCATCTCGAATGGCTTCACAACTAATCCTAGATGACGATTGAGTTGGTGCTTAGATCTTCCATTAGCTTGCATGCCATTCGTTGAGTGCTCTCTGGTTTCCTTCAGGTGGAATGTATCTTTGCAGCTCAAACTAGAGGCTTCATCTTTGGATTCTATGGGAGTGCTCATCTGTTGAGAATCGTGTTGACACTACGATTCTTCCTTGGCATTGTGAGCAACCTCTGTAGACGCCTGAGTCCTGCAGACTACGATTTAGCCTTGTTTCTGCAGACACTACGACCCCGTGATCAGACCTTGACAGCCTACGATTTCTACCTTCATGCTTACTGTCCTCGTCTGATCTGGCTCGACTATGATCTCTGCCTCTGATATGATCAGCAGACTCCACTACTTCAAGTGTGATCTACGATTCTTGACTTAGCTCTGGCAGACGCTCGGTCGGCTCATAGACAGGCTGTCTCTACTATTCTGAACATGACTTCCTTAGCAGACTACGGCTCTGAGAAAGTTCTTCTCGACACACTACTATCCTTCCTCGTTTCTCTTGGCAGACTACGAACTTTAAGATCTACTATCTTGTAGACTACGATTTCGCCTTGATAGTTCTCGAGTCTTCCTTGTCTCTCCTGGCAGACTACAATGCTGGTGCAGTGCTCGACGATCAGACAAGCCTATCTATTACACTTTATAAGATCAACCTAACAAGTTTGATCTTTCTATATTTATAGTCCTTGTACATCATTTCTTTTTAAGGACTTTACAAAGCTGTTTTGTTTATGTAGGATCAACCTAACATATTTGATCATTTCATTCTAAGTCCTTGTACATATATTCCTATTATCTATCAAAGGACTTTACAGCTTTTATCAATGCAAGCATACTTGCATATTCAATCATTTATATCATAATCAAATCATATAAAATAGGAATACCATTCTTATGAATATTCCTAACAATCTCCCCCTATTTGATTATGGCAAAAATAATCAGTGCACATGTATGAGATGAATGAATCTTATATACAGTGAGCAACTGTATTTCTAAAGCAGATAATCATGAATGCCATTGATGAATAATATGGACTTTACATAAATTATGACACTCTACATCCTGGATCCAGAACATACCTAACTAGATAGAGACGTACCTTTTCTGCTCCATGTATGTCTCCAGAATGTCTGTTGATCAGCTTCTGCTGCTGCTCATCTTTCTTTCTTCTTTTTCTTTTTTCCCCTGCTCCTCCTCAGATGCATGCTTCACTTCTCTGTCTGATCAGGTTCTGGTTCAGTTGCATGCTCTTCTTTGTTTGGCTCCCCTTCAGATTTTGTGTTCATGGGGTCATCATCTTTTGGCTCCCCCTCAGATGATGACTCTGCTTCTGCTGCTGCTTTCTTCTTCTTCTTCTTCTGCTCCTTTGCCTATATGCTCTTGGTCTTCTTTTCTTCCTTCATTCTTCTCTCCTTGCTCTTTCTTGAATGCCTCTTTCTATGCCTCTTTTGATGTATCTTTTTCTCCCCCTTTTTGTCATTAATCACTTGAGACAACTGCTCCACATTTGACACAAGCTGCTCCATCAGGTGAAATGAGTTACCAATCTCAATTTTGAGTTCTTGTTGGCTTAGCTCAAGTTGGAGGGAGAGAGACTGTTTCAGATCGTCAATCTTGTCAGAGAGAGATAGGAGTTTCTTTTCATTAGCCTTCTGAGCTCATAGAGCTTCTTCCTTCTGATCACTCATAGCCTTCAGAAAAACTTGATCCCTTAGTTGAAGCTTGAGGGATATGTCTGAGAGTATGGCTTGAAGCCTTTTTGACAACTCATTGTCTTCTCCTGTTGACATATCCTTAACTTCTGCAGCTATAAGAGAGATCTCCTCAATCAGTTCTCCAGAGTTCTTTAGCAACTCTTGCTTTTGAAGAGATCTGGCATCAAGTTGTTCATCCTCTTTCTAAACAGCTATTTGGTCAGCCTCCTGCTGAGCGACTGGTTGATCAATCTCATGCTGAGAACCAGATTGGACTCCACGATTTTCACCCTTGGACAAGTTTTCAAAAGTATTGAGAATCTGATAGATCGTTGAGTACCAATCATTGTTGAAGGATGGAGGATTATCAGTCAGCACTGCTGGATCAGCATAGAGTTTTTCAAACTCAGTTTGATCATCTTCATTGGTAGAGTGAAAGGATTCTACAATTGTAGACTTGGCCAAGATCCTTCCACCATCTGAATCTGCTGGACAATCGTAGGGGATGTAATGATTTTCAGCATGTCGATAGACCTTGAAATGAAATTGGTCTTTGATTAGCAGAGTTGAAAATTTCTTGACCCTTAGAAAGTTGTGTGCCACCAGCTCTAGGTTGGGAAGATGAGAGAAGCACCATGAGAGATAGTTGTTGTCTCCAGTGAGGGATGCCTTTGCCCATGGCATGTAAGGATGACACCATCTTATAACATGATCCTTGATTTCAGTATCATAAATCAAGGTTAAAGAGTCTAGCTTTATAGTTTCACGATGGTTGAGTAGATATGCTGCAGTCATTTTCACCATATGCAGCCTTCCATTCCCATGATTAATCCATTTCTCTGGAAGTGCATCTAGTGGTTCTTCATCAATTTCTACCACTATTCTCCTCTTGCATTGAACAGGACAAGGGATATGAAAATCTTCTTGCACGTCATCCTCAGGATTGGAATCTCCTTTATTTTCTTCATGATCTGAGCTTGAGTCAGACTGGTGTAGACTTTCTTCAACTGACTCATTAGTTTGTTTCAGCATTTGATCATCATTAGCATTAACATCAGCAGAGCTTGCCTTTGCAGATTCACTAGCCTCTTCTAGCTCTTTAGTCTTCAGCCTTTTGCTGCTATTCTTTGCAGACATCTTCATTTGTCTTCCTTTTGATACAACCTCATTATCACTGAGTTCTATGATAGCTGTAGACAATTCTCCTCTCTTTCTGAGAATAGCTTGATCACGCAATCTGTTGCTCTTCCTCCTTTTTGGGGGTTCAACTTCATGAGTTTCAGACCTTTCTTCATCTTCAGTCTTTGAAGTCTTTGATTCATCAGACAGACTTTCTTGAGATTTAACAGCAGGAGTGACAGATACTTCTTCAGACTCTATGTCTTTTGAACCATCATAAGGGCTCCTTGATACTTCAGCACTAGGAGATCTAACTGTTTCATGATTAGGTTCTCCTTTATCAGCAGAATGGCTACTCTGAGGATTAGCCATAGGACTTGCAGCTTCTCCTTCATTATCAGACTTGCTCCTTGAAGAATCATCCTTAAAGTTCTCAGTTCCCACTTTATCTTCTGACTCTACGTTTTCTTATTCAGTAAATATACTTCTTTGTGGAACTGACTTTTGCCTCTGCACCACTTTGGCTTTCTTCTTTGCAGGCTTTACAGACTTGAGCTCTGGGATAATTACACCTTCAGAGGATGAAGACTCTTCTTCTATCATGGCAATTGCCT
The DNA here is from genome assembly GCA_020205555.1 of Panax stipuleanatus. NCBI lineage: Eukaryota > Viridiplantae > Streptophyta > Magnoliopsida > Apiales > Araliaceae > Panax > Panax stipuleanatus. The sequence continues at coordinate 52,336,364 of CM035126.1, read as the reverse complement.
TCCTCTTCCTTGAAGTACTTTTGTTGGTGCTGCCATGGGTCAGCCGTTTGTTTTCCATTGGATTTTTCTTCCAGTTTGCAAACAGCTGTGTAGTCATTATCTTATGGCTATTAAATACTTCACCTTCATCATCCTTAATTTTGTTCCTCAGCCTCTTCTTCAGAATGATGCTCAGTAATCTTCCATGAAAAACCTTTGTGAGTGGTTTTCCTGTTAACATTTTCTTCTCCACCTTGTTCAGCCATTTGGACATTTGATCAAGCAGGATAGCTCCAAAATTGATTTGCTTCTTCAGAACTATGGCATACATGATCTTCAGCTGTTGATTAATCACAGTGTCATGTGCAGTGTCCTTGCATAGTATACATTTGCCTACAATCTCTGCAAGGAACTCAAACTCTTTAGGAAACTCCTTTTTCTTCATATCTTTCAGACTAGGATTTCTTTTGTATCCCATAATCTTCTTGGCTCCTTCGACATTAACTTCGTCAAGGCTTTTCAGTCCTAGGTCAGGAAAACCTAAGCACTGATTGATGTCAGACAACTTCAGGTTTAGAATTTTCCCTTTTACTTTGGTAGAAAGAGTTCTAGAACTCATAGTTGCATTTGAGTGAAATTCTTTAACCAGGTCAACATATATTCGAGTGTTTGACTTAAGACATTTTAAGAATCTAGCCTTCTTCACAAGTTCAAGAATATCTCTGAACTTCTTCTCAGATTTCTCGAACGTCTTGGTTCCGAGCTGAATGCCAGTGATTACTCGCCAGTTTGTCATTTGGAGAGTTAGGGTTTACTGAGTTTATGACTGTGTGAGAATCTTGTGAGATATCAGGAAGCGATTCAAGATTTGATAGTTGTTTGAGAAGATCTGGTTGTTTAGAAGTTTAGGTTTAGGCTTGAGAGGATGAGTGTATGGATTTGACAGGTTTGCAGCTTTTGATGAACTATCTAAAATGAATCTGCCAATAATTTGAATTTCCCTCTTGTAACTGTTCCCTCCACGTTTCTTAGTGGGACAGTTGTAAGATGTTGATAGGTCATAATCTGTAACTTCTCTATCGTGTCAGTTAACCAGATTTGACTTTTCTTCTGTTGACCATTGACTTCTTCAATCCGTGGAGTGACTTATGACTTAGCTTGGTACTCCACGATTTCCCAGATTGATATATATCCTTTGCATCTTCTTCGAAGATCGTAGTCTGTGGTCATACCTCAATAGACAGCTTCTCTATTAGCCTCTGAGGGATTGGCAATTCTCATTTGCAGCTTGTAATCTTCTGGTGAGATGTTGCTTGCTTCAGCAAAGATTCTTGTGATGCATTCCACATTAGCATTCCTTCTAAAGTAAGGTAGCTCAGGAAGGGCCAACCTCTTAGCTCAACGCTAAGGATCAGGTTTGTCCTTGAGGCGCTTACTAGATGAAAATACTTATACTAGGTTAGTACTGACATCACATCTGACCTCTCTGCTGGGGAGTTCATTTACCAACTCTAGATATTCATTGGTGTTGGTTTTTATAAAGGTTGTAATCATGGTGTCCTTCTGCTTTTATACTATGATCAAATGTTTGATTATAGGCACTCCACGATTTTGAGGTGGGTGGCTGATATGACTATCAGTAGAATGTTTTGGGACATTACTACTGACTATAATGGATATTCATTTGGTTCATTAGTCACAGAATTTTGGGACTCTGTAACTGGAATTTTTCTGTTTTGGATTAGCTCTTGTTCTCTATGATCTTTGGCAGACGTGGTCTTGATAATCGTGGTATACACCATGATTGACTTATCTTCTGAGATTTTCTCACAACTTCTGACAAGAATTCCACTTCTTTATTTTGCTCCCTGAGCTACACCATCTCTATATCTTCATCTGTCAGATCAAACTCCTTGATAAAGTTCGTGGTTCTCTTCTTTGATTTGGACACAGTCTTTGTACTTTCTTCAGATTCAGCCCTGATAATTGTTCAGGCTGAGAGGCTGTTGCAGCTTCTCCATCTGCAGTTATAATTTGTCTGGACTCTATGATTGGTGACACTTCTTCAATCGTAGTGAGAGAGAACTTCTTTGTTCTGTGACTGCTTTTCTTAGCAGATCACTGCTCCCCCTATAGATGATGCTATCTCTTTAAGAAGGGATGAATTATTCTTCTTCATATGTATCAGAAGGCAGCTTTGCATATCTCTTTGTGACTGGAATCATCACTATCATATAAGCCTCCTTGAATTATGGAAAGAGATATCTTCAGGATTGATTACTCCACGATTGTTGACAGAACTACGAACGTAGTCTTCTTTATCTGATACCTGAACAGGCATTTTCAGTAGGCTTGTAGTCCTTCCTTAGTTTCTTTAGTATACACTAAGGATTAATGAAAACTCATTTGGGACTATCAACTTGTCAACATTTAACAGCATTTCTTTAGTTATTTGCCCTTCCTCCTTCGTCAGAATTGAGATCTTTGGTGCTGACTAAAGAGACACTACGATTGTGGTCATTGTACCATAATCGTCGTGTGTTTACTTGCATGGGCTTGACACTATCTTGACTGTAGATAACACTACTATTTTCCTGAAGCTCTTCAACAGACTGCATTCGTGGAGTTCGGCTTCTATGACGAATTCTTCATACATAAGAATTGATGATCCTCTGATGTGAATTTCCTCGAGGGTTCTTCTCAGATGATATGCTTTGCATGAATAAACATAGAGAATCTTTTTCATCTTGGCATGAATGGTCAGCTTCCATATGGAGATCAACAATCTTGTGAGCTTCATTCATGTTAGCTCAGCAAGTCTTCAAGAACAGGCTTTGGCATAGAATGATTTTGACAAGAACATTGTTGAACTATCTTGAGCCTCTAGCTGGTTGAATCTTTGTGACTGAAGCTATCTGCTTCAGCATTCCTTAATGTGGTCAGATAGACCAAGTGCCTGCAAGTTTAAATAATTTCTATTTTGGTACCCAAGCTTGATTGGGTCCTGCTAGGTTAGTTTTCTCAAAATCCCTATTCCTCGTATATTTGAATTTACATCAAGTTTAGCATCAATGATCATGTACATGCATGTATCAAATTTAGATATGACATTTATTATGCATGATGGTGAGTATGTGTAAGATTAATCATTTTAATAAGACACTCTTTTTCTTTGATGGTTTTACCCATTGCTTGATTATGTTTACAGTTTTTGAATGTTCACAGAGTGAGAATCAACTCTATTACTTAGTTGTATTTGATTTATGGAGATGATCAGTTTCTAAGAATCTTCAGGATACTCCTCTAGAACTGATCATACTCTACAAGTTATCAAAAACTTAGAACATTGGTTTGTACATACATACCATCCTTTAAGCAAGGATTACTCCACTTAAACTTAATTAGAACTTGATATGCTTATGACCTATTTCAGACTTCTTTCAAGATGTTATCTTTAACCTAAAACTTAGGTGGAGAGAAAGTTTGTTAGCAATTGAATTTCCAACCTTAGTGTACTTTCTCTCTTCCCCTTTTTAGGAAGAGTATGGTCTCTTAATAGAATACTGTTATAGTACATAAGGTGATGCGACATGATGTACACATTTGTATTAATGAGGAACCGTACCTTTACATTGTCAGTTTCTTGACAGTCATCTTTCTTGCTCTAATGATGTTAGGCATTGATGTGCATATATTTGCATTCAATGCTGACATCCTGTTGCTCCATTTGACCTTTGAACAATCAGTCATAGTCTTGAAGATGTAAGTTAGGAGAGTCTTGACAGCTCTAATTCTTTGATAACCTTGAACCTCAAGGTTCACATCCAACTGCTGGTTGGCCACATATATATTTGAGAAATTCTTCTTTCTCTTCTGGATAAGCATTCCTTAGCACGTATGGCCTTTCATCTTTCAGAATGGTGGATGCTCGATTCTTTGCTGTTAATGCCTCTTGACTTCCCATCTCTGGTCTTCAGACTACAAGATTGACTGTGGACAAGGATTGGTCTTGTTGCTATGGCATTTAAGAACATGGACCAATCTGAGCAGCTTCAGGTGTATATACACATTTACCTGTACACATTATTTCCAACGTGTGAGCTCATCTGCATTTACAAGTAACTTACTACTAAACTAAGTTTAGAATAATGTTTGTGCCTAGGATTAGACTCAAAGCGATTAGCTTTTGAATATAGCATGAGAACCTGCTCTGATACTAATTATTAGTTCCCAGTAAGTACACAATAGATCTAGAAGGAGGGTTGAATAGATCATTTGCGTTTTTAAACTCTTTTCCATTTTATTTTGTATTGCTAAGAAGTTAGCACATGACAAACATAAGAATCATTTCAATCACAGCGGAATTAGTTAAATGTCCCCTTTATTGATATATTGATAAACATTGATACATTGTTCTTGGATTTAGTTTAGATGTAAGTAGTTAATACAAACATAACAGTTATAGCAGTTAAATGATAGTAATTAAATGACAGAATGTAAAAGACACAAGGGGTTTTAAGTGGTTTAGAGACACAACCTCCTAATCCACTCTTCTACACTCTCGCAGGAAATCCACTAAGGAAGGGCAACACCCTGAATCACTAAGATTCCTTCAAGGCCCATAGCCTTGGAATTTCAGTTCACTTAGAACTCTTCAAGTCCTCTGACTTGGAACTCCTTTAGTTCACTAAGAACTCTTCAAGTCCTCTGACTTGGAACTCCTCTAGTTCACTAAGAACTCTTTAAGACCTGCAGCCTTGGAACTCATTTAGTCTCTCTGGACAAGGACCCCTCAAGCCCTGGCTACTCGTTGTTGTAGTTGTTGTTGTTTGTGCTTTGCTGCTAATATGTCTTTAAGCTTGATCATCTTTGTACTTAGCAGCTTGGCTTGGTCCTCAGCATTCTGCTTTGGCTCTGGACCTTTTCTTCTCGGGTGCAGCTGATCTTCACTCTGTTCAGCCCATCTTCATCCGATGTCAGCTATGCACCATCACCATATAGGATTGCTAAGGCTTTTCATTGTGGGTTACCTTCTTCTGGTCCTTAGCATTCCTTGAACCCTTCTTTATAGATAAGCAGACATGGTTCTGCATCTTTTTCTTTTCAGCTTCTGGTTCTTCATGGTGATCCGTAGAGTAGCTCTTCTGATCTTCTTTATGCTTCGCCACTTTCCTGAATGCTATCTTCATGGCCTTCTCGGCTCTTAGCTTAGCTGCCAACTTCAGTGGCATTCTCATCCTTGTTGAGTGAAGCTTTTAGTCTATTCAAGTCCTTCTTTCAATCGGCTTCACTTCCACTTTCGTAGTCTCACTGCCACTGAGACTTGTTCTGTTCAGCTCTGGTAGAACTCGTAGAGTCAACAATATAGCATTCCAACAACTCAATGATTCTACAACTAAGCAACACTTTCATCTTTGAAGCTTCAGCTGTTAAATACCCTTCCAGGATCTTTCCATTGGAAGATAGCCTTTGGAAGTTATTTGAATTGCTTTGCAGATCTCGAGTTATTTGGTGCAGACTGCTGATGTGATGTGATAGCTCCTTTTTGACTTTACTTACACAGCAGTTTGCTACTTCACCTACCGCCTCAGAGATGTCACTATTCCGTGTCAGGCTGGTAGTCACCTTTATATCTCCTTTCCGATTCTCTGATTCGAATCTACAGGAGTTGTCCTTTTGCATCGATGCTCTCAATTAGCAACATTCGGATGCCAGTCTTCATATTGAAATGTTGCCAGTGCTTCAATATTCAGATGCCCAAACTCTACGATTATGATGCAAATGTTCTTGGACCTTGATCGTAGTGTGTCTTGTCGAATCTTGTTCTTTGACTGATTAAGACAACACTACGATTCTGAAGAGTGTTCTTTGGGTCTGCATTGTAGAACACCTCTTCATTCACTTGTGCAGTGCTTCAACACTTTTGCTTGCCTTGACTGATCTTAGGAACTGATAGCTTGACTTGTGGTTCTGACCTCCTTCTTAATAGTAAGACAAATTAGATTTGTGGCATACCCAGCTCTCTTTCTCCTGGTGATCTCCCGTTCACCTATCAACAATGGTCTGACCTATGGTTAATCACTTCTGTCTTGTTCTTCATAAGCTGGCCAGTATCTCTCTTTAAACTGCATTAGTTCCTGCTCGTTTGGCAAACACTACGATCCTGGTTAATCCCAAGATCGTTGTCTTCTGTTCTCTTGACAGCTACTGTACTTGCTGACTTTTTCTAGTTAGTTACGTTATCTGAAGTCTTCTTCTGATCGGCTTGTGGAAGACTTCATCTCGAGGCTCCACAACTCATCCTAGATGACAATTAAGTTGGTGCTTAGATCTTCTGTTAGCTTGCATGCCATTCGTTGAGTGCTCTCTGGTTTCCTTCAGGTGGAATGTATCTTTGCAGCTCAAACTAGAGGCTTCATCTTTGGATTCTATGGGAGTGCTCATCTGTTGAGAATCGTGTTGACACTACGATTCTGCCTTGGCATTGTGAGCAACCTCTGTAGACGCCTTAGTCCTGTAGACTACGATTTAGCCTTGTTTCTGCAGATACTACGACCCCGAGATCAGACCTTGACAAACTACGATTTCTGCCTTCATGCTTGCTGTCCTCATCTGATCTGGCTCGACTACGATCTCTGCCTCTGATATGATCAGCAGACTCCACTATTTCAAGTGTGATCTACGATTCTTAACTTAGCTCTGGTAGATGCTCGGTCGGCTCATAGACAGGCTGTCTCTACGATTCTGAACATGACTTCCTCAGCAAACTACGGCTCTGAAAAAGTTCTTCTCGACACACTACGATCCTTCCTCGTTTCTCCTGGCAGACTACAAACTCCGAGATCTACTATCTTGCAGACTACGATACCGCCTTGATAGTTCTTGAGTCTTCCTTGTCTCTCCTGGCAGACTACGATGCTGGTGCAGTGCTCGACGATCAGACAAGCTTATCTATTACACTTTATAAGATCAACCTAACAAGTTTGATCTTTCTATATTTATAGTCCTTGTACATCATTTCTTTTTAAGGACTTTACAAAGCTGTTTTGTTTTTGTAGGATCAACCTAACATATTTGATCATTTCAGTCTAAGTCCTTGTACATATATTCCTATTATCTATCAAAGGACTTTACAGCTTTTATCAATGCAAGCATACTTGCATATTCATTCATTTATATCATAATCAAATCATATAAAATAGGAATACCATTCTTATGAATATTCCTAACACCCTATTTCTTAAAGATTGTCCATATGCATATTATGTACAATGCTTTGCTCACAGACTACAATTAGCATTAGTTGCAACTTCTGCAAAAGAGATTTTTGTCTGATAATTTTTTTCTAAACTAACAACCATTATCAATCTCATTGGTGCTTCTCCCAAACGGCATACTGAGTTACATTCTGCTCAAGCTATTGAAATTGCACGTATGGTATCTTCTGGTGAACGTGATACTGGTAGGCATTAATCAGATTGGTAATCTACATCGGAGTGGAGCTACTCGGTGGAGCTCTCATTTTTATTCTATTTGCAGTTTAATTGATATGTTTGGTGCAACTATTTCAGTGCTTGAAAGTATTGTTGAAGAAAGATCCTCTAACTCTATGCATGGAGAAGCCGGTGGTTGTTTGATCATAATGAGGTCTTTTGAATTTATTTTCACTCTATATATGATGCATAAAATTATAGGGATTACTGATTTGCTTTGTAGAGCTTTGCAGCACAAATCTTTTGATATTGTAAATGCCATGGATCTAGTCTCAACCACTAAAGCACTACTTCATGTTAGGAATATGCATGAGAATGTTATTCCTATTTATGTAATATTTGATTATGATCTTAATGAATGAATATGCAAATATGTCTGCATTGATGAAAGCTGTAAAGTCCTTAAATAGATGATAGGCATAATGTACAAGGACTTAGAATGAAATGATCAAATGTGTTAGGTTGATCCTACATGAACAAACAGCTTTGTAAAGTCTTTCAAAAGATTATGATGTATAAGGACTAAATATAGAAAGATCAAGCTTGTTAGGTTGATCTTATGTAATATAATAGATAGGCCTGTCTGATCGTTGAGCACTGCACCAGCCTTCGTAGTCTGCCAGGAGAGACAAGGAAGACTCGGAGACTATCAAGGCAGAATCGTAGTTTGTAAGAATAGTAACTCTTCAGAGTCGTAGTTTGCCAGGAGAGACAAGGCAGGATCGTGGTGTGTCGAGGAGGACTTTCTTGAAGCCGTAGTCTGTCAAGGAAATCATGCTTAGAATCTGGAGACAGTCTGTCAAAGCGCATGTCGAGTGCCTGCCGAGCCAAGTTAAGAATCGTAGGCTTCACTTGAAGTCGTGGAGCTTGAAGATCATAACAAAGGTAGAAATCGTAGTTGAGCAGATCAGTCAAGGGACAACAAGTGTTAAGGTAGAAATTGTAGTCTGTCATATAATCTGCTCTCGGAGTCGTAGTGTCTGCAGAACCAAAGCAAGATCGTAGTCTGCAGAACAAAGGCTTAGACAAAGTCTATCAAGTGTTCACAACGCCATGGAAGAATCGTAGAGACAACACGATTCTCAACTAATGAGCACTCCCGAAGTATCCAAAGAATGAAGCCTCTGAAAAGAGTAGTCAAGGCTCAATCAACCTGAAAAAAGCCAGAGAGCACTCATCGAATGGCCTGCAAGCAATCAGAAGATCAAAGCACCAACTCAATCAGTATGCTGATTGAGAAGTGAAGCCATTCAGGAGAAGTCTTCCACAAGCAAACACTAGAAGACAATAAATGAAGTGACTGACTAAAGGAAGCCAACAAGTGCAGTATCTGTCAAACCAACAGAAGACAACGATCATGGTAATGACTATGATTGTGGTGTTTATCTTACGAGCAGCAAGAACTGATGAAGCACATGCAGTGACATTGGCCAACCTATAGAACAGACGAAAAGGATTATTAATGGCTCAGCCTTACCATGAAGAGTGAACGGTAGATCACAGGGCAGAATGTAGAGAGCTGAGCATAACTAATCAGAAGAGTCTTGCAAACCAGAAAGGCTAAAGCATTCAGACAAGTTGTCAGTTCTTGATGCAAGTTAAAGCAAGTAGAAGCATTGAAGTACTGCACAAGTAAAAGAAGGAGAGGTTCTACATTATCAATACAGAGAACACTCTCAGAATCGTAGTGTTGTCTCAACCAGTCAACGACCAACATTCACCAGACAAACTACGATTAAGATCATGGTCATCTACATCAGAATCGTGGAGTTCGGTCTTCTGATTATTGAAGCCTTGGAAACGTCTCAGTATAAAGACTGACATTTGAACGTTACTAATTGAGACCATCGATGCAGAAGGACAACTTATGTGGTTCTAATTGAGGAATCAAAAAGGGGAAATAAAGGTGACTACCAGCCTGACACAGAAAAGTGATATCTTTGATGTGGTAGGTGAAATAGTAGACTGCTGTGTCAGAAAAGTCAAAAAGGTATTGTCACGTCAAGTCAGTAGTCTGCACCAAATAACTCAAGATCTTTGAGGCAATTCAAATAGCTTCCAACGGCTATATTCCAACGGGAAGCTTATGGAGGAGTATATAATAGCTGAAGCTTCAAAGATGAAGTGATGTTGACTCTACGAGTTCTACAGAGCTAAACTGAATATGTCTTAGTGGAAGCGAGACTACGAAAGTAGAAGTGAAGTAAGTTTGAAGAAGAACCTTAACTGATGAAGACTTCACTCAACAAGTAAGAATGCCAAACAGATTGGCATCTGAGCTGAGAGCCAAGAAGGCCAAGAAGACCAAAGGTAGAGTGGCAGTCCAGAATGCAGATCTTCAGGGCCACTCAACGATTCACCATGAACAACCAGAGCTGAAGAAAAGTAAATGCAGAATCGAATCTGCACACCAGTCAATCAATGTTCAAGGGATGCTAAGTACCAGATAGAGTCTACCAGAAGTGCAAAGACTTAGCAGACTACAAATGGTGAAAGTGTGCAAAGCTAAAATCCAATGAAGACAAGCATCAACCACAAGATCAGCTGCACCAAAGAAGAAGTGATAGACTGCTAAGTACTCAAAGATGTCAAGCTTCATGAACATCTTAGTAGTTCAACAAAGGTGGTCCAGTCTCGATGCAGAATCTAAGGAGGATCACACCAAGCTGCTAAGTACTAAAGGATGAATAAGCTTCAAGTCAACTTAGCAGCTCAGCACCAACAACAACATCAACAAGTAGCCAGGGCCTGAGGGGTCTTTGTTCGAGGGACTAAATCAAAGTCAAGTCTACTGGACTTGCTGTACCAGAGGGTACAAGAGTTTCTAAGGCTACTGGCCTTGAAGGAATCTTTGTGATTCAAGAGTTACCGTTTTCTTAGTGGAATCCCTGCTTGTTGAAGCAGAAGAGTGGATTAGGAGCTTGAGTCTCTGAACCACTTAAAATCCCTTGTGTCATTTATTTTTAGTCATTTGCCTTATGTACCTTAAATGCTATAACTGTCATAACCACTTATAACTAAACTAACTCTAGAACAATGCTTAACAAGATATCTATGAAGGGGTTCTTTAACTTATTTCCCTGTGCTTGAAATGATTCTTATGTTTGTCATATGCTAATTACTTAGCAATTCAAAATAAAATGGAAAAGGCTTTGAAATTAAAAAGGATCTATTCAACCCCCCCTTTTAGATCTATTGTGTGCCCTCTGGGAACTAACAATTGGTATCAGAGCAGGTTCTCATGCTATTCTAAGGCTAATGCTTTGAGTTTGGACCTAGGCACAAACAAAGTTCTAAACTTGGTTTCTGTTGTAAGTCATCTGTGAATGAAGATGAGTTCACATGTTGAAAATTATGCATACAGGGTAAATGTGCATATATACCTGAAGCTTCTCAGATTGGTCTATGTACTTAAATAAGATAGCAAACAGTCCAATCAATGTCCAAGGTCTATCAGTAGTCTGCAGCTCAATGATGGGAAGTCAAGAAGCATCTGAAGCAAAGAATCTGGCATCCACTTGTCTGAAGGAAGAATTGCTCATATATGCCATGAGATGCTTATTCAAAGAAGATTAGAGAATTCTTTATAAATGTATTTGGCCAATCACATGAGTTTGAACCTTGAGGTTCAAGGGTGTCAAACATTTCAAGTTGCCAAGACTTTCCATTGATCATAATTCAAACACTATGCTTGATTGATCCAAGGCCATATGGTGCAACTACTGTCAGCACTAAATGCATAAGATGTGCACATCAGTGCCTAACATCATTATGCATACAAAGAAGTTCAAATAGCTGTCAAGCATCTGACAGTAATAAGGTATGCTTCCTCATTAATATTCATGATAAGTACACAATATTCATATTTTTTATTCCTTTACGTTTGGTTTTATTGCATGTTTCATGTGTATAAGCTTTATAAGTTGTTTAATTGTTTTCAGGTGAATTAAAGCTTAAAGGAAGAAAGCAGGAAGAATTGGGCAGACTAACATCTAGGCGCAGGGCGCGCTTGGATTGCACTGAAAGTAGCGCAGGGCGCGCCGGATAGAGGAGGAGTCCTGGTATAGTAGCGCGGGGTGCGCTGTCTTGAAAGTAAACCGGGTGTGGGGCACACTTGGCTGACGGATTTGATGAAGAATCTGTTACTTAAAACATAAAGTTGAGCTGAAAAAGGATTTTAGACTTGCCTATTTGTACTAGGGTTTGATTATACTATAAATATTAGCTATTCTCTTAGTAGTAAGAGATCTTTGGAACTAGAAATTATTGGAGATCATCTTCTACATTCATTCAAACCCTAGTTTTGGAGAATCAAGGCATGTCAAGTTAAACTACTCAATTCAATTCTGAAGGGATGTTGAACCTTATTCATAATTAACGGTTTGATCAAGTTGACTTTATTTATTTCTTTGTATGTGAGATTTATTCTAATTATCTACATAAACTTCTTGTATGCTATACTATCTGATTAATTTGATATGGCTAGTTAGATTAATTGATAAATATCATCTGCTAGATTAAGATATATATTAAGCAAACAATGTATGTCTAATCATAAGTAGCAATTAATGATACTTGATTGTGGACAAGCTATTGGGTATTGTTAAGGTTTTTAGAAGACAAGTTAAATAATTCCTGATTGTGCAATTGTTGCTTGGAACAATCTAATTCTCATTCTTCATGCTTCTATTGTATTAAATCTAGACTGATAGTTCTGGGTTATATGATAGTTAGGAACTTTTGTTGGCGATCGTCGCATTAGATTTACACATAAGAAGAATTTTGGATAATTAGCGATCGCGGTTATCTAGGGTTGTTAATCTCATTGAAGGATAAATATTGTAAAACTTGATTAATCCATGGTTGTGAAAAGGTGATACTGAACTAAAGAATTGAAGATTTTTACTTATTGATATTTCTTCTAAATTTACTTTTGTTAATTTAGTTATTCAAAACAAAATCCCCAATTCATTGGAAAATAATTGGATAAATATAAACAATACACTCTCTGTGGGATCGATCCTTGCTTGTTACTATAATAATTCTTGAGTTAGTGGAATAGGAGTAAGATTAATTTTGGAGTGCTAAACGACAGCTCCCAATTCACATACATCATAATGCATCACCTTATGTCTATTAAAATTTTCTATCAAAAGATCATGTTCTTTCTAAAAAGGGGAAGAGAGAAAGTACATTGGAGTCGGAAACTTATTACTAACAAACTTTCTCTCCACCTATGTTTTAGATTGAAAATAATTTCTTGAAAGAAGTCTGAAATATGCTATAAGTATATCACAATCTAAGAAGTTTAAGTTGCTCTATCTTTGCTGAAGTGTTTGGTATGTATGTAACCTCATATAAGCCAATGTTCTGTGTTTTTGAAAAACTGTAGAGTATGATCAACACTACAAAGTGTATCTTGAAGGTTCTTTGAAATTGATCAACTCCACAAACCAACCAGATGCAAATAAGAAAAAGGGTTGATCCTCACTCTATGAACATTCAAAATCTGTGAACATATCAAAGCAAAGGATGTATTAACCAAAGAAAAGGAGTGTCTTATTAAAATACTTAATCATACACACACTCACAATCAGGCATTATAACTATAATATCTAAAATAGATATATGCATGAATATGATTGATGATGATAATATGATACGAATTCAAAAATGTGAGGAATTGGGATTTTAAAGAAACTAACCTAGCAGACCCAAGTAACTATGGGTACTAAATTAGAAATTTGATTAACCTGCAGGTACTTGGTCTATCTGACCACACTAAGGGATATTGAAGCAGATGACTTTAGCCTTAAAGAGTCAACCGGATGTAAGTTCAAAGAAATTCAGCTATACTCTTATTCCAAGTCATTCAATGTCAAAGCTTGCTCTTGAAGATTTGCGGAGTTCCCATGAATGGAGATCACTTGAATCTATATGGATTCCAAAATCCTCTGTTGATCATCATAAGGAAGCTGGTTATTCGTGACGAGATGTAAGGGACCTTCCATGTTTATTTATGCAAAGCATGTCATCTCAAGAGGAACATCAAGGAAGTGTATATCAAAGGGTCATCAACCTTTAGATATGAAGTATGCCTCACAAAAGCAAAGCTCCACGAGTACTGAAGATGCCTGCCTGAATGAGAAAGACTATGTTCGTAGTCTAGTCAAGAATCGTGGAGTAACCAGTTCTGAAGATATCACTCTATGATCTAATGAAGCATAGTCAACCATGGTGATTCTAACCAGAAGGAGATATGCAAGGCTATCCTACTTAAGCATGAAAAGAAGAAAAGTCCATTATTCTCTAAGAAGATAATACAACTATGGGAGATCAGTGATCTTCTATGAGCAGTAGCTCTAATGATGTCCAAGGAGCACGATGGAGCAAATCCTTCTAGTCTTCCAAACATTGAAGATAGCTACTTAATGCCAAAGGAAGATCATCTGGAGATATGGAGGTGATGGAGCTCAAGGAGAAAATGAAGTAGTGGGGTTCTCAATTGAAGGCCTGAGATAAGCTCAGAAGACAGATCAACCTCCTTTGCATGAAGGATTGATCACTCCACGTATATCCAATCAAGATTCTAAATTAGACATTCCAGTTATAGAGTCCTAAAACTCTGTGGCTGATGAACCAAATGAAGATCCATAGTCAGTAGTAACGTCCCAAAACGTACTACTAATAACCATATCATCCATCCACCTCAATCGTGGAGTCCCTATGATCAAACACCTGATCGTAGTATAAAAGCAATGTTGTCACCACAAGTGCAGCCTATACAAATACCAACATCAAAAATTATCCAGAGTTGGTAAAGTGAACTCCCCAGCAGAAAAGCCCAATGTGATGTCTTTGTTGCCAACATGTATATGAAGCTCTTCGTCTGATAAGCGCCTCAGGACAAACCTGACCCTTAGTTTTGGATTAAGAGGTTGGCCCTTCCTGAGCAACCTTAACCTAGAACAAGTGCGGATATTAATTGCATCACAAGAATCTCTGCTAAAGCAAGCAGTAACTCCTCAGAGAAATATAAGCTGTAAATAAGTCTTGTCACTCTCTTGAAAAACTAATGAAGAAGTTGTGTATTGAAGCATGGCTACATACTACGATCATCGAAGAAGACATAGAGGTTGTAGATCAGTCAAAGAAATCGTGGAGTACTAAGCTAAGTCATAAGGCCACTCCACGAACTAAAGAAGTCAATAGTCAACTGAAGAAAAGTCAAATCTGATAAACTGAAATGTTAAAGGAAGTTACAGATTATGACCTATCAGACTCTTACAACTGTCCCACTAAAACATGGAGGGGACAGTTACATTAAGGAAATTCAAATCAGTGTCAGTTATGCTTCCAAGAGTCCATCAAAAAGCTGCAAGTGTTTGATATATCTTTCTCTCTCTCTCTCTCAAACCGAAACCCTAAACACTCTCTAAAAAGCCTAAAACTCTCAAGCTATTATTCATTCTCAAATTGCTCTCAAAAACCTTCTGCATTTCTCTTAAAAGCGAAACCCATATACTCATAAACACATAACCCTCAAATGGAAGACTTGCGTGTTGTCACTGGTATTCAACTAGGCACTAAGAAGTTAGATAAATCAGACAAAAAGTTCAGAGATATTCTTGAACTGGTGGAGAAGGCTGGGTTCTCTGAATGCCTGAAATCAAACACCCGTATCTATTCAAATCTGGTGAGAGAGTTCTACTCAAATGCAACTACCAGTTTTGGGACTCTATCAACAAAGGTCAGAGGACTCATTCTGAAGATAAAGCCCATAGACATCAATCATTGTCTAGGTTTTCTTGACTCTGGTTTGAAGAACCTTGAAGAGGTTGATATTGAAGAAGGGAAGAGAGTTATGCGCTACAAAAGAAACCCTAGTCTGAAGAATATGAAGAAGAAGGAGTTTTCAGAAGAGTTTGAGTTCCTTGCTGAGATGGTAGGGAAGTGTATACTGAGCAAGGATACTATTCATGATGCAGTAAGCGATCATCAGTTAAGGATCATTTCTACCATTGTCCTAAAGAAGCGAATCAACTTTGGAGCAATACTGTTTGATTTAATGTCCGAGTGGCTGGACAAGGCTAAGAAGAAGAAGTCAACAGACAAACCGCTCACAAAAGTGTTCCATGGAAGATTCCTAAGCATCATTCTAAAGAAGAAATTGAAGAACAAAATAAAGGATGATGAGGGTGAAACCCTAAACAGTCAAAAGGTGTTGTCTCCAAAACTATTTGTAAACTAGAAGAAGAATCCCATGGAAAACAAGAGACTGATGACATATGGCAGCAGCAGCAAGAGCACTACGAAGAAGAGGAAGGCAAGTGATGTAGAGGAGTAGCTATCACACTCTGAGGATTCAATCATTCTAGAGTCCAAGTCTGTAAGGCCATCCACAAAGAAAGCTAAGGTGGAGAAGAAGTCACAAAAAGTTCCCTAAAGAAGTCTTTCTGTTGAAAATGAAAGAGAAGAGTCAGAAGAAGAGAAAGCAACTGAAATCTCTGTGGACGAATCCTCAAGCAGCCCGTCCACTGACAAGGAGGAATCAGGATCTAAAAAAGAGGAAGCAAAGTCTGAAGATGAAGAAGAAAATGTAAGTCCTATGACTGAGCCCCAAAGTAGCCATTCTGCTGATGAGGAAGGATCAAAATCTAAAGCAATTAGATCTCCTATTGCTGAAGTCCTAAGGAGTCCTTCTGCTGCTTCAAAGGATTTAGAGTCTGAAAAAGAAACATCTGCTCCTCCTGCTGTTGAACCTCCAAGGAGAAGAAAGAGCGGCAGACTGATTGCCCAAATAAGCTCAAAGAAGAAAGGAGAATCTTCTTCAAAGATAATTGAAATCAGTGATGATGAGCCTGAGTTAAAAGGAGAAGATGATAAGGGAAAAAGAAAGAAGATGTCTGCCAAATCTAGCAGTAAGAGACTGAAGACTGCAGAGCAGGAAATGGCCAGTGAGTCTACGAAGGCTAGCTCTGCTGAAGATGATGGGAATGATGATCAAATGCAGGAAACTACCGATGAGTCGGTTGAAGGAAGTTTGCACCAGTCTGACTGAAAGTAGTATGCATACAAGCCAATCATGTATGATGATAAAGCATATACTTTGGAGGCAATCTTATTTATTTATTAATAAAAATATTCATTTATTAAAGGCATTTAATTATCTACATGGTGCTGTTTTTATAATATGTAAATAACCATAGTTTTAAGCAATGCTTTTAGAATCATGATGATGATCATGCCAATGAGATCTAAATTCTTAGAAAGCTCTAAAACTAAAATAGTTCCTAATCATGGGATTACTAAAAAGGGGATTAGTAAATCCGGATAGATTAGTACATATGTTGCTTGCTCATTAGATGAGGTTGATTGATCTCATAATCATTTGTGTGGAGACACTAAAGCAAGTATGTAGGTGCTTATTGGAGAATAAGTTCACTGAACGTGACTCGCTATGGAATACCTAATGGAGTTTTACTCGTCTGTCAATAGGAATTCCTAATGTGATAGTAGTACAAGTGATCCTTGGACTTGAGATCATCATAGTATCTTGTATGTAATGAATTATACTTTGACTTATTCCTTAAAGCCCTTTAGGGTATATAAAAGGGTATGCTTGGGTATAATGAGTTACATATGGAGACAATGAATGATCAATAAAGAATCTACCACCTCTAGTAAAGGAGGAGATATGTCCTATGTGATTCGTTAAATGACAACCCAGGAATCCTTGGCCAAGGTAAAATGAAATTAGAAAGGAGTTTCTAATTTACATTATTTGGAGTTGTGCATTTTCTAATCGAAATACATATAATTAAATAAAATAAGACTTGACAGTAAATTCATGTCTTATATTTAATTGGGACATTGTATGGTGGAAGGATTGAATTGTATGGTAACTATTTACTCACAGGTTCTTTTATGATTAATGTTGAAATCTATATTATCTGGAAAGTCGTTGATTGCTAGGGAGGCTTATCCCTATTGTAGAATAAATATTATTTATTTAAATAGATTATTAGTTTAATTTATTTATTTAAATAAGATTAGAATTGTTCTAATTGATTTATTCACAACCGGTTTAATATGGAGAACCTAAAGGGTCACACAATAAAAGGAAGAATAATTATTTAAGAAGGTAATGACATAATCGTAATAATGCATTAAGTGAAATTAATTTAATCTATGGTGATAGAATAAATTAAATAGCTTAATATTTATTATTTAATATTTTGGAAATATTAAATATAAATTAATAAGAGGAGTCTTATTAATATTATTAATATTATTATTATTTTAATTTCTAAAGGAGTTTAGTAATTAATTTAATATTAGTACTCTCATTTATTCCTAATAAGATTAGGAGACAAATTAATTAAATGAATTTAATTAATTATTTCTCATGTGGTGGGAAGCCTAAATTAATTAAAGGAGTTTAATTAATTAAAAGAAATCCCATGTCTAATAGGATTAGAAGGGTTGACCAATATCTATATAAGAGGATTCTTATAATAGATATTACTTGATGCAATTCTAATTGTTGGAGAGTACTCCTTTTCTATAGAGGATAGAAAACTAAGCCAACCACCCTCCTTCTTGATAATTCATCTTCCTTGGTGGATCACCTCTAGAGGCCAAACACTTGGGTGGCTAACGTTGATCAAAGGAAGGAATCTAATCCGGAAATTCAAGGAGATCACGAAGAACAAGGAGTTGAACTAGTACCTGTGGAAGCTTCGTTCTACAAGGGTATGATTCCATAACTTCTTATTTATCGTTTTAAATTAATAATTTGCATAAAGGATGATCCGGGTAATGGTTTTGTAGAATTTTTTTTTAAACTCTGATATACCATGCTTCCGCTAATTTTTGCAATTTGATTGCGTCACGATTTCGTACAAACCCAACACTGACTCCAGGTAAATAGATGAAGAAAGAGGAGAAAGCTCCAGTTCTGAGGATGAGGAGCTAGAAGATTATTATGTCTCTTCTCCTGCTCGCTTCAAGACAAGAATAGTGGTGGAAATATATGATGAACCACGAGATGTGATTCCAGGCAGATGGATTGACCGTGGAAGTGAAAGGCTAAATATGGTGAGAATGTCCACAGCAGATCTGCTCAACAATATCAATGATATAAAGCTGGACATCTCAACTATGCTGTATGAGTCTGAAACCAAGAATCATCTGATAAGGTGGTTTTATCCTTCAATGCCATGGGTAAAGCCATCCATCACTGGTGATAGAAGCTACTTCAAATGGTGCTTCTCACACTTTCCCAACTTGGAGCTGGTGACACAAAACTTTCCAAGGATAAAGAAGTATGCAACACAGCAGATCAAAGATCAATCTCACTTCAGGGTCTATCGACATTACAGAAACATCCACATTCCCTATGATTGTCGAGTAGGCTCAGATGGCAGAAAGGTCATAACCAAGCCCGTGATCATGGAGTCCTTTCACTCTACCATTGGAGATGATCAAGCTCAGTCTGAGAAGTTTAATTCTACCCTAGCAGTGCTGTCTGATAGTCTTTCGTCTTCCAACATCGATTGGTACTCAACTATCTATAAAATTCTCATTACATTTGAAAACCTTTCTAAGAGTGAGGATCGTGGAGTCCAACTAGCTGTTCAGCAGGAGGCTGTCCAACCAAATGCCAAATCTCTCCAAGAGAAAGAGTTACTAAAGAACTCTAAAGAATTGGTTGAGAAGTTCTCTCTCATTGCTGCAGAAGCTAAGATCCTGTTAGGAGAAGGAGATAGTGAGCTTTACAGCAGGCTTCAAGCCACAATCTCAGACATATCTCTCAAACTTCAACAGAGATATCAATTATATCTGAAATCTATAGAGGATCAGAAGGAAGAAGCACTGCATGCTAGAAGAAAAGTGCAAAACATATTCAGTCTCTCTCTGACAAGATAGACTCTCTGAATCAGTCTCTCTCCCTACAAATTGAGCTTAGTGTTGGTCCGATTAAATGACACAATTAACGCGCAAGTATACGCGGCCAACGAGTAATAAAGTGTAAGTACATATATCGTCCCACAGAGAATTAATAGATAAAAGACACCAAACCACTAGCACATAATCATCTCAGTCTTATTTAAACGGATGGTAAAGAGAATGAATTAAAACTAAGTTAAACTAGGCAAGAAATTTAAACATGCAATAAATAATCCTAAGGTAGAATCAGATAATGAAGATTTGAGATTACAACTTCCCCCAACACTTCATTTGAATATCTTAGCTCTCTCACTTGGAATAATTAAAACATGGAATTGACAATCGAGAAATCATGATTACATAAGAGCCTCTTCCGATGGACAACTATGAATTTTCCTAATGCGGCGTATAGGTATATGTCTATCCTACACACTATCAAGAGACCAATATCAAGAATAATTAACAAGACACATGTCACGGGAAAATCATGTTAACTACTCCTTCAATTACCAACTTTCACATAGGAAGTCATTAAGATTAGATTCCCGATTTGGTTGCATACGGCATTTAGGTATATTTCTATCCTAAATACTATCAAATTATCAATTCTTGAGGACAATGAATGAGACACACGTCACATAATCTCATAGATTACCCACAAGAATCTCTAACTTTCGCATGATAACATAACTAGGCCTAAACCTATAATCCATTTGTCAAGTTCATATAGGTTCCCAAAGTAATTATGCGTCAAGCAATTAATCAATAAGCACAAGTTATGCTAACCAATTCATCATAATAGCAAAGAGAGAGAAATTAATACAAACTATGTGTTAGGTTCCATTGAAACCCCAAAATATAATCTAAGTCATAAATAACTCAAACATATTATCCACAAGGTTCAATAACATCATCCGAATACAAATTAAATACAAGGAGAGTAAGAGATAGAGAAATGCAAATCTTGTATTCTTCTCCAAGTGATGGATCTTGATGTAATCCATGCTTCAATCTTCAAGTCCAAAAGGAACCCTAGAATCTACTAACTACACTAATATATACTAATCCCTAACTTAATCTACTCCTAATCTAACAAACAAGAAATGAAAAGAGAAGGAATGGAAAAGCTAGTGCTTAAGGCCTTGTTTTGCTCCCAAGGGGAGATGCTGGACAAAAATGGGGCAAGAAGCCCTTATATCTCTGCCTTCTCCCGTTCATTAAAGCAAAAGTTAAATCTAGCCAACATACAAACTGGCGCGGCCGCGCAGCTGCTAAAGTTGGGGCTCTGGCTTTGGGGATCGGCACGGGCGCGCGGGCTGGCTTTGTTATGCTGGCGCGGCCGCGCGGCACCTGCAATGTTGCTGGTGCAAGGCTTCTTTCTACTGCCGCAATTGGTTTCTCTTTCCTTGCACACTTGCACATTGCAAGCAACACTCATCTGCCCTATCATGCCATCATGCCTTAAGCCTTTTGCTGTGCGTTGCCCCTTTTTGGCATCTTTTGTCCTTTTTAGCTCAAATTGCACTCGCAGAGTTCCTAAACATGAATAATGCAAAACAAAGGAAAAATATATTAAAAGCACAGGAATACTCAAGTTTAAGCAACGAAACAAGATGGTTACTATCCGAATAAGTGGTCATAAAACCACTTATCAAATACCCCCAAACTTAAACGTTTCTTGCCCTCAAGCAACCAAAACAAAACTAAACACAAGATGCAATACAATATCTACAATGTATGCAACCTATACTACTATGAATGCGAATCCATGTCTCAGTCAGTATTGAACTTTCAAAGTAATGCCTCAGAAAATCACAAGATAATCGAATAGATAAGCTACCCAAGACAAGACCCTAAGGTATATTCTTGCAAATCCAAAACTGTCAGCACTGATGTATTGTGCGTTGTGTGCCTAGTAACCATTAGATATGCATTCAGATAAATAACTCACATATTATGCTTCTTAGGGGAAAAAAATAAGCTTTAACTTAAGAAAAACAGTAAGTCATATAAGTTCTAACTAAGACCATGTATTACTAGAGTTAAGAGTCAATAGGGGGTTTTTATTAAGCTTTTATTACTCACGAGGGCGTATTCGCACTTTCCCGCGCACACATTCGACTGTGCAATGCCTAGTTCTCTTAGGCTTTTCAATGATATCCATGTAGCGAGCTTTCGACCAACGACTCCCAGACCAGACGACCTTAGGGCGTTGGGTGTAGAGACACCCCTAGGGCTTACTTGCTCGAATATCAAAGGCCACAGAACTCGACGTAGCCGAAGTGTTTATTCTACTTTTTTCTTTTTCTTAATATTTTCTTTTGTTTTCTTTTTCTTTTTCTTTTTCTACAAGGGAGTGCATCTTACGCTCCATCTCCCCGCATAAATCATGCATGTTCCCTGTTTCCCCCAAACTTAAGCTTTTAACAGTCTAGTTATTATTATATGCGAACTGAAACTCTTTTATTAAAATATAATTTTTCCACCAGAAGACAAGTATGTAAACATTTAAAGTTAGCATATCATGGTGTTTACTCTATCGTGCTTACTGGTTACACAGTATCTGACAGGTAAGGATTTACATATATGACCATGAAATCAGGCTTAAGTCTCAAATCAGTTCAACAATCAAGTGATTTCAGTTTCTTCACAGGCAACATACATAACTAACCAACTGAAAACTGGATTCATGCAGTATGCTCTCACACAGAATGCAAAAACAAAAGAAAAATTTTAAAATTTTTACAAATTTTAACTATTTACACCCTACATGCACTAAATAAACAAACACAATATGCAATATGAATGCAACTACCCTATATGCAAAATAAAACCAATACCCCCAAACTTAAACTATTCAATGTCCTCATTGAAGGTAAAGGTAAAAAGAAACTCCCCTATTTGGCTTCTGATGATGCATGAAATGAAGTGGCATCCTCTTAGAAGTTTTCCCGTCTCTCTCTGCTCTTGGTAAAATAAACCCCGCTCAACACTATACTCAATGAACCAACCCAACTCCATATCAATCTTGCTCTGCTAGAGATCCCACACTCAATCTCAATTGATCAGGTTGAGAGGATGAGGTGGATGAGAATTGGTACTTTAGATTAAGGAGGTAGGAGGTTTTGAAATCTAAGGCTTTTAGTGGGGGAGGATTGAATGAGATGGAAGAGATGAGGGATTGCATTAAGGAACTTGAGGGTTTGGGATAAGAGGGACTGAGGCTTGGGTGCTGCTGATAATTGACATGAAGCGGTGCCCCCAAAAGCTGCCAGAATTTTCCTTAAGTCAGACCCAGTCTGTGAGAGGCGCGGCTACGCACCAGCTCAAGCTTATCCTGGCGCGGCCGTGCGGTATACCAGATCCTATTTTTTGCTGAATTTTTCTAGGCACAGAGGCTATGGCATTTGAACTTTGCTCCCAAGCAGCTTTTAACCTGAAATATGCAGACAAGACTTATTAAGCCCTATTAAACCATCAAAAGTTAATACTTAATATTTACATCAAAAGAATTAAACATGGAAAGATATATGCATTTAAATTCCCAAAAATTCTCTAAGTGCGTAAATGCAATGCAAGTGCATCAAAAGTATGCTATAAGCTTTATGTTCCCAAAAATTATACGCATTCATGCCTAAAACCAAAAATGTAGGCATGAGCTCCTAAATCTACAAGCATTCAAAAATTTTAAACTAAATACTAAACTAATAAGAATTAAACAAGGGGGAGGGAATTATGATAGAAAGCAGGAAATGGAGAATTAAATAAGGAGGGAGAAAGAGAAATGATGGGGTGCCTTCCATCGAGTGCTTGATTTATAGTCCTTTAGCTGGACTCGTCTGACCACTGCTATCCAACTCCCCGACGGTATTGGAGAACCCCTCCATCCATCAGAATTGTTGTGTGCTTTTGGAGGCTTCCCAATAGAGGAGGACTCGGATTTAAACTACCTAGTATTGAATATATATGAGAATTCCCCGTACTGAAGGTCGGGGAGCTAGGCAAGGGTTCCGTTGTGTACGTGAAATGGTTTGGGCTTTGAGGTTCACACGACACAATGGTTTCTTCTTCTATTCTCTTCTCTGCTGATCACCATGGTTTAAAACTTGCGGAGTCTCTCTTGTAATCGAGATCCGACTTTGTAATGTGGCTACAAAGGGGGCAAGGATGTTCAAACTTGACTGGATTTTCAAACTTCGGCAGAGAAGGCTCTTGGGGTATTATCACTGTTGGTTCATACTGTTCCACATCCCCAATTATCTCCTCTTGTTCCATTGCCTTAGGCTTGTCCAGTTGCAATTGCACTTTGGATTCTCTATCAGTTTCTGCACCCATGTCATAGCACCGATCTTTCTGAGGGTCGTAACTCATGGCATCATTCATTGGAGGTACAGGATCTTGCATTGTTATCTCTTGTTCATATACCTTGTCTTTATTTAATATCGTGCTAATCTGCTCCACCCAAATCTAAAGATCCTCATTTGAATACTCTTGCTCAATCAAGATCTCCTCTTCTGCTTCATCCTCAGAATCCATGTACTGAAACTCACTGGAGTTCTGAGGTCCTTTGCTCACGGCTTCTACTACTTGAGAGAGCTGATTCTGAAGATTCTGAGTCTGTATCCCTTGCTCAATCAACTTCTCTTTCATCAAGGCCATGTTATTCTGATTTGCCCAATTCTGGAGATTCTCGCTTGACTGCTCTTGCTCAACTGAGGTCTCCTATATTGATGCTATGGAATTTCCCCACAAATTGACCAATCCTTCCTTTTCAATTTTAGTCTCGGGATCCATGTACTGAGGCTCATTTGTTGAAGGATTGTTGATTAGGGCCATCTGGTTCAGAAAGTTTTGGTTCGATTCTTCTTGGCTCCTAATCATTTCCTCTTGCTTCGCTAAGGCTCTATCCAGGATGTCCATGGTAGACTGTTCTCCTTGTAAACATGGGGATGGATAAGTGGGTTCGGGTGTAAAAATTGGACTCGGCTCACAGTATTGGTCTTGATAGTAGTTTTCGGAAGGGCTCGGGTGATACCCCCAATCTTGCTGATAATTGGTGTACGACTCACTGTGGATGTACTCACCCCCATAATGCTCCTGTCCATAACTGATAGGCTCCTGATGGCTCATATAAGCTCCAGCACCATAGTCATATGAAGTCACTGGCTCTCGACTCTGTTGGGCTGAAACAATATCCAAATTTCTCGAGAGCTCCTCTAACTGTGCTGAGAGTGTGGCAATTGGGTCGAGTCCATCAGTGCTTGCTTCTCTCGGTTACTCTTATCTTGTATAGTTCCATGGATAGAAATTTAAGTCCATTGTACCTGAGAAGAGAATATAGGAAGAATTAAAACAAAAATAAAAAGTTTAAATTAAGACTAATTTGATTGAAATTAATGTTGGCAAACAGTTATCCAAATAATTCCCCGGCAACGACGCTAAAAACTTGTTGGTCCGATTTAGATGACACAATTAATGTGCAAGTACACGCGGCCAACAAGTAATAAAGTGTAAGTACAAATATTGTCCCAAAGAGAATTAATGGATAAAAGACACCAAACCACTAGCACATAATCATCTCAGTCTTATTTAAACGGATGGTAAAGAGAATGAATTAAAACTAAGTTAAACTAGGCAAAGAATTTAAACATGCAATAAATAATCCTAAGGTAGAATCAGATAATGAAGATTTGAGATTACAACTTCCCCCAACACTTCATTTGAATCTCTTAGCTCTCTCACTTGGAATAATTAAAACATGGAATTGACAACCGAGAAATCATGATTACATAAGAGCCTCTTCCGATGGACAACTATGAATCTTCCTAATGCGGCGTATAGGTATATGTCTATACTACACACTATCAAGAGACCAATATCAAGAATAATTAACAAGACACATGTCACGGGAAAATCTCGTTAACTACTCCTTCAATTACCAACTTTCACATAGGAAGTCATTAAGATTAGATTCCCGATTTGGTTGCATACGGCATTTAGGTATATTTCTATCCTAAATACTATCAAATTATCAATTCTTGAGGACAATGAATGAGACACACGTCACATAATCTCGTAGATTACCCACAAGAATCTCTAACTTTCGCATGATAACATAACTAGGTCTAAACCTATAATTCGTTTGTCAAGTTCATATAGGTTCCCAAAGTAATTATGTGTCAAGTAATTAATCAATAAGCACAAGTTATGCTAACCAATTCATCATAATAGCAAAGAGAGAGAAATTAATACAAACTATGTGTTGGGTTCCATTGAAACCCCAAAATATAATCTAAGTCATAAATAACTCAAACATATTATCCACAAGGTTCAATAACATCATCCGAATACAAATTAAATACAAGGAGAGTAAGAGATAGAGAAATGCAAATCTTGTGTTCTTCTCCAAATGATAGATCTTGATGTAATCCTTGCTTCAATCTTCATGTCCAAAAGGAACCCTAAAATCTACTAACTACACTAATCTATACTAATCCCTAACTTAATCTACTCCTAATCTAACAAACAAGAAATGAAAAGAGAAGGAATGGAAAAGCTAGGGCTTAAGGCCTTGTTTTGCTCCCAAGGGGAGATGCTGGACAAAAATGGGGCAAGAAGCCCTTATATCTCTGCCTTCTCCCGTTCATTTAAGCAAAAGTCAAATCTGGCCAACATGCTGACTGGCGCGGCCGCGCGGTTGCTAAAGTTGGGGCTCTGGCCCTGGGGATTGGCGCGGGCACGTCGGCTAGCTTTGTTATGCTGGCGCGGCTGCGCGACACCAGCAATGTTGGTGGTGCAAGGCTTCTTTCTGCTGCTGCACTTGGTTTCTTTTTCCTTGCACACTTGCACATTGCAAGCAACACTCATCTTCCCTATCATGCCATCATGCCTTAAGCCTTTTGCTGTGCGTTGCCCCTTTTTGGCATCTTTTGTCCTTTTTTAGCTCAAATTGCACTCGGAGAGTTCCTAAACATGAATAATGCGAAACAAAGGAAAAATATATTAAAAGCACAGGAATACTCGAGTTTAAGCAACGAAACAAGATGGTTACTATCCGAATAAGTGGTCATAAAACCACTTATCAAATACCCCCAAACTTAAACGTTGCTTACCCTCATGCAACCAAAACAAAACTAAACACAAGATGCAATACAATATCTACAATGTATGCAACCTATACTACTATGAATGCGAATCCATGTCTCAGTCAGTATTGAACTTTCAAAGCAATGCCTCAGAAAACCACAAGATAATCCAATAGATAAGCTACCCAAGACAAGACCCTAAGGCATATTCTTGTAAATCCAAAACTGTCAGCACTGATGTATTGTGCGTTGTGTGCCTAGCAACCATTAGATATGCATTCAGATAAATAACTCACATACTATGCTTCTTAGGGGAAAAAAACAAGCTTTAACTTAAGAAAAACAGTAAATCATATAAGTTCTAACTAAGACCAAGTATTACTAGAGTTAAGAGTCAATAGGGGATTTTTATTAAGCTTTTATTACTCACGAGGGCGTATTCGCACTTTCCCGCGTACACATTTGACTGTGCAATGCCTAGTTCTCTTAGGCTTTTCAATGATATCCATGTAGCGAGCTTTCGACCAATGACTCCCAGACCAGACGACCTTAGGGCGTTGGGTGTAGAGACACCCCTAGGGCTTACTTGCTCGAATATCAAAGGCCACAGAACTTGACGTAGCCGAAGTGTTTATTCTACTTTTTTCTTTTTCTTAATCTTTTCTTTTGTTTTCTTTTTCTTTTTCTTTTTCTACAAGGGAGTGCGTCTTACGCTCCTTCTCCCCGCATAAATCATGCATGTCCCCTGTTTCCCCCAAACTTAAGCTTTTAACAGTCTAGTTATTATTATATGCGAACTGAAACTCTTTTATTAAAACATAGTTTTTCCACCAGGAGACTAGTATGTAAACATTTAAACTTAGCATATCATGGTGTTTACACTATCGTGATTACTGGTTACACAGTATCTGATAGGTAAAGATTTACATATATGACCATGAAATCAGGCTTAAGTCTCAAATCATTTCAACAATTAAGTGATTTCAGTTTCTTCACAGGCAACATACATAACTAACCAACTGAAAACTGGATTCATGCAGTATGCTCTCACACAGAATGCAAAAACAAAAGAAAATTTTAAAATTTTCACAAATTTTAACTATTTACAACCTACATGCACTAAATAAACAAACACAATATGCAATATGAATGCAACTACCCTATATGCAAAATAAAACCAATACCCCCAAACTTAAACTATTCAATGTCCTCATTGAAGGTAAAGGTAAAAAGAAACTCCCCTATTTGGCTTCTGATGCTGCATGAAATGAAGTGGCATCCTCTCAGAAGTTTTCCCGTCTCTCTCTGCTCTTGGTAAAATAAACCCCGCTCAACACTATACTCAATGAACCAACCCAACTCCATATCAATCTTGCTCTGCTAGAGATCCCACACTCAATATCTCAATTGATCAGGTTGAGAGGATGAGGTGGATGAGAATTGGTACTTTGAATTGAGGAGGTAGGAGGTTTTGAAAACTAAGGCTTTTATTGGGGGGGATTGAATGAGATGGAAGAGATGGGGGATTGCATTAAGGAACTTGAGGGTTTGGGATAAGAGGGACTGAGGCTTGGGTGCTACTGATAATTGACATGAAGCGGTGCCCCCAAAAGCTGCCAGAATTTTCCTTAAGTCAGGCCCAGTCTGTGAGAGGCGCAACCGCGCGGCATGCCTGATCCTATTTTCTGCAGAAGTTTTCTACGCACAGAGGCTATGGCATTTGAACTTTGCTCCTAAGCAACTTTTAACCTGAAATATACAGACAAGACTTATTAAGCCCTATTAAATGTTCATCAATTATTTACTCATAAATGTTTTGTTACTCACAATAACATATTATTATTAAATACTCATTAATAGGCTATCACATATAACAACAATTAATTAACAATGTAATATTAATTAATTATTCACTTATTGATTTCCCTCTTGAATTAATTAAATCATCATCATTTCCATTCCCATGCCACACAAGGCATTCTACGAGTTTGTCGCAATTCTCCATATTTATAAATTCAATTTAATATAATCGAATTACTTATCTCATAACTCATAAATATTTATGTTCCTATACGTATTCATTTTCTTATTATATCAAATAAAAGAAAAATTTTAATTATTCACGAAATTCACGGTTCTTACAGGCTCTGGGGATCGGCGCGGGCGCGTGGGCTGGCTTTGTTATGCTGGCGCGGCCGCACGGCACCTGCAATGTTGCTGGTGCAAGGCTTCTTTCTGCTGTTGCACTTGGTTTCTCTTTCCTTGCACACTTGCACATTGTAAGCAACACTCATCTGCCCTATCATGCCATCATACCTTAAGCCTTCTGCTTTGCGTTGCCCCTTTTTGGCATCTTTTGTCCTTTTTAGCTCAAATTGCACTCGGAGAGTTCTTAAACATGAATAATGCAAAACAAAGGAAAAATATATTAAAAGCACAGGAATACTCGAGTTTAAGCAACGAAACAAGATGGTTACTATCCGAATAAGTGGTCATAAAATCACTTATCAAATACCCCCAAACTTAAACGTTGCTTGCCCTCAAGTAAGCAAAACAAAACTAAAAACAAGATGCAACGCAATATCTACAATGTATGCAACCTATACTACTATAAATGCAAATCCATGTCTCAGTCAGTATTGAACTTTCAAAGTAATGCCTCAGAAACCAAAAGATAATCGAATAGATAAGCTACCCAAGACAAGACCCTAAGGCATATTCTTGCAAATCCAAAACTGTCAGCACTGATGTATTGTGCGTTGTGTGCCTAGCAACCATTAGATATGCATTCAGATAAATAACTCACATACTATGCTTCTTAGGGGAAAAAATAAACTTTAACTTAAGAAAAATAGTAAATCATATAAGTTCTAACTAAGACCATGTATTACTAGAGTTAAGAGTCAACAGGGGGTTTTTATTAAGCTTTTATTACTCACGAGGGCGTATTCGCACTTTCTCGTGTACACATTCGACTGTGCAATGCCTAGTTCTCTTAGGCTTTTCAATGATATCCATGTAGCGAGCTTTCGACCAACGACTCCCAGATTAGACGGCCTTAGGGCGCTGGGTGTAGAGACACCCCTAGGGCTTACTTGCTCGAATATCAAAGGCCATAGAACTCGACGTAGCCGAAGTGTTTATTCTACTTTTTTTCTTTTTCTTAATCTTTTCTTTTCTTTTATTTTTCTTTTTTTGCAAGGGAGTGTGTCTTACGCTCCATCTCCCCGCATAAATCATGCATGTCCCCTATTTCCATCAAACTTAAGCTTTTAACAGTCTAGTTATTATTATATGCGAACTAAAACTCTTTTATTAAAATATATTTTTTCCACCAGAAGACAAGTATGTAAACATTTAAACTTAGCATATCATGGTGTTTACTCTATCGTGCTTACTGGTTACACAATATCTGACAGGTAAGGATTTACATATATGACCAAGAAATCATGCTTAAGTCTCAAATCAGTTCAACAATCAACTGATTTCAATTTCCTCACAGGCAACATACATAGCTAACCAACTGAAAACTGGATTCATGCAGTATGCTCTCACACAGAATGCAAAAACAAAAGAAATTTTTTAAAATTTTCACAAATTTTAACTATTTACAACCTACATGCGCTAAATAAACAAACACAATATGCAATATGAATGCAACTACCCTATATGCAAAATAAAACCAATACCCCTAAACTTAAACTATTCAATGTCCTCATTGAAGGTAAAGGTAAAAAGAAACTCCCCTATTGGGCTTCTGATGCTGCATGAAATGAAGTGGCATCCTCTCAAAAGTTTCCCCGTCTCTCTTTGCTCTTGGTAAAATAAACCCCGCTCAACACTATACTCAATGAACCAACCCAACTCCATATCAATCTTGCTCTGGTAGAGATCCCACACTCAATATCTCCATTGATCAGGTTGAGAGGATGAGGTGGATGAGAATTGGTACTTTGGATTGAGGAGGTAGGAGGTTTTGAAAACTAAGGCTTTTATTGGGGGGGATTGAATGAGATGGAAGAGATGGGGGATTGCATTAAGGAACTTGAGGGTTTGGGATAAGAGGGACTGAGGCTTGGGTGCTACTGATAATTGACATGAAGCGGTGCCCCCAAAAGCTGCCAGAATTTTCCTTAAGTCAGGCCCAGTCTGTGAGAGGCGCAACCGCGCGGCATGCCTGATCCTATTTTCTGCAGAATTTTTCTACGCACAGAGGCTATGGCATTTGAACTTTGCTCCTAAGCAACTTTTAACCTGAAATATACAGACAAGACTTATTAAGCCCTATTAAACCATCAAAAGAATTAAAAATGGAAAGATATATGCATTTAAATTCCCAAAAATTCTCTAAGTGCGTAAATGCAATGCAAGTGCATCAAAAGTATGCTATCAGCTTTATGTTCCCAAAAATTATACGCATTCATGCCTAAAACCAAAAATATAGGCATGAGCTCCTAAATCTACGAGCATTTAAAAATTTTAAACTAAATACTAAACTAATAAGAATTAAACAAGGGGGAGGGAATTGTGATAGAAAGCAGGAAATGGAGAATTAAACAAGGAGGGAGAAAGAGAAATGATGCGGTGCCTCCCATCTAGCGCTTGATTGATAGTCCTCTAGCTAAACTCTGTCTGACCACTGCTATCCAACTCTCCGACGGTATTGGAGAACCCCTCCATCCATCAGAATTGATGTGTGCTTTTGGAGGCTTCCCAATAGAGGAGGACTCGAATTTAAACTACCTAGCATCGAATATATATGAGAATTCCCCGTACTGAAGGTCGGGGAGCTAGGCAAGGGTTCCGTTGTGTACGTGAAATGGTTTGGGCTTTGAGGTTCACACGACACAACGGTTTCTTCTTCTATTCTTTTCTTTGCTGACCACTATGGTTTGAAACTTGAGGAGTCTCTCTTGTCATCGAGATCCGACTCTGTAATGTGGCTACCAAGGGGGCAAGGATGTGCAAACTTGACTAGATTCTCAAACTTCGGCGGAGAAGGCTCTTGGGGTATTATCCCTGTTGGTTCATACTGTTCCACATCCCCAATTATCTCCTCTTGTTCCATTGCCTTAGGCTCGTCCAGTTGCAATTGCATTTTGGATTCTGTGACACTCCCAAATCCGGGTACTTTGTTTCCACATAATTTGGTGTTTACTTTCTATCTATAACATACCTTTACCCAATATATCTCAAAATAAATTACAACCTTAATTTAAAATAATAAAATCTCCCTTAAAACAAGGGTTACAACCTTCTCAAAACTCAATCCTAGGGTTACTCTAACCTTGACATAATCAATAAAGTGCGAAATAAAAACATGATCTAAAATTATTACAATCATTTCAAAATAATTAAACAAATCTTCACTTGGTCATCTTTCCCTTGCCTTTACTCGTAGACGGGGCATCAACGTTATCAACTTTAACTGCAATTGTTATTTAATGCAAGAGTGAGCAAACAACAGCTCACTAGAGTTTAACAATAATAAATACATTAAAGAATATCTTTACAAAGATCTGAATAACTTAGCTTACTTCAACAATAAAGAATTGAATAATAATTCTCTATCAATATCAAAATTCGAATATACAATTTATCTGAGCTTTGAACTCTTCTTGTCCTAGGTTATAAATATTTCTATTTAAACCTTTAACAGTCAATAAGACTATGGACCTCAACTCGTACTTAGGGGGATCAGCCCTTTGTACCATGTATTGTGCACAAACATCTTAACGCTATGCGTACTAACCTCCCCTAATAATTAGGGTTGTTCAACTCAGTAATTTGAATTCAAGTCCGCACCAAAGAAAGTTTGGTTTGGATAAGCTTACAAGGGTAATTTAGAATTCACGTTCATTAACTAAGGATTAGTTGAATCGACTTTCAATAATTCATAAATAAAAGAATTATGAATGAACATATGCTTTAGAAGTAAACTTAAAGCATTTAAAATAATAAACTAGATCTTACTTGAACAATAAGTCAAGATCTCTTCGGTTAAGTTAATAATTGTCCAGTATAAAAATAAAAAGGACATTCTCAACAATGAAAATATGAACATCAAAGAACTTGCATAGAAATAGCGAGTTTAGGGTTTAGAAGACTTGCCTTAAGCACAAGCTACTTAACACAATTCACGTACTTTAATACTTCCTACACATATATATTAAGTCACAAAAACCTAAATTAGTTAACACAACTAATTCACATAAGTGGTTAACCCTCATGGTTAACTCACTCTAATTAAATAAATAATCAACTATCACATAATTAATTACATCACACACATACTCACATAATTAAATTAATTATGTATTTTAGCTAAATTATAATTAAACAATTATAATTTAAACACTTAATCTAATTATAATTACTCAATTATAATTACCTCTTAAATTATCAAAATTTCATAATTAATAGTTAATTAAACTATATCATACATTATAATTACACAATTTACAATTAATCATGTATTTATCAATTATAATTTATAATAATCATGCATTTATTAAATTATAATTACATAAATTGTAATTTAAATTAACACCTAATTGATTCAAATAAATCAACTTCTATACATTATAATTTCACAGAATTATAATTTAAATTAAACATTTACTCTTAATTATAATTAATCAAATTATAATTAAGTAACTTATTTTACAATTAAACAATTATATATTATAATTTAAATACTATATTAAGTTTTCAAAACTTTCTTTTTCTCGAATTATGAAATTATTAACTTCATGTTAACACATGTTATAGCAGCTAGATACATGCTCATTATCTTAGCAATAATGTAATAGAAATATAAAAATACACTGCACACTTGACTAAAACTCACTGCCACTGCACTGTGCACGGCGCAGCCAGCAGCCTTGGTACCGGCGCAGTTGCGCAGGGGTCAAAACTGGGAAAATCAAGCGGCGCAGCTGCGCTGCTCCTGGCCTTGCTGCCGGCGCAGCTGCGCAGCAACTCGGCCAGACGCAGACAGCCACACTTCTCGGCTTTACCGAACATCCTATACAAGCCAACAAATAGAAAATTACAGTAACGTAGCCACTGTAACTCCATACATAAGCAATAATACATAATACAACATGTTTCTGCAACATAATAACCATCTAAATAATGATAATCACAAGTTTTAAAATCCAATTTGGCCATTTTCATGAAAACTCATATTTTCTTAAAAATAATCTACCGTAACTATTTTTCTCCATCAATTCGAACTTATATATGTGCATTATATACGAAGTTGAAGATAGCATCAAGTAATTATTTAATAAGCATATTAACACATACCAATTGCATGAATTTCTCAATTAAAATTAACCGCACTCATGAAATTCCATATGAACTCATATAAATATAAATTTTCTGTTAAAATATATTTCTATAGTAATTTGATTTCTGAAAATCCTCTTATGTCATACAATTACTACAATTAACACATGGATACAATCCATATATTAAATTCATGATTTTACAATTTCATGAAATTCACAGAAAACTAAATTTACAGAAATCCAAAACAAAGAAGAACAATTAATTACAATTCTTTAAAACTATAATATAGTAATTACCTTTTTGATGATTGGAGAAGAATACAAAGATTAACTCTAGCCTTCACAAGTTTCTTCTTCCTTCTCTTCTCTAACTTCTCTGCTCTTCTTTTCTCTCTTTGTTCTTAGCTATGTATACTAACTTCTAATCTAACGTAGTATAGGAACAATATATAACTGATATATCAGTAATACGTGTTAACTATTACTTAATACTATAATTTAAATTAGCAGTTACAAAATTCAAAAGCCACTAGGCTATGTTTGGCAACATGTAGTTTTTAAAAATAATTTTATTAAATTAACCATGGTTTAGGTAATTTAGGTTTAAGCTAGTGTAAGGGCCCTGTTTGGCAACAGTCCTTTAAAACAAAAGCAAGGGCCTTGTTTGTTTAAAATCATTTAAAATCCTTTTTCTTTATTTTAACAAATTATTTTAACACATACCTTAATGTCATATTTTAATCAATTAAATATTAATCAACTGATTTAATCAATTAAAATCTAACATCAATTAATCACATAAAATTGTCACATAATTATAATTACTCGCTAATTATAATTCATGTAACACTTCATCACATAATTCATCTAATTCAATTTTCTCAATTAAATTAGAACTATAATATAAAATTAATATACATTAATTAAATAAATATTACACATTCATTTAATTAATATATAACACTTAATTAAATCACTCCATAAATCACATGATTTATTTACTTAACTCAATAAATAAATCACATAAAATATTTATTTAACTCAATAAATATTTTAAATTATTATATAAAATCACAATCGTTACAGATTATCTATCAGTTTCTGCACCTATGTCATAGCACCGATCTTTCTGAGGGTCGTAACTCATGGCATCATTCATTGGAGGTACAGAATCTTGCATTGTTGTCTCTTGTTTATATACCTCGTCCTTATTTAATGCCGTGCTAATCTGCTCCACCCAAATCTGAAGATCCTCATTTGAATACTCTTGCTCAATCAAGATCTCCTCTTCTGCTTCATCCTCAGAATCCATGTACTGAAACTCACTGGAGTTCTGAGGTCCTTTGCTCATGGCTTCTACTACTTGAGAGAGCTGACTCTGAAGATTCTGAGTTTGTATCCCTTGCTCAATCAACTTCTCTTTCATCAAGGCCATGTTATTCTGATTTGCCCAATTCTGGAGATTCTCGCTTGACTGCTCTTGCTCAACTGAGGTCTCCTATGTTGATGCTATGGAATTTCCCCACAAATTGTACAATCCTTCCTTTTTAGTTTCAGTCTCGGGATCCATGTACTGAGGCTCATTTGTTGATGGATTGTTGATTAAGGCCATCTGGTTCAGAAAGTTTTGGTTCGATTCTTCTTGGCTCCTAATCATTTCCTCTTGCTTCGCTAAGGCTCTATCAAGGATGTCCATGGTAGAGTGTTCTCCTTGTAAACATGGGGATGGATAAATGGGTTCGGGTGTAAAAATTGGACTCAGCTCACAGTATTGGTCTTGATAGTAGTTTTCGGAAGGGCTCGGGTGATACCCCCAATCCTGCTAATAATTGGTGTACGGCTCACTGTGGAAGTACTCACCCCCATACTGCTCCTGTCCATAACTAATAGGCTCCTGATGGCTCATATAAGCTCCAGCACCATAGTCATATGAAGTTACTGGCTCTCGACTCTGTTGGGCTGAAACAATATCCAAATTTCTCTAGAGCTCCTCTAACTGTGTTGAGAGTGTGGCAATTGGGTCGAGTCCATCAGTGCTTGCTTCCCTTGGTTGCTCTTGTCTTGTACAGTTCCATGGATAGAAATTTAAGTCCATTGTACCTGAGAAGAGAATATAGGAAGAATTAAAACAAAAATAAAAAGTTTAAATTAAGACTAATTTGATTGAAACTAATGTTGGCAAACAGTTATCCAAATAATTCCCCGGCAACGGCGCCAAAAACTTGTTGGTCCGTTTTAGATGACACAATTAACGCGCAAGTATACGCGGCCAACGAGTAATAAAGTGTAAGTACAGCTATCGTCCCACAGAGAATTAATGGATAAAAGACACCAAACCACTAGCACATAATCATCTCAGTCTTATTTAAACGGATGGTAAAGAGAATGAATTAAAACTAAGTTAAACTAGGTAAGGAATTTAAACATGCAATAAATAATCCTAAGGTAGAATCAGATAATGAAGATTTGAGATTACAACTTCCCCCAACACTTCATTTGAATCTCTTAGCTCTCTCACTTGGAATAATTAAAACATGGAATTGACAACCGAGAAATCATGATTACATAAGAGCCTCTTCCGATGGACAACTATGAATCTTCCTAATGCGGCGTATAGGTATATGTCTATCCTACACATTATCAAGAGACCAATATCAAGAATAATTAACAAGACACATGTCACGGAAAAATCTCGTTAACTACTTCTTCAATTACCAACTTTCACATAGGAAGTCATTAAGATTAGATTCCCGATTTGGTTGCATACGGCATTTAGGTATATTTCTATCCTAAATACTATCAAATTATCAATTCTTAAGGACAATGAATGAGACACACGCCACATAATCTCATAGATTACCCGCAAGAATTTCTAACTTTCGCATGATAACATAACTAGGTCTAAACCTATAATCCATTTGTCAAGTTCATATAGGTTCCCAAAGTAATTATGCGTCAAGCAATTAATCAATAAGCACAAGTTATGCTAACCAATTCATCATAATAGCAAAGAGAGAGAAATTAATACAAACTATGTGTTGGGTTCCATTGAAACCCCAAAATATAATCTAAGTCATAAATAACTCATACATATTATCCACAAGGTTCAATAACATCATCCGAATACAAATTAAATACAAGGAGAGTAAGAGATAGAGAAATGCAAATCTTGTGTTCTTCTCCAAGTGATGGATCTTGATGTAATCCTTGCTTCAATCTTCAAGTCCAAAAGGAACCCTAGAATCTACTAACTACACTAATCTATACTAATCCCTAACTTAATCTACTCCTAATCTAACAAACAAGAAATGAAAAGAGAAGGAATGGAAAAGCTAGGGCTTAAGGCCTTGTTTTGCTCCCAAGGGGAGATGCTAGACAAAAATGGGGCAAGAAGCCCTTATATCTCTGCCTTTTCCAGTTAATTTAAGCAAAAGTCAAATCTGGCCAACATGCTGACTGGCGCGGCTGCTAAAGTTGGGGCTCTGGCTCTGTGACGCACCCAAATTCAGACCGTCACTGATCTCGAATTCGGTTGTCACGTACTAATTCTAATAATAACTAAAATCTCAAACAATGGAATAACAGAATAATTTACATTGATATAACATAAATATTCTCGTCCCAAGTCTCGAAACTATTACTAATACACTTCATAACTTAAACCAAACATTTCTTAATACATAACATTTAAATAAGTCTTAATACAACATAACAGAAACATCCTAATATAGAAAAGCACAGCTACTCCATAGCCTTGCCTTCGCACTTGTCATGTCCTGGGGTTCCACCTTGCCCTGCCCTAACTAAAATATTTATGGAAAGAAAGAGTGAGCAACAAATTTGCCCAGCAAGTAATATGCCAATAAATGTGAACAGGAATATATATGGTTCTAAATCTTCAAGGGTAAAACAGTAATTAATTGCTCAAGAATTTAAATAAGAATGTTATGAACAAAATAAATAGCAATGACATCCAAATCTATTCCGTGAAGTTGAATAAGGACCACTACGGGTCGAGAAGTTATTAAATATTTCAAAAGTTTCAACAATTTCAAGTGAATGAATAGATATCATTGAGTGTCGCTGTGGACCAAAGATTAATAAAAGAATCCAATGAGTTCAAAGTTTCAAGTTAATAAATATTGGATACTGAGTGGTCGCTAAGAACCACGAACTTCTACTAGAATCACCAAAAATATTTCTGGTAACCCAACCAAGTACAATTAGGGAATCAGCCTGTCGTACCTGGAGTTATGCATAACCTGTCACACCACTGTCGGCACCCCGACTATATAGTTCCCCTTTTTACAAGGGTTGTTCAACTCAGTCAATTTATAAGAGTCCGCGCCAAGGCAATTGGTGTGGATTGCTTTCTAATTCATGATATTGGTCTAGCCGAATTAAATGGCGTAGACAATTTCAACAATGTATATAAGAACAATTTATGAGTTCAATACTCGCAACAATAATTCGAAGAATATAATCGTGATTTAAATCAAACTATGAAACATAAGTTTGTAAGGCAATAATTATTCTAGCACCTATTTACTCGTACGACCAAAGTTAGTACAAGCTCGAATATGTGTTCAATAAAGAATATGAATCAAATACTTGCTCAATAAAAGAGTAGTCAGATACTTGCAATTAATATACAAGAACGATTTCAAGGAAACTTGCACAATAAAAGAGTATAAGTTAGAGAACTTGCTTACGACGTTCCTCGAATAAAGTAATGCAAGGGTCTAGGATACTTGCACAATAAAAGTAGGGCTCTGATACTTGCACTATAAATGAGTGTAAGTCAGGAAACTTGCACTATAAATGAGTGTAAGTCAGGAAACTTGCCTTATGCGTAGTTTATCCTCGTTAAATAAATCGACACTTTCGAATCCCTATCGTAATATATATTTATATGTATAGGATATTCATTAGTCATATAGTATAACATCATATCTTATCTTGGATATACAATCAACATATAAGCTAAGTCTTAGCCTAGCTACACAGTTATATCATATATTTAATTCACAAGTCTCAACTAATATACTTTTATCCTTAACGTTCCTCGTTTTGAGTTTAAACATATTCTCACATTATTAATATCACATAAGACAACAATCAATACTAAATATAGGTTATTTTAGTAAGTTATGGTATTTCAATAAGTTAACCGTCAAAAATCGGATTCAAGTATCAACATATGATATCACATAGTATGTATGCATATTAAAGGATGCTTTCATGCTCGTTCAACCTTTTCACGTTCGATTTACATGATATAGTTCTAATTCATGGTTCCTAACGACCTAGGGTCATACAACGCCATGAATTCTCATAAGTTATCATGCTTGTCATTTAAACTTATACAGTAGTCATATAACCCAAGCTAGGCATGCTCACCAGTATTCACATCACATATATATAACTAGCACCGTTATTGGTTTGAAAACTTAATCAACCTCATACTCGATTAACTCGCATTGTTTTTAATAAGTATGTGTACATACATGATATATTAGCGATGTTATTACACTATGATCATGCAACTTAGTTTGCAAAAAGTCAGAACTTTGCTTTTGAAATCGTTACTACTTAATCATGTATGCTAGCGTAAACTCAACACCTTATATTCACATTGCATAGGTAGTTAAGTCAAATTTACATGCTCACAAGGTTAGAACATCTCTCATATGGTATTCATAGATATTAGTTTCAAATATATCAAGTTTCCTTTAAAAAACCATTTAGTTTAAAGTTAAACAATTGGACACGAGCAAGGAAACTATGTATTACTAATCATGTTAGCTAATGGTCATAATTAGTCATATAAGTATATTATCATGCTCATATAATCAAAATATGAATATCATACTTATATGTCAAAGTCCATTCTCAACGTATACTTTCCTTTAGTTAAATATTCACTATTAAGGTCCACATGTTCAAGTTATAATATGACACCCATATACACAAGGTAATACATTTTTCATGCATCTCTACATTATACTAACATGCTCTCAAAAATCAGATTACATATATGATACCTACATGCCAATGTTCACCTTTGAAACTTAAATTTTCGTTTAGAAATGTCCGCTAGTGAGGCCCGTATGTTCATGTTACATTATGAAACATATATACACAATTTAGCATGCTTTTTATAC
The DNA here is from genome assembly GCA_020205555.1 of Panax stipuleanatus. Lineage (NCBI taxonomy): Eukaryota > Viridiplantae > Streptophyta > Magnoliopsida > Apiales > Araliaceae > Panax > Panax stipuleanatus. The sequence continues at coordinate 52,296,396 of CM035126.1, read as the reverse complement.
ATTTCTAGGTCACAATAATATGTGTCAAAAGTCAGAACCTCAACATCATACACAATGTCAAATTTACTTTTAAAAGCTCTAAGTTCCTTTTCAAATTATAAGTTCACTTAGCAAGGGATTTTAGTGAAGTTAAAACAACCCACGCTATCTCAACAAACACATATACCCATGCTGTCACATTCCTCATGCTGGCCTAAGTAGTGTATCTAAGTTAACAATGATCAGATTGGAAACAAAAGCAGGAACTATCTCTAGAGGTCGGCGCAGCTGCGCAGCTCCCCAGTTCAAAACTGGCGCAGCTGCGCAAGGCCTTGGCCAACAAAATGCAAGTCTGGTACTGGCGCAGCTGCGCAGCACCCCAGTATAACCAGGGCGCGGCTGCGCCATTGCCTGGATCAAGTTGATTGCTTCTACTTTGGCAGAAGCTAAGCCAAATCCCAATTCTTTCTACGAATTAACTATCAAATCAACTATATTACCTTACTAACACATATATGAGCTTATAACAACTAAGTAATCATTTCCCAACTCCATTATCATTTAAATTCACATAATTAAGAAATTTGGAATTCAATAGAAATTCTTTTGACAGAGAATAAAATGAAGAACAAGGAAGAAATTTTATACCTCTGTAATTAGTTAGATAGGAACTTGCTACTAAATTGCTTTCCTTACTTCTCAGAATCCTCACCAACTCAGTAAACTCACTCTATATTTAACACTTAACAGGTTCTTAGCAATTGAAATGAAGAAGGAGAGATGCCTTATTTATAGAGAAATGGTTACACAGTCCATGCCTTTGATCATCCAATCAAACTAACGGTAAGAGCAAGCATACATTGGTTAATGGAGATGGGTTGGTAGAGTGGTTGGGATTTACTGTTAAGACCACTCCCCCTTTGATCATTGGCTATGTTTGCTGAGTTTGATAACAAGGAATAGGCAAGGCTTAGAGTTTATTCATATGGACAACCTTCTAATACCCAGCATTTGAAAGTTGTAACAAATTAATGCCAACACTTAGGTTATAAATTTAATTAGAGTGTATACATGGACTCTAATTGATATAATAATATTACAAAATGGCAAGTTGGGGGTATATATATATTCACATCATATAATCCATGTACAGTTATAATACCGAATATAATTTATCAGGTATTCTCACATTACATCATCTTCTTTATTAAAATAATTGTTTAATAATTAATAAAGATAACATAAGATAGTTAAGTATTATTAAATTATCTACCAAATACCTTAATGTATATTCACATTGTTACATAGGCATTTCATATAACTCTCATAATTCATAACATATGGTTTCAATAAATATAATTCTTATTATATGGTTTCTATATAATATAGTCACACCGCACTTTAAACTTTATATATTATATAGTTAACTACTATATGCTATACATTTAATTCGCATGCTTGAACATAACAATCAATATTAATAATTTACTTATTTGTCAAATAAATAAATTAGTCATCTCATTGATTAATTAACGATAATATTAATTAATCCATTCCTCATTGATTATTAATTTCCATAATAATGAACTAACATTTATATGATTAATTATCATGTTAAATAAATATAAATCTTATTATATTTATAAACACGTTGCTTATTATTATCATGTCTCTTGCAATAATAATAATCACATATCATTAACTAATCATCATTAATATTCTATAACAATTAATTAATATTCTATAATAACAATTAACAATCAATATAGATTAATTGTTCGCGTAGTAATTCTATATCAATTATTATTATGCGAGAAATGATCACATTCCTTAATAGTTTAATAGATACGAATCTTATAAATCATTTTCTTATTATTATACTATTACTTGCAATAATAATAAATCAACAAACTATTATTATATTTCTCATAATAACAATTAACAATTAATATATATTAATTCTTCACTTAATAATTCATTTACTCTTTAACCAATTATTATTCATAATAACACTTCACAACGTTATTGTATGATTAACTATCACATGTATTGCACACAACAATTGATTGAATAAATATAACTCTTATAATATTCATCAATTATTTACTTATAAATGTTTTGTTACTCACAATAACATATTATTAATAAATACTCATTAATAGGCTATCACATATAACAACAATTAATTAACAATGTAATATTAATTAATTCTTTACTTATTGATTTCCCTCTTGAATTAATTAAATCATCATCATTTTCATTCTCATGCCACACAAGGCATTCTACGAGTTCGTCGCAATTCTCTATATTTATAAATTCAATTTAATATAATCGAATTACTTATCTCATAACTCATAAACATTTATGTTCCAATACGTATTCGTTTTCTTATTATATCAAATAAAAGAAAATTTTTAATTATTCATGAAATTCACGGTTCTTACATCCTCCCCCTTTATAAAAATTCTGTCCTCGGAATTGGTACAAGGTTACACAGATAGATGGAAATAGTCCCTCGTCGTCCTATCTTCTAATTCCCACGTGGCCTCCTTGGCGTTGTGGTTTCACCAAAGCGCTAGCACAAAAGATATAATTTTCTTTCCTAATATCTGTTCTTTCCTATCTAGTATTTGGACAGGAATTCTTCATATGTCAGATTCTTCCCTACTCGAATGGGTTCATAGGGTATTACACACTTATAATTAGGTTTATATGATCGTAAGACAGAAATATGGAACACACTATGGATATGTTTAAGTTCAAGAGATAAGGCTACCTCGTACGCCACTTTGCCTACTCTCTTCAATACTTCAAAAGGTTTCACGAACCTCAGAATTAATTCTTCTTTCTTACCTAATCTTATCTTCCCCTCACAGGGAAACATTTAAGAAATACGAAACTACCGTCTTCCAAAATCTTGATTATGACGATGGCAATCTGCGTATTTCCCATGTTGATCTTGAGCTGCTACTAATCTGGCTCTTTTTGTCTTCACATCGTCTGCCATTCGTCGTACTAAATTTGGTCCCAATTGAAGTCGTCGTTCTCTGACCTCATCCCAATGTAGCGTTGTTCTACATTTTCTTCCGTGGAGAGTTTCGTACGATGGCATACTGATATTCGTATAATAATTATTACTATAAGCGAATTCTACTAAGGGTAAGTGATATTCCAAGTTACCTTTGAAATCCATTACGCAAGCTCTTCCAAAACTTTGAAGTGGAGCGCGGGTTTCGATCAGAAATTATTAACACCGTCATATCGTATTGCAAAACGATTTTCTTAACATATAATTTTGCTAACTGATTTAAATTGAATCGAATATCTATCGCTAGGAAGTGCGTTGTCCTTTCCAATCGGTCGACATATTCTATAACTTGTCCTCTCATATTGACCACCAATAGTGTCTTCGAAGATCCTGGTACGTTTTCGTGCTTCCTGAGTGAACGAAATACGCCCAATTATCTGCCTCATGAAAACTCATATCTCGCAATTTAGTTACGGTTGATTCTCACGCTCAATCTACAATTCTCAAGATACCATTATTATTTCTTCTGAACTTTTCCTCTTTATCTTCTCACACTTTTTGTCTTTATCTTGTTGTCCATTCACTCTATCCAACAACGCTACATAAACCTCCGTTATAAACTTCCTTTTGGACTCTCTGGGTCCCTTCACTTCTATTTCCAATCTCTTCATCTTCCTGATTAGTTCCTCTCGAGTTATCAACTTGAATAATTTCTGCATTCCCCTTTCCTACTTAGCATATCAGCTACTATGTTCGCCTCTTCCAGGTGATAGAGAATTTTGCAATGGTAGTCTTCGTCTACTCCCAATTACTTACCGCCTTCAACTCTGCCGAATTTGACGTGCCCTAAAACTAACCTTCTCCTTGACTCACAGCACTGGTGCTCCCTAAGGAAAAACACACTCGACTGAATATATCCTTTATCTAACATTTCTCACAATTGTATTAATAATTCTTCATTTCTACCGGCGCCATAATATAGGTGCTTTCGAAATCAGTGCAGTCTCTGGTACCAAATCTATTACGACTTATTTTTCTCTGTCTGGCGGAAGGCCGGGCAGATCGTTTGGGAATACATTTTGAAATTATGGTTCTATTAATATATTATTTATTTCAACTGATACATTCTTTAGTTCTACTCTCACTCTCTTAGTATCTACAATATGGTGAAACAATCTACACAAACTTTTCTTAACAATATATTGGCCTGCATCATCGTAAGGCAAAACAATTGCCTAAGCGACGAGCTACCATAAAACACTTCCTTGGATCGATTTGGATTCTAAAGGTTCACATTTTTCTTTTAACAGTCAATTATCGTAGTATGGTTATGTAATCAGTCCATTTTTTTTAGTATCCCATCACACCTTCCAAATTTTATCAAAATTCAGTCTATGCTTAGTTTACATCCCCTAATTTACGCGCAACAATTATGGTAAATGAATTTCTACGGGAATTACTTCCTTATTCACAACTTCTATGTTCAAAGGATCTCCTAATTGCTCTTGGGTAACTTAGTCCTCTCACAGTTCTTTAGATGCAAAAGGGAAATATAGCACTTGAATCAGATAATATATACGCATTTATATTATTGATTAAGACAGCACCTGACATCACAACTTGGAACGCCACTACATCATGTATCATAACGTTAGTCATACTTGGCATTGGTTCACTCGATTGAGCTAGTTCGATTATCACCGGCTTCCCGCTATGGCTTCCTTTGTTGCTGTCTTCTTCCTTCCTTCCTTCCTTTCATTGGGCAGTTCTTAACCTGATGATCCGTTGACCTACAAGCAAAGCATCCTTCAATCTTCTTCGGGTTTGGGCAATTCGGAGAAATATGCCCTTCCTGGCTGCAGCTATAGCAAATGCCTCGTCCCTTCTAGCACTCTCCTTGATGACTCTTTCCACATTTCGGGCAAACCTTGTTCTTTTTCTTGAGTCCTTCTTAGTGACTTCTCATCGGATTGTTGTTGATGTTGTTGTTGTCCCGTCTTCCTTTGTTTGCTTCCTTCTGCCAATTGCGTATTTGATGTTTTTCAGATCCATACGCAAAACACTCTTTGGTTTTCTCCTTCCTAGGACAGTTAGTAGAAATATGACCCTTCTCACCGCACTCATAACACACATGTTTTCCTTTCAAACACGTTCCCATGTGGTTCTTTCTACATTTCTTACAGGCTTCTACCTTCTTCTTCCTTGATTGTCCTTCTTCTCTTACATACTTATTCGCATTCCATTTCCTCTTGAAATTCTTGCTGCTACCACTACTACTCTCTCCCATCCTACCTTCGTTCGCTTTCTTTGAATTATTAACCACTCCTTCTTTAGTCAAATTAATATCTTTTCCTACCTCTGAAGTTTCCGTCTGTCTCTTCTTATAATCATTGATTCCTTCTTCAAAAGCATTTACTATCAGATATACCAATTGTCGTAAGGGTTCTTGATTCAATTCCCTATCTCCATTCTCCGTCGCTCGACGAGCCTCTCCTCCTTGGGGTATTGACATTTCTGTATAGAAATAAAATGGTATTATCATCTATTTGTTAAACATCTAATACTTCTTAAGACATATAAGTTTTATTGCTATTCTCCCTTGTTATTATTTAACAAAATCTGGTTACTACGCGCACGTTTAATAAAAACATGCCACATAAAAACATATCACATTGTATAGCAATCTGCTAGTCTCATTACATACCCCTCTCGGTATTACTAAAGTTGGGGTTAGAAAGATACTTTCCACATTATCCCTAAAATTGGGATCCACAACACTATTTTATATCTATAAACATCTATTATATCTTTCGTGACACTTATTCCAATAACTACCTACTACCTTTCCTCTCACTATGTCTGTAACTATTAATTACTAATTTGAAGGTCTAGAACTTCGCCTCCCACTATTGTAACTTATTTTTCATTTTAAAGTAACTCACACATGCCTAAATCCTGAAAGAAAACTTTCACCGTGGATTTTTGTTTATATCCCGATTCCAACTCTTCCTAGGTTAAGGTTACTGTTGAAAAAGGCTTAACTTCAAGGGGTGTTGCAGACACCACATGTATATCACATGGTTCCTCCTCCATGACCCTACTAGGTTTACCTATCACTGACATCCATAATCACAAAACCAATAACTTTATTATTATCTCCAAATAAAATATAATTTCATTATATGGAATGAAAATATATTTCATAACACTACTAGCTTTCTAAGAAAACTCTACATGAGTTTTATCTCCTTCTACTCTCTAAATTCTTCTAAGGTTATAGTCTAAGGACTCGTTCCTAAGGTTTATAACCTACAGCTTTGATACCAACCTGTGACGCCTCCAAATTCAGACCGTCACTGATCTCGAATTCGGTCGTCACGTACTAATTCTAATAATAACTAAAATCTCAAACAATGGAATAACAGAATAATTTACATTGATATAACATAAATATTCTCGTCCCAAGTCTTAAAACTATTACTAATACACTTCATAACTTAAACCAAACATTTCTTAATACATAACATTTAAATAAGTCTTAATACAACATAACGAAAACATCCTAATATAGAAAAGCACAGCTACTCCATAGCCTTGCCTTTGCACTTGTCATGTCCTGGGGTTCCACCTTGCCCTTCCCTAACTGAAATGTTTATGGGAAGCAAGAGTGAGCAACAAATTTGCCCAACAAGTAATATGCCAATAAATGTGAGCAGGAATATATATGGTTCTAAATTTTCAAGGGTAAAAAGGTAATTAATCACTCAAGAATTCAAATAAGAATGTTGTGAACAAAATAAATAGCAATGACTTCCAAATCTATTCCGTGAAGTTGAATAAGGACCACTACGGGTCGAGAAGTTATTAAATGTTTCAAAAGTTTCAACAATTTCAAGTGAATGAATAGATATCACTGAGTGTCGCTGTGGAGCAAAGATTAATAAAAGAATCCAACTAGTTGAAAGTTTCAAGTTAATAAATACTGGATACTGAGTGGTCGCTAAGAACCACGAACTTCTACTAGAATCACCAAAAATATTTCTGGTAACCCAACCAAGTACAATTAGGGGATCAGCCTGTCGTACCTGGAGTTATGCATAACTTGTCACACCACTGTCGGCACCCCGACTATATAGTTCCCCTTTTTACAAGGGTTGTTCAACTCAGTCAATTTATAAGAGTCCGCACCAAGGCAATTGGTGTGGATTGCTTTCTAATTCATGATATTGGTCTAGCCGAATTAAATGGCGTAGACAATTTCAACAATGTATATAAGAACAATTTATGAGTTCAATACTCGCAACAATAATTCGAAGAATATAATCGTGATTTAAATCAAACTATGAAACATAAGTTTGTAAGGCAAGAATTATTCTAGCACCTATTTACTCGTACGACCAAAGTTAGTACAAGCTCGAATATGTGTTCAATAAAGAGTATGAATCAAATACTTGCTCAATAAAAGAGTAGTCAGATACTTGCAATTAATATACAAAAACGATTTCAAGGAAACTTGCACAATAAAAGAGTATAAGTTAGAGAACTTGCTTACGACGTTCCTCGAATAAAGTAATGCAAGGGTCTAGGATACTTGCACAATAAAAGTAGGGTTCGGATACTTGCACTATAAATGCGTGTAAGTCAGGAAACTTGCACTATAAATGAGTGTAAGTCAGGAAACTTGTCTTATGCGTAGTTTATCCTCGTTAAATAAATCGACACTTTCGAATCCCTATCGTAATATATATATTTATATGTATAGGATATTCATTAGTCATATAGTATAACATCATATCTTATCTTGGATATACAATCAACACACAAACTAAGTCTTAGCTTAGCTACACAGTTATATCATATATTTAATTCACAAGTCTCAACTAATATACTTTTATCCTTAACGTTCCTCGTTTTGAGTTTAAACATATTCTCACATTATTAATATCACATAAGATGACAATCAATACTAAATATAGGTTATTTTAGTAAGTTATGGTATTTCAATAAGTTAACCGTCAAAAATCGGATTCAAGTATCAACATATGATATCACATAGTATGTATGCATATTAAAGGATGCTTTCATGCTCGTTCAACCTTTTCACGTTCGATTTACATGATATAGTTCTAATTCATGGTTCCTAACGATCTAGGGTCATACAACGCCATGAATTCTCATAAGTTATCATGCTTGTCATTTAAACCTATACGGTAGTCATATAACCCAAGCTAGGCATGCTCACGAGTATTCACATCACATATATATAACTAGCACCGTTATTGGTTTGAAAACTTAATCAACCTCATACTCGATTAACTCGCATTGTTTTTAATAAGTATGTGTACATACATGATATATTAGCGATGTTATTACACTATGATCATGCAACTTAACTTTGCTTTTGAAATCGTTACTACTTAATCATGTATGCTAGCGTAAACTCAACACCTTATATTCACATTGCATAGGTAGTTAAGTCAAATTTACATGCTCACAAGGTTAGAACATCTCTCATATGGTATTAATAGATATTAGTTTCAAATATATCAAGTTTTCTTTGAAAAACCATTTAGTTTAAAGTTAAACAATTGGACACGAGCAAGGAAACTATGTATTACTAATCATGCTAGCTTATGGTCATAATTAGTTTTATAAGTATATTATCATGCTCATATGATCAAAATATGAATATCATACTTATATGTCAAAGTCCATTCTCAACGTATACTTTCTTTTAGTTAAATATTCACTATTAAGGTCCACATGCTCAAGTTATAATATGACACCTATATACACAAGGTAATACATTTTTCATGCATCTCTACATTATACTAACATGCTCGCAAAAATCAGATTACATATATGATACCTACATGCCAATGTTCACCTTTGAAACTTAAATTTTCGTTTAGAAATGTCCGCTAGTGAGGCCCGTATGTTCATGTTACATTATGAAACATATATACACAATTTAGCATGCTTTTCATACATTTCTAGGTCACAATAATATGTATCAAAAGTCAGAACCTCAACATCATACACACATGTCAAATTTACTTTTAAAAGCTCTAAGTTCCTTTTCAAATTATAAGTTCACTTAGCAAGGGATTTTAGTGAAGTTAAAACAACCCATGCTATCTCAACAAACACATATACCCATGCTGTCATATTCCTCATGCTGGCCTAAGTAGTGTATCTAAGTTAACAATGATCAGATTTCAAACAAAAGCAGGAACTATCTCTAGAGGTCGGTGCAGCTGCGCAGCTCCCCAGTTCAAAACTGGAGCAGCTGCGCAAGGGCTTGGCCAACAAAATGCAAGTCTGGTACTGGCGCAGCTGCGCACCACCCCAGTATAACCAGGGCGCAGCTGCGCCATTGCCTGGATCAACTTGATTGCTTCTACTTTGGTAGAAGCTAAGCCAAATCCCAATTCTTTCTACGAATTAACTATCAAATCAACTATATTACCTTACTAACACATATATGAGCTTATAACAACTAAGTAATCATTTCCCAACTCCATTATCATTTAACTTCACATAATTAATAAATTTGGAATTCAATAGAAATTCTTTTGACAGAGAATAAAATGAAGAACAAGGAAGAAATTTTATACCTCTGTAATTAGTTAGATAGGAATTTGCTACTAAATTGCTTTCCTTACTTCTCAGAATCCTCACCAACTCAGTAAACTCACTCTATATTTAACACTTAACAGGTTCTCAGCAATTGAAATGAAGAAGGAGAGATGCCTTATTTATAGAGAAATGGTTACACAGTCCATGCCTTTGATCATCAAATCAAACTAACGGGAAGAGCAAGCATACATTGGTTACTAGATATGGGTTGGTAGAGTGGTTGGGATTTACTGTTAAGACCACTCCCCCTTTGATCATTGGCTATGTTTGCTGAGTTTGATAACAAAGAATAGGCTAGGCTTAGAGTTTATTCACGTGAGGAGAGAATGATCACTCATTATGGGACAACCTTCTAATACCCAATATTTATAAGTTGTAACAAATTAATGCCAACACTTAGGTTATAAATTTAATTAGAGTGTATACATGGACTCTAATTGATATAATAATATTACAAAATGGCAAGTTGGGGGTATATATATTCACATCATACAATCCATGTACAATTATAATACCGAATATAATTTATCAGGTATTCTCACATTACATCATCTTCTTTATTAAAATAATTGTTTAATAATTAATAAAGATAACATAAGATAGTTAAGTATTATTAAATTATCTACCACATACCTTAATGTATATTCACATTGTTACATAGGCATTTCATATAACTCTCATAATTCATAACATATGGTTTCAATAAATATAATTCTTATTATATGGTTTCTATATAATATAGTCACACCGCACTTTAAACTTTATATATTATATAGTTAACTACTATATGCTATACATTTAATTCGCATGCTTGAACATAACAATCAATATTAATAATTTACTTATTTGTCAAATAAATAAATTAGTCATCTCATTGATTAATTAACGATAATATTAATTAATCCATTCCTCATTGATTATTAATTTCCATAATAATGAACTAACATTTATATGATTAATTATCATGTTAAATAAATATAAATCTTATTATATTTATAAACACGTTGCTTATTATTATCATGTCTCTTGCAATAATAATAATCACATATCATTAACTAATCATCATTAATATTCTATAACAATTAATTAATATTCTATAATAAAAATTAACAATCAATATAGATTAATTGTTCGCGTAGTAATTCTATATCAATTATTATTATGCGAGAAATGATCACATTCCTTAATAGTTTAATAGATACGAATCTTATAAATCATTTTCTTATTATTATACTATTACTTGCAATAATAATAAATCAACAAACTATTATTATATTTCTCATAATAACAATTAACAATTAATATATATTAATTCTTCACTTAATAATTCATTTACTCTTTAACCAATTATTATTCATAATAACACTTCACAACGTTATTGTATGATTAACTATCACATGTATTGCACACAACAATTGATTGAATAAATATAACTCTTATAATATTCATCAATTATTTACTTATAAATGTTTTGTTACTCACAATAACATATTATTAATAAATACTCATTAATAGGCTATCACATATAACAACAATTAATTAACAATGTAATATTAATTAATTCTTTACTTATTGATTTCCCTCTTGAATTAATTAAATCATCATCATTTTCATTCTCATGCCACACAAGGCATTCTACGAGTTCGTCGCAATTCTCTATATTTATAAATTCAATTTAATATAATCGAATTACTTATCTCATAACTCATAAACATTTATGTTCCAATACGTATTCGTTTTCTTATTATATCAAATAAAAGAAAAATTTTAATTATTCATGAAATTCACGGTTCTTACATCCTCCCCCTTTATAAAAATTCTGTCCTCAGAATTGGTACAAGGTTACACAGATAGATGGAAATAGTCCCTCGTCGTCCTATCTTCTAATTCCCACGTGGCCTCCTTGGCGTTGTGGTTTCACCAAAGCGCTAGCACAAAAGATATAATTTTCTTTCCTAATATCTGTTCTTTCCTATCTAGTATTTGGACAGGAATTCTTCATATGTCAGATTCTTCCCTACTCGAATGGGTTCATAGGGTATTACACACTTATAATTAGGTTTATATGATCGTAAGACAGAAATATGGAACACACTATGGATATGTTTAAGTTCAAGAGATAAGGCTACCTCGTACGCCACTTTGCCTACTCTCTTCAATACTTCAAAAGGTTTCACGAACCTCAGAATTAATTCTTCTTTCTTACCTAATCTTATCTTCCCCTCACAGGGAAACATTTAAGAAATACGAAACTACCGTCTTCCAAAATCTTGATTATGACGATGGCAATCTGCGTATTTCCCATGTTGATCTTGAGCTGCTACTAATCTGGCTCTTTTGTCTTCACATCATCTGCCATTCGTCGTACTAAATCTGGTCCCAATTAAAGTCGTCGTTCTCTGACCTCATCCCAATGTAGCGTTGTTCTACATTTTCTTCCGTGGAGAGTTTCGTACGATGGCATACTGATATTCGTATAATAATTATTACTATAAGCGAATTCTACTAAGGGTAAGTGATATTCCAAGTTACCTTTGAAATCCATTACGCAAGCTCTTCCAAAACTTTAAAGTGGAGCGCGGGTTTCGATCAGAAATTATTAACACCGTCATTTCGTATTGCAAAACGATTTTCTTAACGTATAATTTTGCTAACTGATTTAAATTGAATCGAATATCTATCGCTAGGAAGTGCGTTGTCCTTTCCAATCGGTCGACATATTCTATAACTTGTCCTCTCATATTGACCACCAATAGTGTCTTCGAAGATCCTGGTACGTTTTCGTGCTTCCTGAGTGAACGAAATACGCCCAATTATCTGCCTCATGAAAACTCATATCTCGCAATTTAGTTACGGTTGATTCTCACGCTTAATCTACAATTCTCAAGATACCATTATTATTTCTTCTGAAATTTTCCTCTTTATCTTCTCACACTTTTTGTCTTTATCTTGTTGTCCATTCACTCTATCCAACAACGCTACACAAACCTCCGTTATAAACTTCCTTTTGGACTCTCTGGGTCCCTTCACTTCTATTTCCAATCTCTTCATCTTCCTGATTAGTTCCTCTCGAGTTATCAACTTGAATAATTTCTGCATTCCCCTTTCCTACTTAGCATATCAGCTACTATGTTCGCCTCTTCCAGGTGATAGAGAATTTCGCAATGGTAGTCTTCGTCTACTCCCAATTACTTACCGCCTTCAACTCTGCCGAATTTGACGTGCCCTAAAACTAACCTTCTCCTTGACTCACAGCACTGGTGCTCCCTAAGGGAAAACACACTCGACTGAATATATCCTTTATCTAACATTTCTCACAATTGTATTAATAATTCTTCATTTCTACCGGCGCCATAATATAGGTGCTTTCGAAATCAGTGCAGTCTCTGGTACCAAATCTATTACGACTTGTTTTTCTCTGTCTGGCGGAAGGCCGGGCAGATCGTTTGGGAATACATTTTGAAATTATGGTTCTATTAATATATTATTTATTTCAACTGATACATTCTTTAGTTCTACTCTCACTCTCTTAGTATCTACAATATGGTGAAACAATCTACACAAACTTTTCTTAACAATATATTGGCCTGCATCATCGTAAGGCAAAACAATTGCCTAAGCGACGAGCTACCATAAAACACTTCCTTGGATCGATTTGGATTCTAAAGGTTCACATTTTTCTTTTAACAGTCAATTATCGTAGTATGGTTATGTAGTCAGTCCATTTTTTTTAGTATCCCATCACACCTTCCAAATTTTATCAAAATTCAGTCTATGCTTAGTTTACATCCCCTAATTTACGCGCAACAATTATGGTAAATGAATTTCTACGGGAATTACTTCCTTATTCACAACTTCTATGTTCAAAGGATCTCCTAATTGCTCTTGGGTAACTTAGTCCTCTCACAGTTCTTTAGATGCAAAAGGGAAATATAGCACTTGAATCAGATAATATATACGCATTTATATTATTGATTAAGACAGCACCTGACATCACAACTTGGAACGCCACTGCATCATGTATCATAACGTTAGTCATACTTGGCATTGGTTCACTCGATTGAGCTAGTTCGATTATCACCGGCTTCCCGCTATGGCTTCCTTTGTTGCTATCTTCTTCCTTCCTTCCTTTCATTGGGCAGTTCTTAACCTGATGATCCGTTGACCTACAAGCAAAGCATCCTTCAATCTTCTTCGGGTTTGGGCAATTCGGAGAAATATGCCCTTCCTGGCTGCAGCTATAGCAAATGCCTCGTCCCTTCTAGCACTCTCCTTGATGACTCTTTCCACATTTCGGGCAAACCTTGTTCTTTTTCTTGAGTCCTTCTTAGTGACTTCTCATCGGATTGTTGTTGATGTTGTTGTTGTCCCGTCTTCCTTTGTTTGCTTCCTTCTGCCAATTGCGTATTTGATGTTTTTCAGATCCATACGCAAAACACTCTTTGGTTTTCTCCTTCCTAGGACAGTTAGTAGAAATATGACCCTTCTCACCGCACTCATAACACACATGTTTTCCTTTCAAACACGTTCCCATGTGGTTCTTTCTACATTTCTTACAGGCTTCTACCTTCTTCTTCCTTGATTGTCCTTCTTCTCTTACATACTTATTCGCATTCCATTTCCTCTTGAAATTCTTGCTGCTACCACTACTACTCTCTCCCATCCTACCTTCGTTCGCTTTCTTTGAATTATTAACCACTCCTTCTTTAGTCAAATTAATATCTTTTCCTACCTCTGAAGTTTCCGTCTGTCTCTTCTTATAATCATTGATTCCTTCTTCAAAAGCATTTACTATCAGATATACCAATTGTCGTAAGGGTTCTTGATTCAATTCCCTATCTCCATTCTCCGTCGCTCGACGAGCCTCTCCTCCTTGGGGTATTGACATTTCTGTATAGAAATAAAATGGTATTATCATCTATTTGTTAAACATCTAATACTTCTTAAGACATATAAGTTTTATTGCTATTCTCCCTTGTTATTATTTAACAAAATCTGGTTACTACGCGCACGTTTAATAAAAACATGCCACATAAAAACATATCACATTGTATAGCAATCTGCTAGTCTCATTACATACCCCTCTCGGTATTACTAAAGTTGGGGTTAGAAAGATACTTTCCACATTATCCCTAAAATTGGGATCCACAACACTATTCCATATCTATAAACATCTATTATATCTTTCGTGACACTTATTCCAATAACTACCTACTACCTTTCCTCTCACTATGTCTGTAACTATTAATTACTAATTTGAAGGTCTAGAACTTCGCCTCCCACTATTGTAACTTATTTTTCATTTTAAAGTAATTCACACATGCCTAAATCCTGAAAGAAAACTTTCACCGTGGATTTTTGTTTATATCCCGATTCCAACTCTTCCTAGGTTAAGGTTACTGTTGAAAAAGGCTTAACTTCAAGGGGTGTTGCAGACACCACATGTATATCACATGGTTCCTCCTCCATGACCCTACTAGGTTTACCTATCACTGACATCCATAATCACAAAACCAATAACTTTATTATTATCTCCAAATAAAATATAATTTCATTATATGGAATGAAAATATATTTCATAACACTACTAGCTTTCTAAGAAAACTCTACATGAGTTTTATCTCCTTCTACTCTCTAAATTCTTCTAAGGTTATAGTCTAAGGACTCGTTCCTAAGGTTTATAACCTACAGCTTTGATACCAACCTGTGACGCCTCCAAATTCAGACCGTCACTGATCTCGAATTCGGTCGTCACGTACTAATTCTAATAATAACTAAAATCTCAAACAATGGAATAACAGAATAATTTACATTGATATAACATAAATATTCTCGTCCCAAGTCTTAAAACTATTACTAATACACTTCATAACTTAAACCAAACATTTCTTAATACATAACATTTAAATAAGTCTTAATACAACATAACGAAAACATCCTAATATAGAAAAGCACAGCTACTCCATAGCCTTGCCTTTGCACTTGTCATGTCCTGGGGTTCCACCTTGCCCTTCCCTAACTGAAATGTTTATGGGAAGCAAGAGTGAGCAACAAATTTGCCCAACAAGTAATATGCCAATAAATGTGAGCAGGAATATATATGGTT